>JAINUG010000034.1:2432500-2662500 GCA_029706075.1 Aldrovandia affinis
AAACATATTAATTAGCATACACAGATTTCCTGATTGGTGAAGGGTAATCTGAGCACAGTTAGAGGCAATTTCAGGTAGGGTTATAGAGACAGGATGTGATTGAACCTGCATTGTCTGTTGCATAAGGCAAATGCATAAGAATGTACAGGTGTAGTCAAGTGGCATAAAAGGTAATAGGTCTGTGGCTGTTGAGCTGTGGGGTTTCAACCAGGGTCGGAATGTGAGGGGCAGAGTGGGGATGTGAGGGGCAGAGTGGGGGGGTGAGGGGCAGGGATGCTGACCCGGGGTGGGGTCCTCCAAGCGGAGCCTCTTGGATCGGTGAGCGCCGCCAGATTCAGGCAACTGCTGGGGATCGGTGGCACAGAGCGTGGAGCGATCGGAGTTCACCTGCAGAGCTACAGACACAGAGACACAATATACACAATGTACAGTACACAGAGCTACAGACACAGAGACACAATATACACAATGTACAATACACAGAGCTACAGACACAGAGACACAATACACACAATGTACAATACACAGAGCTACAGACACAGAGACACAATATACACAATGTACAATACACAGAGCTACAGACACAGAGACACAATATACACAATGTACAATACACAGAGCTACAGACACAGAGACACAGTATACACAATGTACAATACACAGAGCTACAGACACAGAGACACAATACACACAATGTACAATACACAGAGCTACAGACACAGAGACACAATATACACAATGTACAATACACAGAGCTACAGACACAGAGACACAATACACACAATGTACAATACACAGCTACAGGCACAGAGAACAATTTCAAATCATGTGCCCCATACAGCACAACTACGGGTGCCAAACCTCTAGCCCATCAGCGGCTCAATAATATCAATGTCTGACTCATGATACATTATGGCATGGGAAACACATAAATACAATTTGATTAGATTAGATATAATCAGATACAATATAATACTAAACTTATTTCACACCAAAATGCAGCAATCCTAGGTAAATTACGACTATGGAACTGCCAGTCCGCTGTCCGGAAGGTCGATTTCATCTCGGCCCAGGCCTCACTACTCTCCCTGGAGTTCCTGGCGCTCACGGAGACGTGGATCACTCCACAGAACACGGCCACCCCTGCTGCTCTCTCCGCTGCCTACACCTTCTCCCACACTCCACAACCCTCAGGTAGAGGTGGAGGGACAGGTATACTGATCTCCCCCCTGTGGAGATTTGGTATTGTTCCTCTTCCTCACTTTTCACCCTCCTCCTTTGAATTTCATGCTGTCACTGTCACTGTTCCATGTAAACTGCACATCATTGTTCTTTATCGCCCTCCAGGTCCACTGGGGAGTTTCCTAGATGAGATGGATGCCCTACTCAGTGCTTTCCCTGAGGATGGCACCCCCGTCCTACTCCTCGGTGACTTCAACCTGCCGCTGGAGACCTCTCAGGCCTCTGCATTCCTCCCCCTGCTTCAGTCCTTTGACTTCACCATGGCTGAATCCCCATCCACCCACAAGGCCGGTAACCAACTGGATCTGGTCTCAACCAGGAACTGTGCCTCACCCAACATTACGGTATCGCCTCTACATGTGTCTGACCATTGCTTTCTGTCTTTCTCCCTCCCCCTCCCCTCTGTGCCTAAACAATCTTCACCTGCTCCTACTGTCCTTGTCTGTCTCAACCTCCACTCTCTCTCCCCCGCTGCCCTGTCAGCTACTGTCCTATCTTCCCTTCCCCCTACTGATGCCTTCTCTCAGCTACCTGCTGAGGAAGCATCATCCACCCTACTTTCCTCTCTCTCCTCCTCCTTTGACTTACTCTGTCCTCTGTCCACTAAACCTGCTCATCTCCGCCCCCCGCCCCTGGCTAACCGATTCCATTCGGGCTAACCGACTGAAACTGCGAGCGGCAGAAAGGAAATGGAGAAAATCCAAATCCCCTGTAGCTCTGTCTGATTTCCACACTCTCCTGGCTTCCTTCTCCTCTAATCTCTCCTCTGCTAAGTCTGCATTTTTGCTTTCTAAGATTCAATCTTCTGTTTCCAACCCACGTAAACTCTATTCTGCGTTTTCCTCTCTCCTCACCCCTCCTCCTCCCCCACTCCCCTCCTCTCTAACCGCCGATGACTTCTCATCCTTCTTTCACAAGAAGGTCGATGTCATTCGCAACTCCTTCCCCCAACCTCTCCCTCACCCATCTCGCTACCTAAACCTCCCACCCCTCTGTCCTCCTTCTCACCCCTTCCTGACTCAGACATCCTTCAACTTGTTCTCTCCCACCATCCCACCACCTGCCCTCTTGATCCCATTCCTTCCCCCCTCTTCCAGTCCATTTCTATGGACATCCTCCCCTTTGTCTCCAATGTCATTAACTCCTCTCTTTCCTCTGGCTCTGTCCCCTCCTCCCTCAATGTGCTCATGTTGTCCCCCTCCTCAAAAAACCCTCTCTGAATCCTGCTGTCATCTCTAACTACCGACCTGTCTCTCTCCTCCCATTCCTTTTCCAAAACACTAGAGCGGGCTGTCTATAATCAACTGTCTGCTCTTCTCTTACAGAACGACCTGCTTGATCCCAACCAATCTGGGTTCAGAGCAGGCCACTCCACAGAGACTGCTCTCCTTGCAGTCACTGAGGCTCTTCACGGGGCTAAGTCCCGATCCCTTAGCTCCATCCTCCTCCTCCTCCTCGACCTGTCGGCGGCATTCAACACCGTGGACCACCGGATCCTGCTCTCATCTCTCGTCGAGATGGGAATCTCTGGATCTGCGTTGACATGGTTTGAGTCCTACCTGGCTGACCGGTCCTACCAGGTGGCCTGGAGAGGATCCCTCTCCTCTCCCCACACCCTCTCTACCGGAGTCCCGCAGGGCTCGGTGCTAGGCCCCGTCCTATTCTCTCTGTATACCAAGTCACTTGGCTCTGTTATTTCTGCTCATGTTTTTTCCTATCACTGTTATGCTGATGACACTCAACTCTTTCTGTCCTTCCCTCCATCTGATACCCAGGTCCCGGCACGGATCTCTGCATGCCTGGCTGACATCTCCGCATGGATGTCCACCCACCACCTGAAGCTGAACCTGGGGAAGACAGAGCTGCTCTTCTTCCCTGCGAAGGGCTCCCTGACGATTGATGCATCAATCACCGTGGAAGGCTCCATAGTGTCTCCGTCTCAGTCTGCCAGGAGCCTTGGAGTGACCCTGGACAACCAGCTGTGCTTCTCGAGCCATATTGCAGCGGTCACTCGGACCTGCCGTTTCTCCCTCCACAACATCCGGAGGATCCGACCGTTCCTCACCCAAGAGGCCACTCAACTCCTGGTCCAGGCCCTGGTGATCTCACATCTGGACTACTGCAATTCCTTGCTGGCAGGCCTTCCGGCCTGTGCCATCAAGCCACTGCAACTAGTCCAGAACGCTGCCGCCGCCTGGTGTTCAACCAGCCGAAGTTCACCCACGTCACCCCTCTACTCTCCTCTCTGCACTGGCTCCCCATCGCAGCATGCATCAGATTCATGTCACTGGTGCTTGCTTTTGGCCAGAGGTACTGCTCCCCCATACCTTCAGTCACTCATCACTCCCTACACCCCGCCCAGACCCCTCCGCTCCGCCTCCTCTGGCAAACTGACTGCCCCATCCCTCCGGCGCGCCTGGCAGCCACTCCTCGCAGTCTCGCCTCTTCTCTGTCCTGGTCCTCGCTGGTGGAACGACCTCATCCGGTCAGGACTGCGGAATCACTTCAATCTTCCGCAAGAGACTCAAAACCCACCTCTTCAGACTCCACTACCACTGAACACTGTCCATCTAGTCAATCTGTCGTCACCACTGTTTACTTGTTCTACACCATATACATTTTTTTATTTTATTTTTTTAAACACCACTAACCTTTTCTTTCCCAGTGTTACAGGTATGATACGCAGACGCCTGCAATGATGTCTATTGCTGTATTACTGCACTGATCTTGTGCGCTAACTATGATTGTTCTTACCTTGTATTAATGCACATCTTGTAAGTCACTCTGGATAAGAGCGTCTGCTAAATGCTTAAAATGTAAAATGTAAATGTAATGTAAATTAATATTGTCATGAATCTACCTGCAACAGATGTTTCTTTTATGTAAAGCAAAATAATCAAAAGCAAACATTTTGTTGTACTGAATAAATGTTATACTGTTATTGCTGTTAAATGTTATACTGTTATACTGTGTTACACACCCTACGTTCAAGCATACTATTAGCCATTTTCGGCTCTGGCCAGGAGTGCCACTAGGGGGCGGCAATTGGCTGTCCGCCCCATGGTAGGGGGAGGGAAGCCAATGCGAGTTCGCTGTGTATAGGAGTGACCCTGTGCGCATACTGGAGTTACGGTGACGGCTTGGAAGGTTTCCGGCTCGGAGGAGGCGGTGCCCAGCCACATGTCACTGCCGGTCTCAGGACTACAGCAGGAAACTCATAAGATGAGGGAGTGGGATAATTGACGTGAAAAGGAGGGTATAATTAGATACTAAAAATGGGGAGAAAAACGGGAAGGAAAACAGCAGAAAAAGAGAAAATAGAAGCGTACCGTTGCTGTCGTAGTTGAGGAAGGCCGCAAACTCGGCGGCCAGCTTGTCGTCGCTGGCGAAGGCACACACGCAGGCGTAGAAGTGGAGGCAGGCCTCCGGGGCGGAGGAGGCGTCCTGGACCTCCCCCTGCCCCGCCCCTGCCGGGAGGCACTCCCCCTGCACCCTGGCCCCCGACCCTCGTCTGGGGTTTGGCCCCTGACAGGCACAGTGGAACGGAGCCTGCCGCCCCTCCCGGCCCCTGCCCTCGCCCCCCCCCACGGTCAGGTGCAGGAGCCCCAGGGGGTGCGACTCGGTGGTGTGGCACTTGACGACCAGGGCGCCGCGGGAGACGCGCTGGACCAGGGGCCCGGGGGACTCGGTGGCGAGCTGCCAGAGGTCCTCTCTGGCCCGGGCCGGAGCCTGGAGGGACTCCAGCACGGAGCTCTTGAGCGGGAGGGGCGTGGCCAGGGCGTGGCACTCCATGGCCTGCTTCACGTGCGCGCAGGGGCTCTCTGGGCGCTGCTGGGGGCGGGGCCGCACGTCCGACCCTGCCGCCGCCCCCCCGCCCCGCCCCTGCCGGCAGGCGGGCAGGAAGCAGCGGCCCAGGCTCACGCGCGTCAGCACCGTACCATCCGCCGTGGCGATGGCGGTGTCCGTGAGCGCCAGCTCCACGAACCCCCGCTGCTCCGGGCCCCGGCCCCGCTGGCGGACCGAGAACACCTGCGTCCCGCCCCCCTCGCCCCCGCCCCCTCCTCCTCCTCCATCATCCCCCTCCTCCTCCTCCTCCTCCTCCGTCCGTGACCAGGCGCACCACCTCGGCCCCACCCTTCTTCAGGCCCCGCCCCCCGGCCGTGCGCCCCCGTCACGGAACACCGCCCCGCAGGCCTTGTTCTTGCAGCTCAGGCCGCGCGTGCCGTTGAACACGCCACACTGAGGGCACTTGCGTATGCCGCGCAGGGTGGGCTTGCCCAGGTTGGAGAGGAAGGCTGGAGTCTTCCTCCTCTCCCGGAACCGGGCCCCCAGGCTGGGGGGTGCGGGGGCCACAGGGGGGGGGCTCACCGCCACCCCGGCCTCCATGGGAGCACCCTCCACTGGTCCGGTGTTAATGTGATCAGAAATCTGCAAGGTAGAGAACATTTTTATATTGTTTATCTATAGTTCATCATTTTTCCCCGTTTTTCTCTCAAATTTGGTTGCCAAATATACCCTCTGTTTATCTCAATTCACCCTCCCCCACGGTATATTGCAATTTTGTCTCTTTTGATTTGACCGTTCTTTGGCTTTCCCCATCGTGATGGATGACAAAGGGATTTTACATGTGTGTGTGACCTCATTTTTATACCCTAGTGAAACAGGAAGTGATGGAAGGCCACAATACAGTTCCTCAAGACTAAGATTAACTGAAATAAGTACACTTCTATTGCAGATTTAACTTTACTTGGTTTGATTTAACATAGTTTTATGGGTTCCAATAATTCTGACACCTATGATTTTCAGAAAAAATAGTATTACTCAATAAAAATAAAATAAAGATTTGAAACACATTTCCATACTTTGAGCATAAAATAGAGCCCATCATCTGTGTTGTTTGTTTTATACAGTACTTTTTTCATTAAGAGTGGCAATAATTCCGGACCTGACCGTACGTAAAAAATAACATTCCTTAATGTGGTGTACACCGTGTGCACAACATCCAATAGAGCGGCCGCAGAGAACTTAATTCCTTCAAAATCCATGAATTTAGATCGAGGTGACAGCACTGCTACCGGTCTACACAATTAATTGGATGACAATCGAGCAGAACCCATGGCATTCACACATAGCCTACATGTTCAGCAAAACAACCAAAGTGTGATTATTATATTAGGCTACTGCAAGTACAATGGAAAAGTTCTGTCAAGGACAACATGAAGATCAACTTGCTAGTGGGGTAGGTAGGTGGCTGGCTAGATACTCAATCTTAAATAATAATTGCTAGCCACCTAATATTCTATTTATCTCTATGCAACTTATTAGAAATGTCCTTGCGTTGCTGATATGAAAGGCATGACCATGGTCTAAACATAGCAGCAAGCAATGCGCTGATGTCATTTCCTTTTCGTCTAGTTTTTTTGAAAAGCCCGTTTTTGGCCCCGCTCGTCAACCGGGTGTGTGTGACGGGGAGGGGGTGCCTGCGCTCTATTTGTAGCCAGCTGGCTAAAAACAGTTCCGAGTAGCCTGCAAACGCACTTGTGTGCTCAAGCGACTCCTGGCGCGTCGCGATCAGACGGGTACCGCGCCGCCCAGAGCCGTTTTCAGGCTTGTGTTTCGCTATTTCGCATACCTGCGTTTTAACGCCCGGGATCCCCGCGCTGTTTGGTCGCTTTCAGCTCGGCTCGGCTCGTGCCTCCGTCCGCGCGACCGTCGCCATTCCGCCTTACAAACGCCGCTCCGCTCTGCGGCTGTAACGAGCCGCGCGATTGGCTGTTCGGGGGGACCACGTGGCCCGAGAAGGCGTGCCAGTCGCGGGATTGATGAAATGGCCACTTTTGTCTGAGGATACAGCCAGTGTCTCTCTCTCTGCAAGTCAACATTGGCAAGACTCGGTCTTATCTTGTCTTTGCTCTTACAAATATGCAAAGGCTAGCCGCAACAATTGTGTCACTTAGTGCGGAAAGTTTCAGTCGCGCGCGCTACGTTTTTCGTTTGAGTTATCGCCGTGGCATTATTGCACCCTATATAATAGTCTAAACTCCACTTCCTTGATGCATTTTATCGGGACATTACATTTGCTGTGTACGACGCCATTTGTGAGATTGCATGATATCTCACTCTATACCTAACCCCCCTTCATCCCGGAAATCTGTAATGAAATGTCGCAACTGCGAGCAACAATTCCTGTGAATTCGTTATCATGGAGTCATATGTTATAACTCCGACTAGGGCGGGTAGAGCAGGTATTAGCGTAAAGGCATTTTAACTTAAGTATGACTATTAACTTAAAACTTATCAAACATTTTCGGTTTTGAAGAGGTGGTGTTTGAGTTACGTATCCTAGATTGATATTCCGGTGAAAATCAACATAGAATTGTTAGTTACCAATAACCAATATGTCTTGCCGCTCCTCCGCATAGCAAATTATATTGTGATTGGGCGGTCAGTGACGTCGCCGTTTATATTCTATATTTTGGGCAGCTCAAAGCCTTTACTAATATTGTACCGTCTTTCGTAAACGCAGCCTACACAAATGAGTAACTTGAAATCCACCACAGTGAAGCATAAAAACGAGTTCTCACAAACAATCCGGTTTATACGCATCAGCATTTTAATGGGACAAAGCAAGAACACGTTATAGTAGCATCAACATTATCAAAACCCCCCCGCCCGCAAAAAAAAAAAACACCTCTTCAAAACATAAGGTCTGAAAACATCCTTAGGCACTGCCTACTCTTAATGATAATCGGTTGGTTAAAATGAAATAAACTCAAAATAAGGCAACACAACAGGTCTCATCCAACTTTTTTTAAAACACTTCCCAGGGGCCACAGTGCAAAATTCTGATCCATTCAGGTATTTTACAATACTAATTACTACGCCATAAAAAACACCGCCCCACCCCCCTCCAAAAAAAAAATCAATATTTAGTTTTTATACACAAAATTACTTAAATTCTACATTTTCTTTCTTCAGTCTAAATGTTGTTTTGCACTGCATAGCAATGCTCTTGTCTTCCCACCCTCCCCCTGGAAGAATCAAATGTTGCACTGTCCCAAACATCGGCAGGGACCAGCATTTTAACAGTGCTGCTAAGGTTTAATTTATTATTTTAATAACCCCCCTCCCCCCACCCCAATAACCCCCCTCCCCCCCAAAAAGCAAGCAAGCTTCCATAATTAACATGAGGTTTTTCTCTCTTTATACAGCTTCAGAACATTTGAACAGACTCTTGTTTGGTTATTTACATACAAAACGGTATACTTAAGCCCTCCAATACACAACATTCTAAAGGAAAAAAAAAAAAGTGGAATGCAAAACAATTTAAAATACCTATAATTTGTGTAAGAACATCAAATTTGTGAAAAGATAACCAAGAGTTATAGTATTGTGCAATATTTGTCTGCCTTCAAAGAAAGAAAAGTGGCAGTAATCCCTGCAATTGGTTTAGTTTAGAGAAACAAAAATTGAAAATCTAATTTAAAAAAATACAACAGCTGACATCCATTTTGTTTTCTCTATAAACATAAAAAGGTCTGTAACGTTTTCACATGATTCATGGTATTATCACCCCTCATTGCTGGAAACACTTTTTTTAAAATTACAAATTATTTATACTGACAGCCCCCCAAAAAAATAAGCAAAAAAAAATGGCGAAGCTGTTTTTATGAAACCAGCGGTTTAAATTGCTCTAAATAAACTCCAAAAACAAAAGCAAATCCCAAAAGAGTCACTATCTTATTTTATTCATAGTAATTTTTTTATTTATTTTGTTTTTTAAAAATGGCATAGTCCTTTTTCCGTTAATGAGTCTGTCTGACACCTGGCCAAAGACCGTGCGTGTGTATGTGTGCGTGTGTATGTGTGCGTGTGTATGTGTGAGTGTGTGCGTGCGTGCGTGTGTGTGTATGTGCGAGTGTGTGCATGTGTGAGTAAGTGTGTGTGCGTGCGTGTGTGTGTAATCCCAGGGCCTTGCCACTCCAGTCCTCCAGGGCCGCACAGCCAACTGCTCTCCATCACAAATCATATGGGAAAAAAAAAAAGAGGGGGCCCAGAGGTGAAATGAGCATCTCTCTCCCTCCACGGGGGTCAGGCCGAGAGTGGCTGTCCGAACCCCAGCAGAGGGCCTGCGGCCAGGGAGGGCTGGAGGAGTCCGTCCCCTATCAGTGTGTGGGATATCCCGTGGTTCCCAGGCCAGACTGGTTAGCTAGAACGCTCCCATTCACGCCCTGAGCAGGCTCCACCACGCCACCATTACTGACTGCACTCACGCCCGTCCAGCCAGCACTGGCCTGTATGTGACTGCAAACACAAACAAGACAAGACCGGCAGGGTTAGCCAACTAGAGAACTACAGTAGACACACTGACACTTAACAGGGCTGGTTTATTTTTTGTTTTAATAGAAACCAAGAGTTACATTTTCTTACTAATGTTTGACACTTACATTTGACACATTTTGTTCCATAAAAAAGTGTGCGGTAATATCTGCCCTGGGCTTCCATATTCTTTGTAATTATTGTGCATTGGCACTACACTACTACAGTATGAGAAGGCAAACAGAACAATCAAAACAAAAAAAGAACCAATCACATGTGAATGCAAGCCTTGGCAATCACAGGTCAGAACCATCTGTGCCGTTGGGTTTATAAACAAGTTGACCAACATGTGTGCCCTTGCGAGGGGACATCTTTAACCCCTTTCTCCCCTTGGTCAGAGGGGGCAAGGGATGTGGAGTGTCGCTAGATAACCCTGGCTGTAGAAATGTGCCCACACCCGCGCTCATACTCACTTGAAGCCCTGCTGATTCCAAGCCTGCCCGTAAACACTGTAGGTGGGTACCTGCCAGCCGTTGGGCACGTACTGACCAATCTGCTGGGCGCTGCCATACCACTGGCCCCACTGGCCGTAAGGCTGGGCGGCAAAGCCCACTTTATTCTGCTGCAGAGAGAGCGACAAACAAGATCTCTGTAAATCAAAAGCACAAGAGCATTACTGGCAACGCCCGCATGGACTAGGGCCATCACACGGTGTTTCAATATCGCAACGCCCGCATGGACTAGGGCTGTCACACTGTATTCGAATATCACCACGCCCATAGGGACTAGGGCCGGCACACTGTTCGAATATCACCATGCCCATATGGACTAGGGCCGTCACACTGTGGTCGAATATTGAATCTGCATTCCAATACCAGTTTCAAAAACATAATAGATAAAAAATAATAATAAACATCGTTCCCATAAGCTAACCAAATGCCGACTCAAATGACTAATAACGCAGTAGTAGACTACCCTATTCTCTGCCAGGATGTTACATTAGGTTTCTGATGGTGTTATGTTTGTCTTCATACTTTGCGTAAATAAATACCACGGGAAAGATGACCTTTAAAGCAGGCATCACTTTAAACTATGCAAAAAAATATTAATTTGCATCATTGGCTTCCGTCAAAATGTTATACAGAACTCATATTTGACCAATATATGGAACCAATAAAGGTTTGGTCGCGCAAACTAGCCTTTCTCACGCTTTGCAAGGAAAGCGAGGCGACTTTACCTGTAAATATTGAAGAGGTATTTACTCAAAACTATTTCCCAATGCTGGCAGGTCCGAGACACGCATATTCAAATACTATTCAAAATAATCTACATGCTTTCTCTGAATATCGAACAGGATTGTCTTTTGTTAAAGTGACAGCTCTAGTATGGATCACTCAGGATCGGCTGAGAGGTTTGTAAATGCCCGTACGGAGCGCTCAGGACTCGTTAAGATTATAGCTATCGGCTGAAGGTAAAGTTAAACGTCTCGTTTACGTACCTGGGGCACCTGAACCTGCTGCATGGGGTTCACCATGTCTGTCGTCTCCTTTCCCCAGTAGCACTTCACCACATGGCCCTCTATCGAGGTCCCGTTCACCGAGACGATGGCGTGGGCCGCCCCCTCGTGCGAGTTAAACCTGCAGGCAGGGCGCAAAGGGGGGTGGGTTTACACCTTTAAATCCTGGACATCACTCATTGCTGGCGGATGCATTTAGATTAAACGACACAAATGATTTAGAGCGTCTCCACCATTTCATTTCCTATTTCTAAAAATAAATAAATAAATAAATACATATGTACCAGCTCACAAACAGAGACTCCAACATACCTGATGAACGAATAGCCTTTGTCTGGGAAAACTCTAATTTCCATGATTTGTCCGAAGGGGGAGAAGGTCTGTCTCATCAATTGCTCTGAAATGTAGACAGAAATAAGCTCCAGAAGGGGACTCAATCACAGTGATACCACCGACGCACTATTTAAAGACACTGACCTGTGAGTCCTGTGGTTACCCCACCGCAGTAGACAGTGCAGTTGCTTGGGCTGGACTGGTTCACCACCTCGTCAAAGGACAGGTGCTTGGTGTTACCTGCTTGAGACAAGAAAACCACATGAATGTGAATAAGTATATGGGTACACATTCATCTGAAGAGAATAGAAACGCATGGTAATATTGTGGAAAATTATTTGCGATGCCATGTTTCCAGAATATGAATAGATTTGTGTAGTGAATCAGAAATGTACAAAATCTCCTCAGACAATGTTGGATAACTAGCTTGATGTCAACTCTTGTTAGCTAGGTAACATTAGCTTGCTAGCAAACAGTTGTATTCAAGGTGCACTCAACGAGACGGTCACCCAAAAATAAGTGCTGCAATGAATTTGGTCTTTTTGGTGTTGTACAATATCACATTTGACAACTGATATGCACTTTTAACAATGTTTGTAACTGGGTATTACAGGTAAAACGAACTAAACAGCTAGCCATTTTGATTAGCTGGTTAGACAGATAGGCTTACTCTCCAACTGTGGCAGCTACAGGGAAAAATCTTTGATTACTCTTTTGGCTAACATTACAACCTGTCTGCCAATGCATCCTACTAGCTAGCTACATTTAGGTGCATGTTTATATATTATAATTATATGTTTTATAGAAATGCCAGGGATGTGACTTTCCTTATTAATCAGGAAATACTGATTTTCAGACCGTAATTGTCTCTGGGGTCTTTATTGATAAACATTGAAGCTACTGATTTGTGTGCTTATGACATACCCAAGTCAGCTGCCTCAGGTTGAGACATTTAGGATCTGTAAATCAGTATTTCCTGGTTAGTCAGGAAACAATCCCTGAAATTCTGGACAGGCCAAGTCACCTATAATAATGGCTAGCATGGCTGTAAGAGGAGACCTCGGAGGTTTTGAAATGAGGGATGATTGTTGGGGCACATTTGGCAGGAGCTTCCAAAACCATTAAAGCTGCACTTTCAGGAGCAATAGTGTACCAGGGGCATTCAGCAGGGAACAGGTGAGCAACCGCATATCAGTCGACTGCAAATATCCACCTGGGGCAAGAGCAGCTAGTTTAATCAAAAACAGTGGTGGCCCAACACTCTATTAAGTGACTAATAATGACTTGTATATTCTCCCACAGCCTACACAGATAGACTCGCATGTAGAACAGATTGTTCCCCATGGACAAGGTGAAGACCAGAATAGACGTCCCCAAAATCCTGGTGTGGGTGAAGTCAGCGATCGTTTATGAGCAAAGCCCAGGAAGTGGGTACTCACTCTCATAGGTCGTTTTGGGAGCAGGGGGCTTTCTTGTGGCCCAGTTGGTCCGGATCTGCCTGCCGCCCAGCCACTGGCCTCCCATCTGCTGAATGGCATTCTCTGCATCCTGCAGGGGAGCGAACACAGCCAAGGGGGTTCACCACGGCTTCCACAGCGGTCCGTTCTAAATCAGCTCAAACGTCAACACATTCAACAGGAATATTGCCGCTGGGAGTCATTTCGTGAAGCAGGATTAAGGGGTCAGCTGGCTAGCTTTCTTAAATATTTTTCAAAAACGGAGGATTTCATCTAATTGAATTTCACCTATTTCAGAATGTTTATTAAGTTAGCCAGCTAACGGTGTAATCCCACTTTGTGAAATATCCCTCAGGTCTTTTCACGTTTCCCATGAGACAACGTGAACAGTAATTCGCCTGGACAGACAAAAAAGAAGGCCTTTTCTTGGGAGTCTTCTGTATTAGCATTTTTTTACAGATGTAATTCAATGATTGTTACCAGATACCCTGATGTTTTGTGGAAACAGGTGTGTGCTGCCATTTCCATCAGTCATAATACGCACAGATAAATGATCAATCTTTTTTTATTGAGCGTTTTCAATGGGATCCATCAGCCAATTTGATCTTCTACTGACCTTTTTAAGTAGGCAATTTATCCCATTGTTATAGATCGGCTTGTTCAAGGCCCTTTAAGCCAAAGAGCACTACTGTGAGGATTACATTTTTCAGTTATGATGAACATTTCTGACCCTCAGAGGTGTATGGCGGTGGTTTGGCAAAAATGTGATATTTTTTCCCCAATCCGCACCACAGCAGCTCTTGGCGTACTCCCTTGCAAGGAGTACTGCATCTGCCGTACGACCGCAGAGATCCCCCATTGACACCATAATGTCTGGTGTGTTTTCCCCCCCCAAACGTGATTATTTCTGTCTGTAAATGGGCCCCTTACCCATTTGTTGAAGAAAGACACAAAACCATAGCCTTTGGATTTCCCTGTCGCCATGTCCTTCACCACACGGGCATCGCTGTCAACAAACAAACCTCACTCTGTTATTCAGGCAATCTCATTCACAATCAAACATTCACAACCAAGAGACTGCATTTGTTTACACAATTGAAAGATCAGATCTAAATGAGGAAGTGTCATTGAATAAATGCTATTAACATTTATTTATTTATTTAACCTTTATTTAACCAGGAAGTCCCATTGAGATACGGGATCTATTTTACAAGGGAGACCTGGCCAAGACAACAGCAGCAATAAAACACAGTATATCATACATAAAAACATACATGATAATAAAGTGCTTTGATTGGAGGTAATAACATGTCATCGATGAGGGCACAGCCAACAGAAAACTACACTCTTCCTGCAAAGAGTTCTGTATCAGGGATTTTAGGGCTGAGACTTAAAGCCTTCATCCCACAATGGTATGAAAAACACTTCGGTTCGCTTATGAAGAAAAAGCAATGGGGGACTCCAATAAACTTGCTTGCCAACTTCCAAACTGCATTAGGTATACTAAATGACTGCATTACGACAGCTACAGATATCTACCTGGCCAACTGTATAAAGGCTATTATATATATTTTCTATTAATCCTTTAACAAAAACCTGTAATTTTCATTAAGTAAGTACTCGTTGTGGATTTATCTTAGCCAGTCATCTCCAAGCAAAACAAATTAGTGCACATATCAATGGGATGTATTGTTTGCTCAAACTATTGCTATTTTTTAGCTGCTCTACAGTCTTTGGTTCACATACTTAAAAAATTATACAATTTATCAATAATAATTCCTCCCTCTCTACCGCAGCTTATTTGTGTGGAACATTCTGGTAAAAAATGAAAGCTGAGCATCACCTAGATGGGGGCGGCCCAATTTTACTGTAAAGCACTATGAAAGGCACTATATAAAAAGGCATAATATAAATGCAATCCAGTTATTTCAGAATTATTTCAAGCATTCCCCTATTGTCCAAAACATTACACAAATCTGCCTTTTTTTAAAAATCTGTTACTAAAAGGTGAATATAATTTTGGTAGCCATTTCACAATGCACACATTCTGTTGTTTTTCTTTTTCTTTTTTAATGTAGATCATGCAAGCTTGCAGTGTACAAACTTGAATAAAAGCTTTGAGATTTCCTGATTGCCAAGCAATCTGGTGAGGAACTTACGATATCCTCCCAAAGGGTGCAAAAGCCGCTTTGATGTCATCGGTGGTGATTTCTGGGCTGAGGTCTCCGACAAAAACATGGAAGTGATCTGATGTTGTGAACACAAACATGGGTTTCAGTAATGAGTCACTGATCTGTTCTCTGAACACAGATGCATCAAAATATCTTGTCGTGTTTTAGGGTGTCACACAGCACATAATTACAGCCAGGTTCAACAATCTGGTGGATCGGCTAAATTGGCCACCGTGAATTGGGAGGAGCCCATCGGATCGTTATGGCATGACACCCTAAAACACAATCGCTGCTGGTTGGCAGATGCCCTTACCCTGGGCAAATGGAGTACTTTTCAGTCTCGCAGACTGCGTTCAACAATCAGCTCAATTCCTACTGCAGGGGTTGAGGTACTTTAACGAAGGCTAAAATGACAGTGGCTTCAAACCCATAAGCTTTGGGCCCAAAATCTCATCGCTATTCCACACTGCCACCCCAGAAAACCTAAAACCATAGGGTTAGGCCTATTGTTGGTTAAAGAAAACAGTTAAATTATGTTTAAAATACCACTTGACGGTAACACCTCAACCCTAACGACTCAAAACGTCAGGTGAGAGCGGAATACTCACTACTTGTGTCTTTTTTCTGACTGCTTGGAGTTGTAGCCCAATTCACCTTAACCTCCTGGAGAATAAGAAAACAGAGAGAACCAGGTGACAGGGTGAGCGGTCTTTATCAACGACCGGACAGCATGCTGCCGTCTGTGTGGCGTTACAAGAAGACTCCTAACACACAATGTGATTGTCTGAATGCAAGTAGGAAGAGGAAAAAACAAAAAAAACCTGATCACACTCATATGTAAAATAATTCACATTTTTTTCTGTCTACTGAAAATCTTCAAAAAATATCTAGTAAGTAAAAAGGTCTAAATAACAAGGGACTTACAAACAAGTGAAATTACGAACTTGTATTACTCCTCAAATGGTCCTTCATTACCTGTTGAGGATAAAATATTTACAACTGAATATATTTTTCTGTTATTTGTATTTGTGTTGAAGCTACAGGTATTTGCAAAAGAACACACCATACAGAAATGGGCAGATACAGAACAAGCAATTTAGGGTGGAACAGGTCAAATTTCTAAACAATGCAACTTGTCCACGAAAAGTTAAGATCCCACTGAGTAGTCTGAAAGGAATTATTTCAACACCTGAGATTTCTGTACTCGGCACATAAATTGGACACCTGCCCATTACCCATTTGAGAAAGGCAATGGGACATACCATTAGGATGAGGGGAGGGGAAATATCTGTGCAGAACATGTGATACTGTCAGGATTGCCATGCGAGCACACAGGAGCATGCAGTGTCAACACACCCCAGAATTCAAGAGGAAACGGAACAACACTCCACATCGCAACTCGAGCCGTGAAATTCCAAGGGATTTTTCAAGACGTAAATTTCCTAGGCATTCCGCTTCGTCCTTCCCATGTCATAAAAAATAAATGTATTAAATAAAAAATAAACTGTATACGCTATTTCAACTTGGCATAGTCAGCTGAAATTCCTAACTGAAAATGTAAAATTTTTTAACATAAATAAATAAAACACCTTCCACCCTCAGCTGCCCACCCCCAAATAGTTCACTATTTTCCAAACTCAAGGCTTCACCCGTTCTATCAATCTCCAACATCTGAACAGTCCTGGTGTTCTTTGAGTTCTGATGGGATTACAGGCACTATTGATGGCAAACAGCTTCAGCAATTCATAACATAACTAGTGTGAAATCTTTCTCTTTTGCTTCACACAGAAATCACAGGTGTCCCATGACTGCTCTGGAATATAAATAGACTGCACTAGGAATTACATTACATTAAACAATGCTCCTTGCATTACTTCCATTGAGTCATGCCAGTGCTAGCTCACCCCAAGTCCTGAACATTTTCAGGAATATGAAAATACATTAACTCAAAGATCCTCCCCCACCCCTCCCAAGGCAGAAAGCCAGGGGAAGTTGAGCACCATGGCAGTGTTTGAGCACTGGTGTATTCTGCTACTCAAATTTACCACTCACACTGAAATGCTTTTAAACACAGCATAGAAACTTTTTTTTTTTTTTTCTTTCTTTCTTTCTTTAAACCAAAAAAATAAATTCACCAACAAATCTAAAATACAATTTCATAATATTAAGAGCACTGCGGAATGTCGGAAACTAAGCTTCCATATTGACTTCTCAGGATAGAAAATGAGCCATCAAAAATTGTCCTAATTTTAACCAACAAGGCACAACTTACCTGTTTACAGTTTACCTCATTTCGCATTTAAAGACTTTCAAAAGCACTCGTGTTAAGGAGTACAGATTCTCGCATACAGCGCTGTAATGTGATTTTTTAAAAATGCTGCAGTAAACCCTTTCTTAAACCAGAACAGTTTGACTTGCAGCCAGCAGCCAAACCTTTGCTCACATAATGGTTACATTCATCTACACCCCCACCCCCCCAAAAAAAAATACAATGTGTCCTCTTGTCTATGACTAATAAAAATATGTATATAAATAAAAAAGATTTTTAAAAGCACTACAGCATTAGAAGCATCTAATCAGGAGGAAAAGGCCAGTGTACATGGACAGATACAGAGCTAAGCTTGTTAACACTTTTACGGTCTTGATCGACAGTTCTCCCAGCCCAGACCCAACTCACCCTGCAGATATGATAGCTTACCTTACCCATTATTTTACGTCCGTTCATAGCAGCCAGGGAGGCTGCAGCATGCCTATGCTCGTAGAACTCCACAAAGCAGTACGGGTCATTACCTGCCGTCTGAGGGTATGGAATAGTACTTGTTAATAATAATAATAAGCCAATTATCTTACAAAAATATTAAACAGGGCATAATCTTATCCAAGAGTATCAATTATCGTTTTATTGTGGCAGGTACTTCTAAAATGCCTAGTAAGACACTTAAGCACGTGAGTCCACCCATATTCACACCACCTCATACTTGGAACTTAAGGCAATAATTCCCCGGCCAGGAAAGAAACCGCATCCCGGGGAGGTAAATGCCTAAAGCCGATGTGTTTGAGTTATGACAGCCAAAGGATCTGTTCATTTGAACCCCAGAGACGGATCACTCACGTCTACGATCATTTTACAGCTCTTGCAGGGGCCGATCTGACTGAACAGCTGCAGAATGAGGGCCTCCGTCACGTCCCGGGACAGGTTCCCCACATACCTGAGGGACAGGGGGACAGCCAGGGGTCAGGTGGACGGACGCGCACGGACACACAAACAGACACACACGGACACGCACAGACAAACACACACACAGACAATCACACACACGGACACACACAAAACCACACAAGGACACAAACACACAGACAAACAAACACAAACACAAACAGACAGACAAACACAGACAGACAGATCAACAGTACAGCACACTGACTATACAGGAACACAAATGTTCACTAAAGCTATGCTCTGTACTGTCCGGATACCTGCAATTTATACGACTACAAATCCGATCAGGGAAGACGTGCTACAGCTGGAGAGGTATGTGGGTGATGTAGGGTTAGGGTTAAGGGAGGGTTAGGGTTAACCCTAACACTCCTGTGCCTCAGTCAAGGGCGCCACAATGATTCAGAGCACTCCTGGTCCGACTGAGAATGATTCAGAGCACTGTCGGTCCAGAGAATGCTTAGCCGTGACCATTAACTTTGCGCTCAGCTAAAAATGAGGTAGAATGAGTCAGAGGTGGGAAAGGAGCTGAGCAGGAATTTGGTTACTGGTGCCCTGGGCACCGGTTCCCTCCAAGCCTGTGCCATTTGTGCCGTTACCACTGTAATCCGTACCAATATCAATCAGCAAGTGAAAAAGGTTGCTGCATTCCTCTCCACCGTGTGTGTGTGTGTGTGTGTGTGTGTCTGACATGGCATGCACAATTCAACAACATGTGCAGCGAAGTAAAAACTGGCCTTTTGACTTAGGTCTATGAAAGAACAGTGTGAGACTGAATGTTGGCCGAACAACTGCTAGTTCTTTCCCTTTTCCATTGAAATAATCTGTCACAGGGCAGATGCCAAATTTGAAGGGATGCTTAGAGAGCTTGAACTATGAATTTCACTTTTATCTTGGTTTCATGGACGTTACCTTGCATTCTATGCTCTGAAACATGCAATACATTCTCAGGAGTAACTTTACGTCCTAAAGCAAATAATAACATCTTGTAACATACACATGTTCGTTACAATCTGCGAATCAACATGTTGACCGTGTAATAATGTAAAAACAAAAAAGCTGTCAGCAATCATCTATATGAATGTCATCCATGCTAGGTAAACTGAAGGCTAGACAAATACGCCAGCTCGTTAGTCCACAATTAAAAGCAACGTATACAATCAAACGGGTTAACTATATACTGAAATTTGATAATCGTATTATGACTAAGAGTTACGGCAACCCCAACTGTGGTCTGTGAGCCAACTGAAACGTCAAAGTCCACCTAGGCCCCAATGCGTGTTCGGCAGCAAACAAAGCTAGCTGGCTCGTTAAATAGTCACATTCTTCCCCTTGAAAACCGAAATTGGGAAACTAGGTAGCTAACGTTAGCCACGTTGGCTAATATTACACAAGAGACACTTCTCTTTGATAGCCAACTCGCATTTTGTCTACACGACAGTAAAGCGACCCTGAATTCTTGGACTAGTCTTTATACAAATGACAATTTCACGAATAAGAAACGTATCCACCGAATAACTTTGTGTTTACATACAGTAAGTCGTCTAAACATTATTTGCGAGCTAGCTGGCTTACAATAGGTCACAACGCCCGAATTATATTAGTAAAGATCGGGGCCTTTTTTCCACGATCTATTAGCAAACTAGACAACGTTACTCTCCTCCGAGTTAGAAATAACGCAAATGGAAAACATTTTTACCACGCAATATTTACAAACGTTTTCAAAAAACTGCGACCATTATACATCTTGACAAATATGCAGTAGGGCCATTTTAGCATTGCAAAGACGTTCCTTTCGATTTTGGGGAAAAAATGGACACGTCTAGCTAGATAACGCTAGCGGGCTAGCTTTTTTTCCCCTCAGCGGCGCAAACACCATGCAACCCCTTGCTAGCTAGTGCTAACACAGAGACACAATACATTTACATCACAAACCAAGACGAGCGACTTTAACTTGTACATACAATTAGCTAGCTAAATTATTTGGGCCATTGAGGGGGAAGAAACAAACACTGGAAGAATGGCCAAGACAGCCGGTTAACATTTTGGCTAATACATACAGAGTCTTGGGCTGTTCGTCGTCCATCATATTTTCCGATCGAATAATAGATCGAACCCTGAGAGATAAATCCACTTGTGTCGTATTCTTTTATGGCCTCGGTGTTTTACACGTAATTAATGTGTCGTTGCTGTCCACAGAATCGTCTTTGAAAACGTTAATAAATCGCACAAATTCAGCACTGCCGCCTCTGCTAACCCCACGTCTGAACAATAGAAAGGCGACATAAGATGGCGGAGAAATCGGAGCGGATATACAGTTCCGCATGCGCAATGGGACCGAGCCAGGGCCTAGGAAGAAGCGGGTGGGTAGTGTTGTGGGGCTAGCTAACGCTACCTAGCTCGATAGCTAGCTAACTAGTTATCGCTGTATATCTCCGTTTTTAGCTTCGTTTTTAGCATGTCCTAAAGGGTGGACGATTAAGCGTCCACCGGTATGTATGTCAAATCAAAATGAACCCACAGAGGGAATAGCTTCAAAAATAGATAAAGTTAAAAAAAACATCGTGCGCCGCCCGGGAATCGAACCCGGGTCGCAAGAATGGGAATCTTGCATGATACCACTACACCAGCGGCGCCGTTGTAATCTCTTCGCTCTCTATCTTGATATCCATTTTCTTACTTTGCGTAAGTAAGATTATTGCTAATGTAATGTTATCAATAAAATAATGAATACTGTAGATATAACCTGCATGACGATATATAACTTTAATTTAGATTAACGTTATATTACTAGCTGGCAAGCCAACACGGCACAAGATAACGGTACAAGGAAAATGGCAATGAGTCTGTCTAATAAACTTAGAGAACACATTTGGAGGTTCTCTTGGACCATTCCTCCATCCAGAGTCTTTGAAGATCCTTGATATCTTTAGGCTTCTGATTATGGGCTGCCCTCTTCAATTCAGACCACATGTTTGTGATAGGGTTTAATTCCAGAGACTGAGATGGGCATTGCAAAGCATTACTTTTGTTTTTACTGAACCATTTCTGTGTTGATTTTGAAGTATGTTTAGGCTCATTGTCTTGTTGGACATTCCATTTATGGCCAAGTCTCATTTTCCTGGCAGAGGCAACCAGGTTTTAGACAAAAATTCCCTGGTACTGGTTATGCAGCAGTTGCGCCCAGGGTCCCTGGTGTACAAGATCCGACCAGAGGAAGGAGGGGTAGAGAGGACCATCAACCCAAACTATCTGCGACTGTATCCTGTGGAGGGCTGGAGGGAGGACAGGCCCAGCAAGGCGGTGGCCCTTCAAGAACGGATCCAACTTCTACCAGTCTGGGGATGGCGTCCAATGAGAGCTCTTGTCGTCCTGGGCCCGGGCTATCACACCTCGGTCTTGGCAATGAAATGGAATGGCTTTTCTGATAGAATACCTTTCAAAGTTCTGACATCTCATGTCACCAATCAGGGCACAGGCAAGATGTGCATGGCTGCCTCCTTGGTGGGCAAATATAACTCCTCAACCATGCTGGTTGTGGCTATCACAGATCGGTCTTGACAACCAAATGAAAGGGCCTTCCCCAAACTGTTGCCACAAAGTTGGAAGCACACAATCGTCTATAATGTCATTGTATGCTGTAGCGTTAAGATTGGAACAAAGGGGTCTGGCCGGAACTATGAAAAACAGCCCCAGACCATTATCCCTCCTCCACCAACCTTTACAGCACTATGCATTCGGTCAGGTAACGTTCTCCTGACATCTGCCAAACCCAGATTCGTCCATCGGACTGCCAGATGGTCAGCAACACTTGGGCTATTCAAGTCTTGGCTAGATGCAGTACTAGATACTCTTTAGATTAGGACATGACAAGCCTAGATGCGCTGAGTGGTCCATTCTCGTCATTATGTATTCTTATGCTCTTATGGTGAAGCGTGATTCATCACTCCAGAGAATGTGTTTACACTGCTGCAGAGTCCAATGGCGGTGAGCTTTATACCACCCCAGCCGACGCTTGGCATTGCGCATGGTGATCTTAGGCTTGTGTGAGGCAGCTCAGCCATGGAAACCCATTTCAAGAAGCTCCCGATGAACAGTTCTTGTTCTGACGTTGCTTCCAGAGGCAGTTTGGAACTCGGTAGTGAATGTTGCAACCGAGGACCGACAATTTTTACGCCCTATGTGCTTCAGCACTCGGCGGTCCCGTTCTGTGAGCTTGTGTGCCCTACCACTTCACAGCTGAGCTGTGACACGCTTCCACTTCACAATAACAGCACTTACAGTTGACCGGGGCAGCTCTAGCAGGGCATACATTTGACAAACTGACACGTTGGAAAGGTGGCATCCTATGTCGATACCACATTGAAAGTCACTGAGCTCTTCAGTACGGCCCATTCTACTGCCAATGTTTGTCTATGAAGATTGCAATGGCTGTGTGCTTGATTTTATATACCTGTCAGCAATGGTGTGCCTGAAATAGCTTCCACTAATTAGGAGGGATGTCCGCATGCTTTTGGCTATGTAGTTAGTTCTCTCGGTTGTTGCCAGGGTATAACCATGTGACTTTTGTTGCAGTGCGACTTCCGTTCCTGTAGGTGGCAGCAATACGCCTTGCGGCGTTTCAAACTGTCATTAATTTGGAAAAGTAGAAGAAGGACACTAACGAAGCGTGTAGCGTGGCTCTTCTTGAAAAGTGTTCTCTTGCTTGGCGCGTGCTACGAAAATAAGCGGATTGCTTCATGTCTGGCGACATTTCATAGATTTTCTTTCTATTTGGGAAGGAAATGGAGAAGTGCGACCTGTCACGCGTGCTTTGCATTCTGCGGTCGGTTTATCCTGTCGTGCAGATGATTGATGAGTTTTCTCAAAGCATATTGTTCAAAGATGGAAGGAAAGCAGTTTTGATTGAGCCGTCTGACAACGACTACCTCAAAACATCAGCCAGAAGTATAATTGTTTGTACAGACAAAATGTTGCAGCAGCGAGTGGCAAGCATTGATCAAGTAAGTTTTTTTTCACGTGAACACTCAATATATGCCCTTCCCAGAGAATAGGTCCCAGTTGAGTGAATGTCACATAATGCGTTTGTCAATAAGGTCAATCCATATCAATACAAATTTCAAAGGAAATGCCCTCATATTCGTTCAATAGGTTGTACATAAATTGGAAGGAATATAAAACGTCGCATCTGCGATATTAAAGGAAACCGTTAACGTGTTGGATTAAAAAAGTGTATTAAATTTCAAGAACTGAAACGCGTTTTGACTTAGTAAAAATGAAAAAATTGACTCATATTTTGAGGAGGTTTAGCCCATAGATCTAAAAACGTAGACTCCTCACCCTGTTCATATGCGTCTGCACGGCCGCCATATTGGCGCGGGCAAGAAAGACATTTCAGGCGTATCCCTGCAACATACAACTGCAGCCTCTGTATGTACGTTTTTATATCTAACAACATAGAATTCATTGCATAAATAGTCACGTGTCCGTGCTGATCTCTAAACCCGGAGTGTACCCCGCGGGTATTCAAATCCAGGCCTCGAGATCCGCAGTGTCTGCAGGTATTTGCTCCAACCAGGCACTACACCACCTGATTTAGAATAATTTGTTTACCTCATTGGTCCAGGAAGCGAGCTAATTAGTGAAATCAAGTAGGTTTGAACAGTGGCTTCGTATTGCCATGAAAAGTTAGAATGATTCTAAGGGGGCCCTAAAACATTATTAGAACATTACGTGACCTGAGGGGGGCCCAGCATCACAAGTTCATGGGGCCCAAAATCTCAGGGTTTGAATAGCCCTGGCCTAGAGGCACACCTGACAGGTAACTGCTGAAATTCAGTTTGAAACACTGTCATCGTCAAGGCTCGAATCTGTCCTACATCTACAGTTATAACCCTCAATCTTATATCCTGGATTACTCCTGAATGTAATTTGGATTTATTTTACATTACATTTACATTTTAGGCATTTAGCAGACCCTCTTATCCAGACTTACACAGTTTACATACAATCCATTTATACAAATATTTTACTGAAGCAATTTAGGTTAAGTACCTTGCTCAAGGGTACAACGGCAGTGTCCACACCTGGGAATCGAACCAGCAATGTCTGAGTTCCAAGTCCAGTTCCTTAACCATTACACTACACTGCCTGACATTTTCAATGTCGATGTCCTTTCCTGCAGGTGACAACTCTGCAGGAGCTGCTGGCCTTCATATTAAACAGTGCTAAGAAGAAGGGCAGGAGTAATGTCCTGTCTCAGGGGTATGCCCCGAGCGGGCAGCAGCACAGCAAAGAGGACGAGTTCAGCCTCCCGGGAGAGCTCACACGGCGCGCCACCTACATTAACAACAGCGACTTCTGGAAAACCGTCAGCCAGAGGCTGGGCACGGAGGCCACCAGGTTCCTGCTGGAGAGCTGTGCCGTGTTCGAGGCAGTGCCCCCCTCCTGCCTGCTCCAGGTGTGCGGGGTGCCCTTCCACGGGCCCGTAACCGTGGAAACCTCCGCATTCCAGCTCAGCAAGCACCAGTCCCCTCGCCTACCGACCCCCGTGAGAGTGAGCAGTGCCAAGCCGAGACCTAAACGGGACATTCGTCACTCGCGGCCGGGGAGGTCCAGCAGAAGGAGGAGGAGGATGAGGAAGAGGGCGCCAGGGAAACGGAAGCGTTCTGACGCGAGTGAGGATGGGGAAGAGCCAGCAGAGGGTGGGCTGATGCCCAAGCGCATGAGGACTGAGCCAATGGGAGATGGTCAGAGGGGCAAGGGGTCTGGGGTGGGAGGAGGGCATCGGGGCGAGGGGTCTGGGAAGGGAGGTGGTCAGAGGGGTGAGAGGTCTGGGGAAACGGGGGCATCCCAGCCCCTTTCCCCTCCCAGAGCTTCATTCACACCCGGGCTCTTATGTATGGCGGGAGAGGCCTGAGAAGCTTAGCTCTCAACAGGAAGCTGAGCGGAGAAGCCAGGGGATGGGTGCATCTGCAAGGGCAAGACCTGGTGAGGTGTGTCTTTTTTGAGAAGATGTCACGCTTTAAGAGCGCAGAGAGGCCCCCGAAGAGGCTGCCCAAGCGCCACTTCAGCATGGTGGGCCTATTCAGCCAGCTCCTCCTCCAGCACAGAAAGTGCCCCTACGCCCGGCTCCTGCACAAGGCCTGCCCTGCTGGCAGACGCACCCAAGACCTCCGCTCCCTCCTTGCTCTGCACTGCTCTCCGTTCAGCGTTTACCGCTTTGTCCGAGAGTGCCTGCACCGGGTGGTTCCTGTGGAGCTGTGGGGCTCCATCCACAACCGGGTGTGCTTCCTGTTCCACGTAAGGGCCTTCCTGTCCATGGGCAGGTCTGACCGGCTCTCCCTCTCTGAGCTGCTGTGGAAGATGAGGGTAAATGACTGTGACTGGCTCAAGACCAGCAAAACAACAGGTAAGGGCAGTGTTACCCTGTTAATAATAATCATCATCATCATCGTCATCATTGTCATCATCATTATTACTTTTATGAATGAATGAATGAAGCCTTTATTGCCCTGAAGGGAATTTGTCTTCACAATAATGAGCAAAACCATAACAATCACAGAACACAAGACAATGTTCAAGTATAAAAGTAGATGACCTCTGAAAGTGCACAATTGCAGAGCCAATCATCACTTTTAAAGTTATCAGCTCACTGGTTAAAGTGCTTTGTACATATATTTTATTACTATTAATAACATAATAATAATAAATAAATAATGAATAAATTATTCATAATGGATTACATTTGTGTAGTGCCTTTCACACTTTCACAATCTCAAAGCACTTTATAGTGAAGGGCGGAAGCTGACCTCATCGACCACCAGTGTGTTGCATCCACCTGGGTGATGTACGGCAGCCATTTTGTACCAGAAAATTACTCTACAAATGACACCATGACTCTGTTGCAATGGCTCTTAGTGTCTCTGCTGCATCACCTCCACTGCCATCTCTAATCATCTCTGCCTCAGGCCGTGTCCCTGCAAGTGAGCTCCGATATCGGGAGTACCTGTTGGGGCGGTTTCTGGCCTGGCTGCTGGGGGTATGTCCTGGGCCTGGTCCGGGCTGTGTTCTACGTCACGGAGAGTAGGGGCCAGAAGAACATCCTGCGCTTCTACAGGGGAGAGGTGTGGGCAAAACTCCAGGACCTGGGCTTCAGGTAGCAAACACTTTATTACATTTTCACACCAGAATGAGACAAGTTAAGGCCCAAGACGTTTCCATTCCTTTTCATTTCATCAGTGTGAAATGCACTGTGCTGTGCCACACCTTTGGGAGGAAACTTTTGTCACTGCCATGTGTCACCGTCCCACATACTGTCTCCCATTTCCCCCTTCATGTTCCCACTGGAAAGGTTTTTCGGGTGAAATATGGGAAATTTGTTGAAAATAAAACTGAAAATTACTCATGAATTACAGGAAGCTACTTTCAGAAGGCCAGTGGAAACCCCTGACCTCGGAGGAGGTAGCAACCCTCCCCAAAACCGTGGTGGTGTCCCGTCTGCGCTGCGCTCCCAAGCGGGACAGCCTACGACCCATCGTCAGGATTGTGAAGATGGACGCCCAGGCACGGGTACCAGCTTGCCACCGTGAACCTGTTAAGACACTGTTCTAGTGTGTGGATGAGCCCCACGGTCTGCATCCTGTTAAGACACTGTTCTAGTGTGTGTCTGCATCCTGTTAAGACACTGTTCTAGTGTGTGGATGAACCCCACGGTCTGCATCCTGTTAAGACACTGTTCTAGTGTGTGGATGAGACACCCACAGTCTGCATCCTGTTAAGGCACTGTTCTAGTGTGTGGATGAGCCCCACAGTCTGCATCCTGTTAAGGCACTGTTCTAGTGTGTGGATGAGCCCCACAGTCTGCATCCTGTTAAGGCACTGTTCTAGTCTAGGTCTGGTAACCATAACATATTAGTGCCGACTGTGACCAGCAGCCCTGCAGGTTGATGCATAATTGACGGCAGCGCCACACATGGGGGAGTTCAGTCTGCTGGGTTTTGTGTGTCCCCCGCTGGTCAATCAGGTGCCCACAGTCTGCCTGTATAAAGCTGCACATGAAACGTCTTCCTCTCGTGTCTCGCTCGTGTCTGTTTGAGTGTAACTTGGTAGAAAGAAGAAGAAAAAGAAGCGGCTGCTAACGTCACGTGTTTCGGAGGAGAGCGCATGCTCGCCTACGCTCTTCCCAATTGACAGTAGAGGTCAGAATATGATTGGCCATTCCACACTTGGAGAAAAGGGGCTAAAAGTATGAGGCTGTCAGTGTCATCAACATTATTTTCATACGTGTTGTACCATCATTATTTTCCCACTGATTATATTGCAAACTTTGCATCGATTTACATCGTTTAATAAGCTGTAATTGTGTGTCAGCATGCGTGTGTTCTGTCTCTTATTGATAGCGATTCTCTCTGCCCCCCTGCAGCTGTTCCAGTCCCGGCTAAAGGACCTGCATGATGTCCTGCGGGTCTGTGTGCGGGACAGACCCTCCCTGCTTGGCTCCTCTGTGTTTGGGCTTTGGGATATCCACAGGGTCCTTGGTCAGTTTGCCACTGCTCAGAAGGATGACCCCCGTTCCCTCTATTTCCTGAAGGTGGGACTCTGATCTTGGGACTGGGGAAGTGTGGGGAAAGGATCAATAATATTGTGGCCTAAGACACATAATTGCGATTTGCATTACCATCAGTGCTGCCTGCAGTGTGGTGGTATGGGGCCCTCGGGGCAGTGTGCTGCTGTGGGGCCCTCAGTGCGGTGTGCTGGTGTTGGGCCCTCAGTGCAGTGTGCTGCTGTGGGGCCCTCAGTGCAGTGTGCTGGTGTGGGGCCCTCAGTACGTCCTGCAGTGTGGTTCGCTGGTTCCTCTCTCTCAGATGGGTGTGAGCGGGGCCTACGACAGTCTACCCCATGACAAGCTGCTGCAGGTGGTGAGCGAGGTGCTGTCCCCCGTCCTCGATGAGGTCTTCTCAGTCTGCCGCTATGCCCAGGTGTGGGCTGATTCAGGCCTGGGCGTGAGGAGGGCCTTCCGTGGACAGGTACAGCTCCACAATCGCCATCTTACTTCAGACCACAAAGTGTTTGTTGGTGTGCGTGCATGTTTCCTTGTAATTGTGAGTGCAATTTGTGTATTTTTATGTTAGGCGAGCACATCGGCTGAGACGGAGCTGTCTATGAAGGGATTTGTAACGGCCCTCCAGAGGCAGGGACAGCTTCACAGCGCCATACTGATGGAACAGGTGTGAGTGGGGACACTAATGGAAGCGCTCATTTAAATTGCTTTTCAACACACTTCTAGAGCTGACATCCGTATTTAATCTGGCACAACTTATTGGGCCACTGTGAGATGATCAAATTAATAGTGAAAGTGGCCTCCCGCGTGGCCCAGTGGTTACAACATTCGACGCTGGCCACGGAGACCGGGGTTCAATTCCCCATCTCGCCAGAGCTGTCCGCCCCAGGGAGGGGGGAGGGAAGCCGACATGACATTCACTGCGCATAAGAGTGGCCCTGTAGTACTGGGTTATGGTCGACACTTGGAAGAGGCGTCAGGTCGCCTTCGTCACTACCGGTCGCAGGACTACGGCAGGGAAATCACATTACTAGGGGGATTGACATAGAAATAGTGGGTCTAATTGGCTACCAAATTGGGAGAAAAATGGGATAAAACTATTTTTATTATTTTTTAAATAAAGATTTAAAAAAATTTATAGTGAAAGTTCACCCCAAAAGGTTCGCCTTTCACATTCTCCTTATCTGTGGAACATTAATTTCTGACTTTGCGACCAGAAGGGGTTGAAAGAGCTGATGGTGTAGTTTCCAGAGTGTCAGGGGCTGGGTCGTAATCCGGAACGAACGCGTGTGAGTGGAGAGAGTGGAAACCATCTCAGCTTCTACTTACATTTCTTAGCAGAGTATCAAAAGTAATCATTGTAAATCGAGAAGTTGGCGACAATGAACCATCGGGATCAACATGAGCTTGGATGGTTGTATTGTCTATCGCTGTATTACTGCACTGATCTCTTGCGCGAATATTGATTGATCTTAGCATGTATAAATGCACATCTTGTAAGTTGCTCTGGATAAGAGCATCTGCTAAATGCTTAAAATGTAAAATGTAATGTATTCATTTTGGATTGACAGTCTAATCTGCAACCTCGAAGAGCAGACACTGTCAGTAAAATGGATACTGTCCTGGTAAGAGAATGAAAGTTTAATTTTCGGATGAACTCACTCTTTAATGATGCCTCATTATAGGTGCTTGCATTAGAAGTTTATTTGAAAAGGTGATAAATATAAATTTTGATTATGCATATGAACCTGATGCATATGAAAATGTTGGTAACCTGATGCCGTTTCAGCATTTCTCATCGCACGTGTGTGGCAGGGATGTCCTGGAGTTCTTTAAAGAGATGCTCTCAAACCACGTCATTCGGTTTGGAGCAAGGTGAGTGTGTGCGCGAGATAAAATATGTTTGTGGTTTGTGCGATTCCATCGATGCTGACGGCCGTTGGGTTCCTGTGTTCCAGAACGTTCCGGCAGTGCCGTGGGGTGCCGCAGGGCTGGGTGGCATCCACGCTGCTGTGCTGCCTGTGCTACGGACACATGGAGAACGCTCTGTTCAACCGTGTGGTGGAGGGAGGAGGGTATAGTTGTCAATTGATCACGTGACCTGTGTCTTGTTTTGTTTTGTTTAGACTTTCAGGCAACATTGGTGTTTGTAAGTCCAGCAGGGACAAAGAATATTTTTGGGCTGTTTCTGAGTGAATTCCAGAGTTGAGGTATTTTAGAGTTTTATAAAAGTGTTGAAACATAGTGATTAAATTGTGTGGCATGTCATGATGACACCAAAAACAAATGGTAGTGGTGTTTGAAAGTCAAATAAACCTGATCAGAGTGAAACCAGTGTAAAATTGACAGCTTCTGTTTGGTTAGTGATAAATTATATAGTGATATATATCTATATAGTATATATATTTTTCCCAAAACCATTCCTTGTGTTTTAAGAGGTCCATGTCCACTGTATGTGAAGTGCTTGGTTAGCCCCCTCTCCCTCTGTCAGGTGCTTACTGAGGCTGGTGGACGACTTCCTGCTCATCACTCCAGACCTTGGCAAAGCGCAAACCTTCCTGAAGTAGGATACGCCCTACATGTTCATTAAAACGTATTAATAATACAATTGCCGTGTCCTGTATGTTTGTTTTGATTGTTTGCCTTTTATTTTATCGTAACGTTTTTCCTTTGTAATGACAGAACTCTGCAGGGGGGTGTGGCAGAGTATGGCTGTTTCATTAACCCTCAGAAGGTGGCGGTGAACTTCCCTGTGGCTGACGACTGCCCAGATGTTCAGGTCCTGCCCCCTGGATCCCTGTTCCCCTGGTGTGGCCTCCTGGTCGACCCCTCCACTTTGGATGTTTACAAGGACTACTCCAGGTGAGTTTACACGGTTACTCCGGCTGAGTTTGAGTTTGCACACACTACACCAGGTGAGCTTACACAACCTTCTCCAGGTGAGTTTACACACACTTCTCCAGGTGAGTTTACACACTTTTCTCCTGGTGAGTTTACACACACTTCTCCAGGTGGGTTTACACACTCTTCTCCAGGTGAGTTTACACACTCTTCTCCAGGTGAGTTTACACACACTTCTCCAGGTGGGTTTACACGGTTACTCCGGCTGAGTTTCAGTTTACACACACTTCTCCAGGTGAGTTTACACACTCTTCGGCTGAGTTTCAGGTGAGTTTACACACACTTCTCCAGGTGAGTTTACACACTCTTCTTCAGGTGAGTTTACACACACTTCTCCAGGTGAGTTTACACACACTTCTCCAAGTGAGTTTACACACTCTTCTCCAGGTGAGTTTACACACTCTTCTCCAGGTGAGTTTACACACTCCTCTCCAGGTGAGTTTACGCACTCTTCTCCAAGTGAGTTTACACACACTTCTCCGGGTGAGTTTACACACTCTTCTCCAGGTGAGTTTACACACACTACTCCAGGTGAGTTTACACACACTTCTCTGGCTGAGATGGGGGATCTCAGTGACACAGAATGGGGAAAGCACATTGTGTGTAAGGAAACCAGTCTTCTGAATCTCACTGCCCTGTCAGCCTGGCTTTTATCATTGTTATATTCTGGCCACCAAGGGACCTGGTTAGCTTTGCCACTTAAATTGTGCTGTAGCAGTGAGTTAGACGTGAACCCTCAGCTGCCTTGTTTTCTCAACGGCAGCTGTATGAATAGGACTCTGGCCTTTGGCATCTTGCCTGTGTCTTTTTAGTTTTCTTTAGATTTTGAGGTGTTATTGGTGTTTGTAAGTCCAGCAGGGACAAAGAATATATTTATGCTTTTGCTTCTTATGCTAGAACCATACAAAAATACATTTTATGAACTTGAGGCTGCCATGATTAATGGACGTTGTGACAGTTAAGATTAGAGAGATGTGTCTTGGTGCAGGTAACAGGGATGCGGACAATGTAATGGGGTTTAAACTGATAAGAAAACATGGAACCAATAAAAGAAGCTGAGCCGTTTACATAAAAGGGTTGTATACAGGCAGTCCCCGGGTTACGAACGTCCGATTTACGGACAACTCGTACTTACGAACGGACTGCCATAAGGCCTATTATGTTTAAAAATTGAGTTAAATACAATGGTTTGTAATAACGAACGCACGCACTACTTTATGATGCTCATGAAAACATTGCACGGTTTCAGCGGTTCGTCAGCTCAAGGAACAGAGATCACCGTCCGTTATTTTAATTCAGATCACGGTCCCGTTTTTCTCTTTCTCTTACCCTTACAACGATGCCTCCAAAGCGTAAATCCGATGCAAGTGCTGGTGATGCATCAAAGAAAAGGAAAACAATCACCATGGAAAGTAAAGTTGAAATAATAAAGAGATCAGAGAGAAGTGAAACGCCATCAGCCATTGGGAAAGCATTAGGCTACAGCCGGTCAACGATCGGTTTTTAAAAAACAATTTTAAAGACAAATGGAGCATGTGAAAGGCCATGCCCTGATGAATGCCACGATTATTACCAAGCAACGCAGTGGTTTAATTATTGAGATGGAAAGGCTATTGATAATTTGGATAGACCAAAATCAGCATAATATGCCTATTAGCCTTTCTTTAGTGCAAGAAAAGGCTTGAAGCCTTTCTTTAATGTTTTTTTTAACAGTACTGTATGTACATAGTTACTTTTATTTTTACTGTATTATTATTAATATTACAGTATTATTATGTACTGTATGTTATGTTTAAGATGTTTTATTGTATTTGGAAGTTTTTCGTAAGTGTTTTATATGCACAGAAAGGTAAAATAAATACTATACTAAGACAAACATTTGACAAAGTGACGATTCATAAGAACTGTATGTACCTGTTCTGACTTACATACAAATTCGACTTCAAAACAGACTTAAGAACGGATCTTGTTCGTAACCTGGGGACTGCCTGTATTTGAATTACAAACCCTTAATTACACACTGGATTTTAAAAACCTGAATTGTTAAAAAAGGTTGAGTTTTTAAACTTGGAAATATATGAATTTAGGATGATAAATTAAAAGTTGTGAAATAGAAATTAAAATGGTAAAACGTAGATTAAAATAGTGCAATCAAGAATACAAGTTGGAAAATACAAATTCAAAATCATAAATTCATATTCGGCTACTAGTAGTACTGTACTAATTTCACTCCATAGGTGCCATATTTAAGGACACTGCTGTTTTGAACATGGTACTTCTGTGAATAGTCACCTGCGTAAATGGGTAATGCAGCATTTCAAAGTCCCGTTCCTGGATAAAGACTGCTGACGTGACCATTATGAGGCGTCGCTGTCTGTGTTTGAATGAATCCTCCTACGCCACATTCTGTGCTTGACCTGCACTGTCCTCCTCCTCAGCTACGCTGGCCGGTCCCTGCGGAGCAGCTTGAGCCCTGGGTCCAACCCCCACGCCAGGCTGCAGATGGAGAGGAAGCTCTTGTCCACCCTCAAGCTGAAGTGCCACGCCATTTTCCTGGACCTGAAGGTGAGGGCACTTTCGTGGTGCATGGCGATCGGTTGTTGCCTGCACTCTTTTGACCTTAGTTTCTCACGCCCTTCAATGACCTCTGTATCACTGGACCTGGGCTCCAGCGACGTCATCGTGTAATCACCGGATGTGTTGTCTGTCTGTCCTCACAGATGAACTCGCCAACAGCTGTGTGTCAGAACATTTACAAGATCGTCTTGCTCCAGGCCTACAGGTACAGAACAGCTCTGCGTGGTCTGATTCTAGTCTAGAGGTATATAAAAACACACACAAACCCCCCGCCATCTATACATGGTCAGAATGAGCAGGCTAAAAGGTGTGGAAAGGTTCAGCATGGTCGGGTGGTAGTCTACAGCTTTGCACAGGCGTGAGTTGGAGGAAGGCGCTCCGTGAGCAGCTTTATACCGATTGACCGGCTCGTCGCTGCTGTGTGACGAGACGGGGACAGCCCTGCCGAATGAATCCCTCCCTCCCTGTGGAGCTGCTGGCCCCGGTCAGCACTGGCATGGTCTGGATGTGTGCATGTGTGTGCTTATATCATATTTCATATATATGTGTGTGCATGTGTGTGTTTATGGCATATTTCATATACATGTGTGTGTGTGTGTGTGTGTTTTACCTGCAGATTTCATGTATGTGCCCAGAATCTGCCCTTTGGTCAGAAGGTGAAGAAAAATGCCTCTTTCTTCCTGCGTCTGATAAGGAGGATGGCGAGGTGCACAAGCCAGCACATCAAACAGAAGAACCGTGGTAACCATCTTGCTTTAGTGCCAATACGACTTTTTCCCCATACGTTGATTGCTTTCAGTTCAGCTTGTGATTGTGGAAGTGTGACTCTCTCTCAATCTCAGGAGTACCGCTGCCTGTTGGCCTCTGCTCCGAAGCAGTGGAGTTAATGTACTGTGTGGCTTTCCTGGTCATCGTGTCCCGCCATCGCTGCCTCTACCACTGCCTCCTTCAACGCATCCACATGCGTATGTATTACTCCCAAACACCTGGGCACTCATTCAGAGAATTTGTGTAGATTTCATACTAATGTGAATATGATTGCACATGATTTATAAAATGTGCATATGAATAAATGAAGTTGCATAAGTCACACGCATGTTTTATTTAGAAATCACAAATATTCCTACAATTGTGTGCACGTGAACAAGCTTTACAACTCCGCCCAGTGAACACCCTCAATTAGCCTCATATTGTGGCAATTATATGAGCTTATCACGCTATTTAATTTGCTTGGACATGCTTGATCTGCATGGTCTCTTGTTTGTTCGTCAGGTCTTCCAACAATGCTAGCACAGCCATGGTCCCTTGATTTTTTTAATGGTAAAAGATGCTGATGTGTGACTTGACCACATTTGGCAGTTGGGCAAGCGTTCATTTTAAGCCATGGTGCCAAGTTCTGCAGCTTATTTAAAATCCGACAACAACAGGAGGTCAAACTTTGCACAGCACAGAAATACTTATGTTAAAATGCAGTCGAGTGCAGATTGAGGGGGCCTTCCTGTTCTGGGGTCATTACATATTTTTGATCTTACATTACATTTACAGCATTTAGCAGACGCTCTTATCCAGAGCGACTTACAAAAAGTACATTTAAACATGGTAAGATTAATCAAAGTTTGTGCAAGAGATCAGTGTAGTAACACTGCAACAGACACCATTGTTGGCAGCTGCACATTGTACCTGTAACACAGAGAAACAGTTTTTTCCCCACATTTTTAAACATGTAAACAGTGGTGATGGCAGTAATTAATGTAGAGAATCAGTGATAGTGGAGTCTGAAGGTGTGGGTTTTTAGTCTCTTGGCGGAAGATGGCCACTGAGTGCAGAAAATCGTTCCACCACCAGGGGGGGGGTTGGGTTCAGGATAGAGAAGAGACGAGACCGTGAGGGAAGGGACAGGGCAGTCAGTTTACCGGAGGAGGTGGAGTGGAGAGGTCGAGCTGGGGTGTAGGGTGTGATGAGTGTTTGGAGGTAGGAGGAAGCAGTTCCCCTTGCTGCCTGATCTTAGTGTATTAGGTCTTTCTGAGATGGATTTATATCTAAACCTATAAGCACGCAGTATTGTAAAATGTAATAACGCTTTTTTAAACGTTTGCATGCTTCTCATTAGGGCTCTAAAAGGCACTGGGTATGGTATTATGGGAAATGTAGACTCTAAAAGGGAAATGCTTTGTTGGTGTTTCCTAGCATTTACAAATCAGCCATTTATTGTGTGCCATCTTTAAATAACAATTATGTAATATGTTCACTGGGTTTCCTTTTGAAATACTTGTAGAAATGTGTAGCTGTGTAGCAATGTGACCCGTGCGAGATCATGACCCTGCACCCTTCCCGTTCTGCTCTCCCCTGCAGGTAAGGGCCACCTGGAGAGGAGGCTGGGAGACCTGAAGCTGGCCCTCGTCCGGCATTCCTTCACACCCGTGATCCCCGATGACTTCAAGCTCATCAGGATGTAGAACTGCCTATCTGATTATGACTTTACATGACTTTTTATGATTTTAAAGTGAAACCAAACACCAGCATACCCTTTGTTTTATGGAAATATTTGTGTTATTTCAATTTTTTCATGTTATTTCATGTTAAATGGATGCTGGCACAGAATTATTTTGTCATCTTGCAAGTTCAAAACTGTTAGCATCAGGAGTAGGTATTTTGTATTGTGCCCACCCCAAAGAAGCTTGTCATTCCGTCAGAGGTCTATGCATTGATGCTGTTGCATGTCTCAGGATAAGGAGAAAGTATGGCGGTCAGTGGCGGCGCCAGGGGGGGGCTTGCCGGGGCTGTAGCCCCGTCAGGAATTTGCATAGCACCAGTGCAGTCCCCCCAAGCATTTCCTTACAATTTTACAGTTTCATTAAAGACTTTAACCCATTCAGACCTAAAATGCCTGCTAAAAATGCCTATTAAAACCTAAGCAATTATTCTACACAACCTCTTAAAACCTGAGGGTTTTCTGGAAAAAATTTCAAAAAATAAAGCCGACACCAACGTGCACTTCATTTCCCCCACGTCTATTTCAGCGAATCACAGCGCATTTCATTAATCGCAAAATCGAAGCGACCTAAACGTCACTCCAGGTCTTAATGGGTTAAATTCAAATAAATACCAGCCGACAATTATTTTAGAATGAATTATTTTAGAATAACGTAGTAGAGGTTGCCATCTGAACATGTCATTGAACTTTTACATGCTATTTGCAAGTTCGACAAATCTGTTGCGCCCAAAATATCAGACAGTCCCAGAAATGCGAAGCATACTCACCATGATATACAGAACGAGTTAATTGAAATTATGGCAAATATGGTTAGGGAGCAAATTAGTAGTGAAATAGAGGAAGCTGGACTGTTTGCATTGATAGTCGACGAAAGTAAGGACGTCAGCAAAAAATAACAGGTGTCTGTGGTGGCACGCTATTTGCACAATGATGTTGCACTGGAAGGATTCCTACATTTCACTCCAGCCGATGGATTAGACGCTGATTCGCTTTTGAAAACAAACTGACACTAATAAATGCAACATTGACCACAATACGTGCGTTGCTCAATGCTATGACGGCGCAGCCGTTATGTCAGGCTGTCATAACGCTGTAGCAGATAAATTACATAAAAGATGTCCCACAGGCACTGTATATCCATTGCCATGCTCATCGTCTAAATCTTGTTTTGGTGGACTGCGTTAAAAAACCAGCGGCAGAGTTATTTGAATCAGTGCAGGTGCTGTACAATTTTTTTCGTCCTCCGTCCCTCATGATCTTTTCCTAAAAAACAAAGAAATCGAGCCAACACAAGCTCCCATTGATTTTGCAATGAATGAGATGGTCTAAGCAGTGTTTATCTGTCATGTTGTGGCAATGTTTTCCTGGCTATTGGTATTGCGGGTCTGGGTCATTGTATTAATTTTTAGTGTGTGAGATAGCAGTACATAAGCTAAATGTTGTTGTAGCCATGCTGTAATATCTGACTAGATGGTTTAAACATTATGCGTAGCAATGTAGCCTTCATAACTGTGGTCTGCGCGCCCGTGGCGTGCACGGGTGTCTAAATTTAATGAGCACCCCAACCAATACCAATTGCTTGCTCAGCTGTAAAAAAACTAGCTAGCTAGAAGGTGGCTAGCTACGAATAACAATTGCTTGTTCAGCTGTAAAACTAGCTAGCTGGCTAGCTAGAAGGTGGTTAGCTACGAATAACAATTGCTTGTTCAGCTGTAAAACTAGCTAGCTGGCTAGCTAGAAGGTGGATAGCTACGAATAACAATTGCTTGTTCAGCTGTAAAACTAGCCAGTTTTACAACTGAACAAGCAATTGTAGCCACCTAGCCACCTTCCATACATTATATTCGTAGCTAGCCAGCTAACTTAACTGTACAGCTGAACAGACAATGCATATTGTTATGTTCGTAGCTAGCTGGCTATATAATTATAATATAATTATATATTATAATTCATATATTATGTTCGTAGCAAGGCAGCTAACTTAGCTGTACAGCTTATTCGTAGCTAAATTACGTCACCCGGACACATTCTTCTGGGTTTTCTCACTCAGGAATGCAAGCTCGTCATGTTGGCATAGCAACTACAGTTCAAAATTCCGATTACATCACCCCGGACACATTCTGGCAAAGCGGACACCATTTGCCATGACACCGCCCCTGATGGCGGTCCAGTTGGACTAAAATGTTTGAAATAAATGACTGAGCCTGTAAGAATTCTCTCCCTTATATTAGTAAGTTTAAATTAAAAGAAATACTGCCAAATCTGGTTTCTAACATGCATTTCATTCTGTCGAGGATATAAACACTCATTTTGCCTCATCACATCAAAGTGACAAAATCTCTATAAGTCTAAACGTATATGAAATTATTTGTAAGACTTTAATATTCTGCTCCTGAAAATAGCAAACAACATAAAGTCTATGTAAAATCCTCCATATAATGCTGATTGATACTTCACATTTCAACCTTAGAAGTAATAAAATCACATACAGTACTGACATTTACAGTATGGCCTATTTCATCAGTACCTAAGAACACATGAATTCATACTTCAACTAAGTTAAACAATTGTATACTTCCAGGTTTCCAGAAAAAGACTGGCTAACGTTCGAATTATCTCTCAGTACCATTGTTTTGCTTCAAGCCCGCGTGTTGGTTGAAAATGTGTAATATAATGCCTGTACAGTAGGCAAGCTAACATTTCCATCCTGTTATACTAAACATCTTCGAATGTGGGTGTGCGTTCCGGTCTATTTATACGTGCATGTCTATTGGCTACTTTTGGGCGTATTGGGTGGGATTTTAGTTCTGATTGGGCTACTAAGTGTCAATAAAATTTGTCAACGCTGATTGGGCTGTGTTCAAAGTTTCAAAAGTGTGAGCGCTCGGGCTTTTGAGAACGAACGAAGCGGGTCGTTGGTTAGCGTCAATATTTTGGATATACAGACGTGATATGGTGAGTAAGTAACTGATAAACAAATATCCATCAACAAGACGAACAGCGAATGTGTTTCCTCGAAGCCAACTAGCTAGCTAGTTACAGAAACCTTAGCAAGCAGTAACGTTAAGTGAACGTTAGCTGCTTTACTCACGCTAGCAGGTAGCTCGCTAAAGCAAACGGTGGAGGCGGTGACGTTAATTCCTATTTGCGTGCGTTCAGTCAGGATTTGTTCTTCATTCAATTAATATTTAACCCCGGGAGGCGAGCAGTAAAACATTCGTGTGATACCATACCGGAAGCTAAATAATAAGCTCACGTTAAAGTTACGTCTGTACGACTCATGTCACTGCCGGTTTGCTAACGTTCGTTAGTTTAGTCATTCGGTGTCGTAAAGTTGTAATACTATATTGTAGTCAGACTAGCAAATTGGCACAATGACAGTTCGTTGAACTGTCTTCTTGGACTAGAACTAGATTGCAGCCGGCAGCGTCTGCAGGTTTTTTCTACGCAGCATGTGTTCACCGATTTCAAAGAAAGCACCATAACTACACCCATATAGTGTAGGCGCTGTTACTAAGGTCTATTAGTTGGAAACTATTAGTCTCAACTGAAGAGTGGCCGTCCCTAACGTAACAGATTTGAACAAACTGGAGATCGATGCGATGCTGTAATCTGGGCTGTGTTTAATATGAGATTTGTGAAATTTGAGAAGTGATGTATTTAAGAATCGGTGTCCTACTGTACACACACACACACACACACACACACACACGCTCTCGTATCAGCTGGCAAAAAAACGAAGCACCCTGCCACCGGACGTTCAATACAGCAACATTTCAGTTTATAAAACATATTGCAAACGTTTTCTCATCCATAATTCAGGCCAATGGGGCTCCTAGTATCGTACGAGTTTTGAGTTTGACAAGATGAGTGAGACTAGTGACATGTCCCCAGCACTTCCATCAAACGGGAGCAAAGCTGTCAGATTGTTACAAACCGTTTAAGAGTAAAAGCAAATTCGCGTTCAAGGCGGAAACGGTTTTCATCCTAAACACACCCCAATCTATGCTTTGAGTAGACCGGGCAAATTAGACATAGTTTGCTGCACTAATACCCATCCATTATTTTGTGACACTACCGTTTGTCGTGCTGATATTCAGTAATTATTCTCGTATCTTTCTGCCATTGAGAACTTTTCCGTACAGCTAAGACCAGTTCGCAAAAGGTGCCGTAGTACCAGTTGGCTTATAGGTATTTTATCCACTCCTCTTGTTGTTGGTACCTTGTATTACGCAATTAAGATTTCCACTATGCTTGGCAGTCGTTGAGTTTGCTAACTAATGTAATGTCCTGAAGGTTCTAAATCTGATGGTTGGGAATAACCCAGTCAACAAGTTTAAGCATGACAAATAAATATGGTAAGTGAAACATTGTTTGTACAAGAGCATTATCCACAGCCTGACTGTCTTTTTCAGAACGATGGACTCCAGTGAGCTGGCAGAACTGACTGAGGAAATTAATGAGAAAACCTCCACTATCCGGAAGATGCTTGAGCTGCGGACAGTCGGTAGGACCGTCAGAGTTTCTGTTTGAGGCATACGTTCATCTAGAACAGGGTTCCTCAAATCACGGTCCTCGTGGGCCGAGCACTGCTGTTTTTACACCCTTCCTTTACCTGGGAAGTCAGGTGTGAAAACACTATGGCCAATCAATTGCATTAATTGTTCAATTAACTACCATAGAGAAAGGAAAACCAGGACTGAATTTTGGATTTGTGGGCCAGATTTGAGGAACCCTGATCTAGAACATCTCATATAATATACACGTGTAGGCCTGTTGGACGTTGTGGGTCTGAGTGTGCAAAAACAACAATAATAATTTTAAAAGTTAAATGTATCCATATAATGAACTGAATAACCTGTGTCATTGTTTTTTACGGTATTTACATTCTCTGCGCTGCCCTTGTGAGTGAACGTTTAAACTTTAAGTGTAATGTAAGTTTGCAACTGTTTTGTGATGGCGAAAACCCTGGGAGTGGTGGTGGTGGTGTTATTGTTACTTGAGTTACGCTCACACGTGGTTGACTTATGCCCAATTCAGACCAGAGCTGTTCATGCCCCATCTGTTTCTGTTTGTGCATCCGCCTCCAACTCTTTTCAAACCTGGATATCACCTTATGATCAAGAAAAACACATGTATTATATGAATGCTTAATGACACCTCATTAATAAGTACGGAGCAACTAAACTAAGGATTACTTTCTTTGTACATCTGTAGTCTTCAAAAACAGTGTAATGATTTGACTACTTGATATGTAACTGAGCCTCAGCTGGTTTCAAACCAAGGGTACAACGGCAGTGTCCCACCAGGGGATTGAACCTGAAACCTTAATGTTACAAGCCCAGTTCACTAACCATTATACCACACTGCCTGCCTAATCCATGTTCTCCTTTCAGCAAAAGACCAGGACAAGCAAAACATTCTGCTCAAGATTGGACAGGATATCTCTGCCATAAATGGACTTCTTGACCAGTTTGAAACCCAAGTCTGTCAGCAACGAGACATGCTGAAATACTTTAAGGTATTTGAAAAGTAGGGCTGGCAGTGTAGTGTAATGGTTAGGGGAGCTGGGCTTGTAACTCAGAGGTTGCAGGTTCAATTCCCAGGTGGGGCACTGCTGTTGTACCCTTGAGCAAGGTACTTAACCTGAATTACTTCAGTAAAATATCCAGCTGTATAAATTGATTGTATGTAAAGAAATGTAATGTATGAAGCATAATAACTCCCTTCTCTTCATTTTATGGGGACAAGAACAATGTTTTGAAATGGTCAGCCCCTTCGTCAGGGTATGGTGATATACTCACTTTGTCCTATACCAGTCAGCGTAACTCCCAAAATGTATTAATCTAGAAGAACAGAAGTACTTTATTTGCACCCAAATGTTGCACACCTTAATTATATAATTTGGCAGTCTTTATCAGGAACTGTTTTAATTTGTGCAAGATGAAATAAACCTGAAAAGTAAAAATAAAATATATTTTTTTATAACATTTCATGAATACAGGTCTTTCAGTTGTTGATCGTCAACTGATTATGTATTATTACTCTATCAATAATGTGAACCACGTGAACCACATGCAGGAGAAAATGACACATTTGTGGCATTCTTAATCTATTCATATCTGTACTGTTCATTTTGTTCATATTGTGGGGCAGGGACATCAAAAATGTCACTGCCAATCATTAGAGATGCTCATTTCATTTGACATTTTAAGCATTTAGCAGACGCTCTTATCCAGAGCGACTTACAAGATGTGCATTAATACATGGTAGGAACAATCATAGTTTGCACATGAGATCAGTGCAGTAATACAGCGATAGACATTGTTGCAGGCAGCTGCATACCATACCTGCAACACTGGGAAGGAAAAGGTGAGTAATATATATATATGTATATTTCTTATTTCAATATCATTTGCAGCAGCAGTTGGGCAGGGAAATGAGTTTGCTTGTGTTAACAAATCATACTTTTAACAAATACTATGGCAAAGCTGAGAGGCCACAGTCCAAATTTTGACCAGCTGTTAGTTCAGGCTTAGAATTGTGCCTCATCTCTGTTATAAAATGCTGGGGGAAACCGCAATATACACAAGGGCATTAGTGCCTGTCATGTCTTAGCCACTTCTGCGTTCCAAATCATTTTCAGGATGGTGAAAGGTAGTGATTGGCATATCTCCATGTTCTTGCAGGAGATTGAGGAGTTCTTCCAAGTGGACTTGCGGGACACACAGCAACTCCGGGACAACGTGCCACCACACATGCCCAAGAAAGGCAGTCAAGCTGAAAAGGAAAAAGATTTTAGGTTTACAGGCTTATCTTTCTTAAGAAATGAAAAGTGTAAATCATTTAATGATATTACGATATCAATTAGAGTTTTTCCCCCTCTTCACCCCAGCCCTTGTGTTAGTGGGGCTAAGGACCAGGACCAGGCCCAGAACCAGAACCCGCTGAAGAAACCCCCCAGTAACCAGATCCGGGAAATGATGTACATCACCGCAGAGGAGTTTGAAAGTATTCCACAGTGAGTCCTGCCAGCATGCAGAAGCCAACCGGATTCCACAGTAATGTGCCTTTTAAAACCGTGATGTTCTACCCATGACTCCTGGTCTGCCCCAATTTGGAATTGTATTGGTAGGGCCATCTCATGGCAGCGACATCCTCTCTTCAATTTGGGAGAGCGGACGAGCATGCAGTATGTTCCCTTCAAAAGCAAATTCTGCCAGCCGCCACTTCTGTTCGCTGTGATCCACCAGCTCACAGTCATTGCGTCAGAGGCATATGCTGACAGACTACTGGTGCCCGGCCAACAGGAGCTGCTGGTGTGCAGTGAGGACAATCCCAGCAGGATTGGACCTTTGCTCCAGATGCGTTACGGCCAATCATGCGCCACCCTTTGAGGTTAGCAGCTGGTCACTGGCGTGGTCAGGGTTCCACACCAGACCTGGGCCACGTCACTACACTGCGAACCAGTACTGAAGTAAACTCTCACCCAGACCTTTTTCCACAGGGGTTTTGTCCCTATTGAACTCCTCCCAGACATGTTAGGCTGGGATGAAACCCAAAATCACGATGTCACAGAGTTGCTTCAAGCCCACGTTGTACGGTGTCTTCACCAATGGCCCTTTGAGTTTTCTGCGTGTTTAGTAACCTGCGTTTACGTTGCAGGTACATGAAGGGTCGCGTGGCGTACAACCAGCTTAATGCAGTGGTGCAGAACATCAACACAGCTGTGAAGGAGAAGTACAGCATCTTACAGAAACCAGCAAAGAGCCTGAACAATGTGACACACATGCTCCATCAACGCTTCAAGGAACAGGACACTAAGGACACCAAGGGTACTGTATTCATATGCCCCCCACCCATCTATAAAAGAGAAGCACATCCTCTGATTTCAGGCCTGAGTAATGCTGACAGTGTTGGATGTCTTAGTGTTTCAGACCCGGCTATTCATACTGTCTGCAGCATAGCAGAGAAATATCGCTAGTGCTTCAATTATACCATTACTCCTTAAATGAAAGTTAAAAAACACACTTCGCAAATATGACTTGCAGTCAAGTGTTGAGATGCGAACATAAAAAAAATTGGCATCTTGCACATCTATGTTAAACCCCAAAAGCTATGTTTTAAGTGGGAGATAACGGTTGGAAAAAGCCAAAAAGACTGGGAATTCACATGAGCACCTCGACCATTATCTTGACCTCCGTACTGACAAGGCTTCCAACGCACAACGCTTTCATAACTGTTACTGTAACCATGTTGGTCTACTCTACTTCAACAATGTACTCACCACTGGGCAGGCTGCTGAGGATTCAGTAAAACTTTCTCTTTGAATCAACAATGAAATAGATTATTTTTAATAGAGGAACGCAGGGTTTAATTTCCAGACTTTTCATGGTCATCTTTTTTTCAAGGTAATCTAATCGTACTTCCATAAGGATGTCTTGTGTGTGATGATGATGTAACCAGGAAATGCAGTGCGTTACACTTAATCAATTTTATTATGGAAACATGTTGTAAACCAAATGTGGTACACAAGTAGTGCACTTGCAGTATATGTATGCATGCATGCATGCATACATACAGTAAAATGGTACGTTATGAATTATGTCTCTCTTAATTGTTTGGATTTAATTAAGTTTCCGATTGTACTTTAATAGTTCTCATTTGGTCGGCGAGGAGATGTTCACATTCAGCTTCGATTCATTGCGTCTCTGTTTGGTGTATTTGCAGGCCATTTCTTTGTGGTGGAGGCAGACATTCGGGAGTTCACACAGATCAAAGTGGACAAGCGCTTCCATGGCATGCTGAACATGCTTCGACACTGCCACCGGCTTCGGCAGCTTCGGGGGGGAGGCCTCACCCGCTACATCCTCCTGTGACCTGGGCAACACCACCCGCTACATCCTCCTGTGAGCTGGGAAACACCACCCGCGCTGCTCCTGTGAGCTGGGCAACACCACCCGCTACATCCCCCTGTGACCTGGGCAACACCACCGCGCGCTGATGCTGCAACATCGCCTGTTGTGCCTTTCTGAACTGGTAGATGTCATGCCATAGCTGGACCACATTGCCTATGACGCTGTGCTACACTAATGGGTTCTTGTTGTTCTTGCCTTGCTGGTGGATGGTGAGGTGAATGCTGCACTCTTTGTGCCACTGCCACATCTGTGGGGACAGGACTATGTTCACATTGTATAATTCATAGTTGAGAACGGAACAGCGCTCCCCTGGAAAGGGGTGGTAATGGAGGAATTAAAGCAAATAAAAAATGTAATTTATGTTCCCTTGGACTATATGAGAATATGAGAGCTTGACCGCTGACTCATTAGGTGATGCCAGCAAAACTGGTTGCTGATGGAGTCTCACAAAGGAGAAAGGACAGAGCGGAGAGGGGCTGGATTGGGCAGCCCAAGTCTGTGCAAGTCAGCAGCTGTACCCTTCTCCATGATTAAGCCTCTTTCCACTACCATTTTATTGTCTCATATTCCTGACTAAATAAATACTGTATTGTACTGAGTACTTTTATTTAAACAAAGCTCACTGGCTGGGTGTAAATAAAAATAATAAAATTAAAAAAAACAATTAGATATTCATTGGTGTTGCTGTGTTGCTTGTATATGCTGCCTTAGGTCTGTCTGTTAGGATTGTTGATATAATAAAAACCATTGTAATCTTAAATAATTTATAAGTAGGGCCCGGAGAAGAACTGGGACGTCAAGATGAATTTAATCAGTTTCCCGCCAGGTGTCGCTGTAGGCAATCAGCACGGGCATGTGTAATTAGTTCTGATGTCTACATCAGTGTAAAACGATGAAATTATGTTGAGGAAAAGCCTAGGGGAAGAGAAGCATGGACACACGAACAACTTCACAAAGACTCATTTCTATCGAGGACCGGGTGAAACAATGTCCTGCTTGTACATACAGGTGTATTTAATTTATTTTGCACAACTGGTAACTTATTTTTTACAACGCAAACAAATGTTACAATAGACCTTCACTTAGTCAAGAAACGCAAAGAATTATAGTCTTCAGACGGGCAAGGGCGAGGGAAAAAGTACAGCTGGCAAAAAGTACAAGGGTAAATAGAAGTGAGGCAGCATGATTTAATGGAGGCATTGGAGAAATGTCTTGTTGCGCAACATGGCAAGTGATTGATTTCATCCGGTGAGTCGGAATAATTCACGAAACCTATTCGCCTATTAAGCCAGCAGCAGATGAATGCGCATAGCGAAAATTGGTACAACAGGTTCCGCCACAGACACAACAATACACTGTCAATTTATTAAAATATTCAGCGAAGTAACAGAAAAGATGATAGAATATTATAATCGCCATAAAGAAAACACGGTTCAGTCAACCAACTCAAACATCTGAAGGCTGTCAGGATTTTTGACGTTAATAAGGTTGCATTTTGGACAACCTCCCACTTGATTCTGTTCCAGGCTTTGACAAGGATTCACTGAAATATTACAATATTTTGAACACTAAAGCATGTTGCTCATTTTAAATCAACATTTCCCACCTCACCAAAAACTATTTTAAAAATGAATAACACTACAGTATAAAGTATTCTTCATGTGTTAACCATTCAGAGTATATGCGCCATATATAATGATTGATAAACAACGATGGGTCATCTACTACTCATATGAACATGGCGCACATACGCTCGCATGTGTTTAGATTTACAGCAATTATTTTTGTAACAGTATTGTTTTATATAGCTGATTTAATTGAAAGACAGAACGATGTAATCAAACTATGGATTAAAACAGTAATAGGGTGTTCTAAACCCACTGGCAACAAGCCATTTTGTTTTTTACTGTTACATTTATACATTTTTGTGTAATTGTGCAGATTTCCCTACTGTCAAGTGTAATTGTAATTGGTATTGTGTGTTTGGTATACTGTTTATGTTTGTTGAGTGTAACGAGTCTGCTAAAACTTTAGCAATACATTCAAATATGTCATGTCAATAAAGCTCTCTCAGTTTCAAAACCTTTTTCAAAAACTTGACTGTCAATAAAGCTTTTGGAAATTGAGAGCTTTATTGACATGACATATTTGAATGACACGCAATGCCAATTACAATTACACTCGGCTGTTATTAAATATTCTCCATGACACAAAAATATATAAACGGGATTTTTAAGGGAAAAAGTGTTTCTGTAACTAGTGGGTTCATAACACCAATAGGCCTATATTTCTATTGTAATTCATGGTTTCATTAAACATTTAGGTTTCATATAGCTATACAAAACAACACTGTTGCAAAAACAACCCTTCTATAAATTAATATAAATCACAAGAATGGGAATGAATCTGTGCGCATGCGCGGTTCGCCATGTTGAGACGAGTAGTGCGCTGGTTGTACGGAGCTTGTATTAGGATTGTTTCTAGCTAGCTAGCTTGTTTAGAGGGAAGTCGCACGGCTAGCTAGCTGGCATTTGATGTTTTAAACATTATGTTTAAAACGCACGCATCTTGATGTTTTTGGAAAATCTGCTCTCAAGAAAACCCAACATCTGATCGAAGCGCTGACGGACGGGCTATCCGGCTAGCTATCAGATCATCAGAGTCGGAGGTAATGTAGCCAGGGGGAAAGTGGGTTTTAAAAACACTCGCAAACTAGCTAGGCCGAGAGCGAGGAACAAATTAATAACAGGCAGATTAAATAGATGATGTAGTTGATATCATTGGGAGATTTGGTCATATTTTCGCGGGCCACAAGATGGGGAAAAGGCGAGAAAAGTAAGATCGCGTTAGCTGGCTAAGGAGGTTAAATCAAGCAGGGGAAGTTTTGTTTTGTTCTAGGTGGCTGTTTAGTAAGCGACTAGGCGAGATTAGCTAGGACGTTACTACTAGTAGCATCATAGCGGGAGAGATACTCGCTGTGTCTGTCAGTCGCCATCAGCTGTCTTTCGATTGAGGTACAAATTGTGTGACATTTATACGGATCCGTCGTTAGTCAGGCTGCTAGATCATGACCTCCTTATGTTCAGCTAATTAGCATACGAGTGGAACCTAACTAGCAAATGCAAATTGTAGCTAAGGTATGCTATTTAATTTATGGTAGCAAGGGAACATTTGCTAAACTAACGCCATGTTCAATTTGGTTTTGTGCACAATCACATTTAGGAACGGTAGGTAGCCTGCAGTTGTTTTCTAAACTTAATTATTTTCAGATATAACTGTTAGTGTTGTTGCATTTTTTAAATTGCAGAATGTCAACATTATGTTTGCTAACGTTAGCTACCAGACCTTTGACTCTATTAACTAGCGAGAAAGGTAGCAATCTCGATAATGTTCTTATTGGAAATATTGTTTTTATTGGAATGAAAATGTTAACGCCAGTTCAGTTAATGTGGAATTCAGTGGCAATATCATGTACAGCTGTGGCTCTCGTAACATGTCGCGATATCAGGTTATGTGGACTGCAGCAATGACAGGACTCGTCTCTCTGTCTCAACGTCTCGGCCATCTACACTTGATAGAGCTTTAAATATTCTCAAAAAAATTCAAAATGCAAGTTCAAACCCCCTGTGCCTCAAGCTAGTGGCATTAGACGCACACCCTAGAAGCTAACCTCAGGAAATGAAAAATGGAAGACATGCCATAATTACAACTCCTGAGCTGTAATTGTTCACTTTAAATGCCTACTGAAGGATGCTTTATCCTCAAAAGGCTGTATTATGTCAGAAATAGCTCTGCATACCATGAAGAATGAATGTCAGATAAGTTCTCAGGCAACAAATCCTTTTATTTTCTGTAATGTGGTATATGGAAAACTATCCCTTTTGAATTGATTGATGAGTGAAATCCTTAAGATGAAGTCTTAGGCCTCAATGCTGAAATTGTGGACACGTTAAATAAATGTTTTTTAAGAGAAAGCTTTGGGGATACTTTCCAATGGATTATTCAGATAATTGGCAAATTTATTGGCTGCATTTTTTTCAAATTAAATGGGGATCCTAAAAAACTGGTTCCCAATTTCATGATTTGACCTGCTGCTACAACCAAAAAAAGCAGGGATTTGCAATGTAAAAGATTGTTGAATAATGGTTTATTGAAAACAACTGTAGAAGTGCAACTTTTGATTATGGTCTGGATAGCTATCTTAAAGTGTGTCCATGATACTATTGAGTGATGTTATTAGTTGAAAATGTAAAACTATCGATGCAAAAATTAGGCTTCAGTTAAAACTTAGTTATACAGAACTCATATTTGGACCGGAGCCAATAAAAATGTGGCCATTTGGTTTGCTTGGTGAACTAGCATTTGTCACGCTTTGCAAAGAAAGCAAATATTCTTCAATATTCCATGAAATATTGAAGAGGCTTTTAAATAACGAAGTACCCCCCCAAAAAAACCCTCCCAAAACTCCCAATGTTGGCAGGCCTGTAACACGAATACTATTAAAACAAATCTACACGTTTCTCAGGATATCAAACAGGATGTTTTTGTTAGACTGACAGCCTCTAAGTTATTTATCATCACAGCACAATTTTTGTATAACATATGTATTTTGGTATCAGCGATGTCCTCTTACTTATTTACCTTTTAACTTTTTTTCCAGAATTGTAAAAGATTTCCCTGAAAAGGGGTGTCTGGGGGAACTGAAAGACTTGCACATAACAAAAACATAAGGACATTGCTTCCTCCCTGCTTCAACCCCACAGTCCAAATTTACCAACACTTTCTTCTGGGACCCCCTCCAGAGTAATGGGCGGTGGTTGAAGGGACGCCTCCTCACTTCAGTTTCATGGGGTTACGACACTCAAAGGGAACGGAGAGTTTGAAAACGCACAAATCTTAAAATAAGACTTTTCAATCAGCCAAAACCTTCAGGATAAAACCTGGGGATCACATTCTACTACTTGGGAGGGCGAAGAAAGCACAGGGACCTATCGGCGAGATGTCGATCACCAACACTCCCACCAGCAACGACGCGTGCCTCAGCATCGTGCACAGCCTGATGTGCCACCGGCAGGGCGGTGAGAGCGAGACCTTCGCCAAGCGCGCCATCGAGAGCCTGGTGAAGAAGCTGAAGGAGAAGAAGGACGAGCTGGACTCCCTCATCACGGCCATCACCACCAACGGGGCGCACCCGAGCAAGTGTGTCACCATCCAGCGCACCCTGGACGGCCGCCTGCAGGTAGGGAGCCAAGCGTGCACAAGAGGGAATACGGGATGATTGGGTTTCAAATTACATTGAAATTGATTGTGCTCTTATTTCAACCATTTGGGTAAAAAAACAAAAAAAAAAAAACTGAGGTTATGGCCTCCCGGGTGGTGTAGTGGTAAGAGCGTCCAACCGGGGCGCATGCTGCCCACTGTGACCAGGGTTCAATCCCACCGGCTGGGCCAGTTCGCCTCTGGCCGGGAGTGCCACTAGGGGCGGCAATTGGCTGTCTGAGTCATTGACATTCAAAATGGAAGCTTTGCTTACGGAAATAAATGATTGTGGAAATGATTTCAAGGCAGTCAGATTTCATTGTACGGTCTTAATAAATCTAGTACTATTGGAAACCCTGCTAATATTGGAGAATGCAAAACTTGGCATCTTCTGGCTTGTGAGGTTACATGCTATATGAAATGAAATATATTGCCTAGTTAATGTAAGTTCAATCAAAATCATTATTTGATTAAATTAATCTTCTGGACGATTGTAAAACTTTACTACACTGGTTATAGATTATAAGATGTCCTGATGCAAATTTTCAGTTGGCACAGGCAAATTGACATGTTTCCACATTTCCTGTCACCGGTTCTGTTGTGTTCTACCTGTGTCCGAGTAGTTTTTTTTGTCTGATTACATTTAGTTCTCTCATTCCCGTGCTCTTAGGTGGCTGGGCGTAAAGGTTTCCCCCATGTGATATATGCACGGTTGTGGAGATGGCCTGACTTGCACAAGAACGAGCTGAAGCACGTGAAGTACTGCCAGTTTGCCTTTGATCTGAAGTGTGACAGCGTCTGCGTGAATCCCTATCATTACGAGAGAGTGGTGTCCCCAGGAATTGGTGAGTAAGCCACCTTTGCCTCAGTCTCTCTTTTTTAACTTCTATTTTCTCTCAATTTGGAATGTCCAATTTGTGTGTGTTTGTTCTCATTGCTGCAATCTTCTCTGTCAGTTTGGGAGAGCACAGACAAGCACGTGTTCCCCTCCGAAACGTGTGATGTCGAGCCACTGCTTATTTTCACTCCTCAGTCCACCAGTTAAACTGCATGTCTACAGACATTGAGTCAGAGGAGGATACTTCATGTGTAGCTTGTGCAGGCAGACTATTGGCGCCTGATTGACCAGAAGGGGGCACTGGTGTGCAATGAACACGGATGTCCAAACGACTTCGATCTGTCCTTCCCCTGTCCATACTGCGGTCAGTTATGCAGGCAGGGCCGTGGTCTCAAAGCTGCTGTTGAGGTGATCCTGCCATTTGTCTCCAAACTGACCCTCTATGTCCCTGTCTTACAGACCTCTCAGGACTGACGCTAACCAGCTCTGGTGAGTGAACATTCTTCCTTTTTATTTTATTTTATTTTATTTTTTTTTTTTTTCTTCACATTTTTTAAAGATGTATTGATTTGGTGAAGATTCTTATCCAGGCCAGCTTGCAAAACAAAAAATGTCTTCCACCATTGTGACTGGAACAGGAGCCCTGGCTGAAGGAGATTAGGATGAGGTCCTTTAGAAAGATACTGCATGATTGTGAGAGGTTTGGTCTATGCTATTTAGGATGGTAAGGGAGGGCATCTGTATTTTGCCTATAGCAGCTTATTGCCATTTTGCAGATTACGCAAATAGTTGCATTGTCATTGTTGCTAAAGCAATTTAATGGATACCTGATATTTAATGGTAGTAATACAATACATCTGGTCAGTTTACATAAAAGTGCAGATTCAGCTTGAGTCACAGTCCAAATGTAGGCTACAGTTTCAGGACAGGCCCAAGTTAGACGAACCCAGGGCAGTCTAAAACAGTCGAAGGTGGCAGAATGTGGTTTAGGACACAATATACCAGTACAGCAGTTTTACACTTGAGCTGAACTGCAACCAGGAGCCAGCAGAAGATGGCAGTGATTTTGGACGGTAGATGTACTGTCTATTTCTCGAGAAATGGGAAGAAATCAGAATCATAAGTACATTGTTTGGTATGGTAGCACGGCTGCAAAAAAACAAAAACTGTTTTCTTCCTTAAAAGTTGTGGACCTCTGCAGGGCTGTCGCTGTAACACTTATATAGCTGCAACTGTGGCAAATGCCTTTGAGCCGAGTGGGGAATTATTCTGTATGTAAAGTATGATGTATGTGATGATTCTGTATGTAAAGTATGATGTATGTGATGATTCTGTATGTAAAGTATGATGTATTGGAACAGACTGATATTCCCTGCTCCTCCAGCTCCCTCGGGTCTCATGGTGAAAGATGAATATGACTTTGAGGGCCCGTCCTCATTGCCCAGCATGGAGGGCCACTCCATCCAAACCATCCAGCACCCCCCTTCCCGGACGGGGCCCCCAGAGCCCTTCAGCACCCCCACTCTGCTCCCGCCCTCAGAGCCCAGCAGCTCCGCCTCTTCTGCCTTCTCCAGCATCGCTGTGGGGTCTGCGGGTAAGATCTCGCGTCTCGTACTCCCTCTCATGATATTGTTCCGTTTCCTTTTTGTGTGCGTTTGTACACTGTGCTCAGGCGCTGTGTGCGTTTGTGTGCAGAGATGCACATGCGCTCTTTACAGAGCTCAGCTCCATGGAGCCGTTCGTCTCCCTTCAGAGTCCTCTCTGTTCCACCTGTCGTCTCAGGGAGATGAGCGTGAGTCTGTTTCCACGCAGTGCCTTGTTTTAACGCTTTTCCTCTGTGTGTGTGCGCCTGTGCCGTGCGTGCGTGCGTGCGTGTGTGTCTGTATGTTGCCATGGCGACTCCTCAGCCCAGTCCGGCGGCCTGCTCTCAGGAGCCCACGTGGGGGAGGGGCTGCTCCAGATCGCCTCAGGGACCGGACCGGGCTCGCAGCAGAACGGCTTCTCGTCTGCCCAGCCCGCCACCTACCACCACAGTAAGACCCGCCCGCCTGGCCCGGGCCCGACCCATTACCCAATCAGGGCTGGCCCTCTGCTCCTTCTCTCCTTATTACTTCCCTGGGAAAAGGACCTTGTTTAATATTGAAGGGCTTATCCCAATTAAAACTCTTGACTTTTTAAAATATAATTAGTCTAAACTGTTACCTTCCTCGCCTTGTTTATGTAGTGATTTTGGTGATTTGTGAACAGGGTTCTGTTCTCAAGAGGGTTTTGTCCCTGAGGTGCTGTCCTAAAGTTCACTTGTTCACATATTCATGAGTGAAGCTAGGCAGCAGCAGCGTAAAGGTGTGCACGCTTTGCTCACCTGTGACCCTCACAGGTGCGAACACCACGTGGTCGAGAAGCAGCAGTTTCACGCCCAACATCCCTCACCACCAGAACGGGCATCTGCAGCACCACCCCCCCATGCCTCACCCAGGACACTACTGTGAGTGCAGCACACACGTGCACCATCACTAGACCAGTGTGCTGCAGTGTGTGTGAATTCAGAACATGAGCTGCACATTTCTCTTCCAGCACACACATGCACCATCACTAGACCAGTGTGCTAAGAGTCATTTCAGAACAACACAAATTCACAACGTGCAACACTCTCTTCTCTTCCAGGGCCAGTACACAATGAGATTGGATTCCAGCCCCCAATATCCAACCATCCAGGTGAGTGTTACATTTTAAATTTTTAAATTTTAAGCATTTAGCATTTAGCAGACGCTCTTACCAGATGTGCATACTACATGGTAGGAACAATCATAGTTTGCATAAATACATACTATAATAATAATAATAATAATAATAATAATATATATGCCATTTAGCAGGCGCTTTTATCCAAAGCGACTTAATAATGAATGCATACAGTTTTCAGTATATGGTCCCCACAGGGTTTTATTCCTGAATACCTCTGATACCACGGAGTGTCTCAGTATTGTGGCATGGTTTTTTGAGCAGGTGTGACAGTGTGGTGGTGCTGTTCTCCTCTTCCCAGCGCCTGATTACTGGTGCTCCATCGCATACTTTGAGATGGACGTGCAGGTGGGTGAGACCTTCAAAGTGCCCTCCACCTGCCCCATCGTGACCGTGGATGGGTACGTCGACCCCTCCGGTGGGGACCGCTTCTGCCTGGGCCAGCTGAGCAACGTGCATCGGACGGAGGCCATCGAGAGAGCCAGGTGCTGAGCCAGCCGTAGTGTTTTTAAAAATGTGGCTGCCCGCCCCAGGGGGAGGGGGGAGGGTGAGTCGGCTTGGGTCCACCGTGAAGCATGGAAAAGGAGTCTCCAGAATGTGGGTGGGAATTCCCTCTTGAAGGAAGCGGAGTTCGCTGCCCACAGAGAATTAGCTTGCCTTGTAGAGACGAGCGGCGGACCCGTGTGGAGAGGGTAAATCTAAATAAATAGAGGGTGTAATTGGCTACTGAATTGGGAGAAAAATGTGTTTATCTCGTACGTTCTCCCCCGTACGTCTCCTGGTTTCTCTAACGCTCGATCTGCTCCTCCAGGCTGCACATCGGCAAGGGCGTCCAGCTGGAGTGTAAAGGGGAAGGCGACGTGTGGGTGCGTTGCCTTAGCGACCACGCCGTCTTCGTGCAGAGCTACTACCTGGACCGGGAGGCGGGCCGCGCCCCCGGGGACGCCGTGCACAAGATCTACCCCAGCGCCTACATCAAGGTAAGGATCTACCCCAGTGATCTATCCCAGCGCCTACATCAAGGTAGGGATCTACCCCAGTGATCTATCCCAGCGCCTACATCAAGGTAGGGATCTACCCCAGTGATCTATCCCAGCGCCTACATCAAGGTAGGGATCCACCCCAGCGCCTACATCAAGGTAGAGGTCTACCCCAGTGATCTACCCCAGCGCTGACATCAGGTATTACAATTGTGCCCAAGTTAGCAGTGGGTTTGTCGTCGGAAGAAGGGTGCTCATGTTGAAAAGAGCTTCATGCCTACGGTGCAATATGGTGGTGGATCTTTGATGTTAGGGGGCTGTATTGCATGCTGGTCCTGGGGCTCTTAAGGTCAATGGAATTCTGGACTCCGGCAAGTACAAAGACATTTTGGCAGTATTGGTTGCATAGGTAGGTTGTCTGCGAGGATTAGCGTGTGCATTAGCATGCTGCTCTGTCGCCCCCAGGTGTTTGACTTGCGCCAGTGCCACAGGCAGATGCAGCAGCAGGCAGCCACTGCGCAGGCGGCGGCCGCAGCCCAGGCAGCCGCAGTCGCTGGGAACATCCCCGGACCGGGCTCTGTGGGGGGCATCGCTCCCGCCATCAGTGAGTATAACCTCCCTCCACCACCCCGTCATCCTTACTCCTGTCATCACTGTTAAAGACTCTATAGTAGCGCAATGTGTAAGATATAACCCGCGACATGCCCTGCACATACAAAGGTATACGGCACGCCAAGGCTGGTGATCTGTTCTTGTAAATGCACTGGCATTCATAATAATTTATTATGAAATGCATGTTGACTGTTGTAATAATAATGGCTTTTATTATGAAATGCATGTTGACTGTTGTAATAATAATGGTTGAGGTTAAGGGTCACTTCCTCCTTCCTGCCAGGCCTGTCCGCTGCGGCCGGCATCGGCGTGGACGACCTCCGCCGCCTCTGCATCCTGCGCATGAGCTTCGTGAAGGGCTGGGGCCCGGACTATCCCAGGCAGAGCATCAAAGAGACACCATGCTGGATCGAGATCCACCTGCACCGCGCCCTACAGCTGCTGGACGAGGTGCTGCACACCATGCCCATCGCAGACCCTCAACCGTTAGACTGAGGCCCGCCAAACCCCTCCAACTTCCTCCAAACCCCTCTCCACCACGAGGCTTCGGAGGAACAGGAAGGGGACCCATCCTCTGTACCGCATCAACAACAGGGACAAAGACTCCTCATGGGGAGTATTCTCTTCTCTTTGTGTCTTGTTTGCTCGTTTGCTTCCGACCCCTCGGATCGCATGGCAGGACTCCCGGAGTCTCATAAGGTCAGAGTCACCAGTGAGCTGAAGTTTTTAATGGAGCTCACCCCCCATCCGTTAGTACGGTAAGATGTCCAGCTGTAACACTACACAGGTTCGTTCAACACAACGGTGGACAGACAGATGGTGAAATCACACCAGGGTTAAGAAACGTGGCATTTTTAAATTATTTTTTAAATGACAGCTTAAAGTTGTTTTTTTTTTTTTTTTTCTTCTTCGTGTTTTCATCCCCCAGTGTCGTGTGTGGGGGTGGGGTTAGGTTCTGAGGTATTGTTAGTGTTCTTTCACTGGATAATTACATTTGAAATGGATCCAAGGTCACTGTGACCTCCTCTGGTTCTGGGAAGCTGTCCTGTGTGTTCCTAGTGTACTGCTGAGCTAAGCTCTGACTCTGGTTTTCAGTTTTCTATCATGCCAAATTTGATTGGTGATTTATCATTTTTTATTGTTTGGTTAAGGTTTCACTCTGTTTGGTTTTCTTTGAGAGCACAGCTTTCGATCTCCACACGATGCAAACATAGCCATGTCATTAAAGCTCTTCACACACCCCATATACATTTATATAAAGGTCAGGCAGGTTTATTGAGAATTTATGTATAATCATTTTTCGCTTTTTTATATATAATCATTGTGTGTTTGACTTATGACAATTTCAGTGCGGTTAACTATATGTACAGTAGTTATTTAGGCGAATTATATTATGGGCTGGAGGTTTGGGAAAAGGAAACTGTCATTCAAGATGAAGCAGGCCTGCTAATAATTCTGTACTTGTATGGGTTATATAAACAGAGTGCACAGATGCAACGGGCAGGTTCTAAGGATTTATTACAGGGTTTTGAAGTTGTCTGTCTTGTTCCAACGTCCAAAAACATTTCCATTACACACGCGATGTTCGGTTAACCCGGTGACAGGACAACCTGCATGAACATTCCAATCATAACATTTGACAAGTGTGTTATTTCTTTTTAATTTTTAATTTAATTTTTTTAAACATTTTGTTTCAGATTTGATCCCATTTTCTCCCAATTTAGTAGCCAATTAGACCCGCTATTTTATGTCAATTCCCCCTAGTAATGTGAGTTCGCTGCCGTAGTCCTGCGACTGGTAGTGACGAAGGAGAAGTAACGTCTTCTCCGAGATGGAACTCGCCAAGCCGTCGACCAGTAACCTGGTACTACAGGGCCACTCTTATGCGCAGCGAACGTCCTGTCGGCTTCCCTCCCCTCCCTGGGGCGGACAGCCAATCGTTGCCCCCTGGTGGCGCTCCCGGCCAGAGCCGACTGGCAGGACGGGAATAGAATCCCTGTCTCCGTGGCCAGCGTCGAACGTTGTAACCACTGGACCACGCGGGAGGCCTTACAAATGTTATTTTAAGGGAATCATTTGAACTGTAAATACGGTACAGGCCCAAATATATAGTCCAACGCCATTTGGATGTGAATGCATTCTCACTACCGTAGAGTAAGAAACTCTTGATTACAACGGCTGTGCACTAGTGATGAAGAGTGTCCTCTAGGCATCGTAATCTGTGCAGTCCGCCCCACATTGTGCTGTGATCTGTGCTTAGGCCCACTGTTTTCACTCTTATGAACCACTGCTCCCATCTCCAATCAGATTTAAATTGTATTGACACAATATTTTGTTGGATTAGCCACCCCTAATGTTTTTTATTAGTTTTTCCCTAGTTGGGCCTCTGGACTCACCTGTGAGCCACCTGCACTCACCTGTGGACTCACCTGTGCCCTCAGCTGTGAGCCGGTGACTATTTCACTCAGTGGTTTCACAATGACAGCAGGTGTGATACAGCAGCAGATATCAGCTAATGCTCATCCAGTCCAAACTGAAATATCTTTCTGACCTCAAATGTTTGAGCTGGTCTTTTCAGCTCATTCTTTCGATAGTGTATTTGAGGTATACAGGGAAGGAAATACGTATTTGATCCCTTGCCGATTTTGTAAGTTTGCCCACTGACAAATAAATGAACGGTCTATAATTTTAATGGTAGGTCTATTTTAACCCATTTAGACCTAAAATGCCTGCTAAAAACGCCTATTAAAACCTAAGCAATTATTCTACACAACCTCTTAAAACCTGAGGGTTTTCTGGAAAAAATTTCAAAAAAAAAAGCCGACACCAACGTGCACTTCATTTCCCCCACGTCTATTTCAGCGAATCACAGCGCATTTCATTAATCGCAAAATCGATGCGACCTAAACGTCACTCCAGGTCTTAATGGGTTAACAGTGAGAGACAGATTTTTTTTAATTTTTTTAATCCAGAAAATCACATTATATAAAAGATATAAATTGATTTGCATTTGATTGTGTGAAATAAGTATTTGATCCCCTAGCAAAACATGACTTAATACTTGGTGGAGAAATCCTTGTTGGCAAGCACAGAGGTCAGACGTTTCTTGTAGTTGGTCACCAGGTTTGCGCACATCTCAGGAGGGATTTTGGTCCACTGCTCTTTGCAGATCCTCTCCAAATCCTTAAGGTTTCGAGGCTGTCGCTTGCCAACTAGATTTTCTATGGGATTAAGGTCCGGAGACTGGCTAGGCCACTCCATGACCTTAATGTGCTTCTTCTTGAGCCACTCCTTTGTTGCCTTGGCCGTATGTTTTGGGTCATTGTCCTGCTGGAAGACCCATCCATGACCCATTTTCAGTGTCCTGGCTGAGGGAAGGAGGTTGTCGCCCAAGATTTCACGGTACATGGCCCCGTCCATCCTCCCCTCGATGTGGTGAAGTCATCCTGTCCCCTTAGCAGAGAAACACCCCCAAAGCATAATGTTTCCACCTCCATGCTTGACGGTGGGGATGGTGTTCTTGGGGTCATAGTCAGCATTTCTCTTCCTCCAAACACGGGGAGTCGAGTTGATGCCAAAGAGCTCGATTTTGGTCTCATCTGACCACATCATGTTCTTCCAAGCCTTCTCTGTATCATTCAGGTGTTCATTGGCAAACTTCAGACGGGCCTGTACATGTGCCTTCTTGAGCAGGGGGACCTTGCGGGCACTGCAGGATTTTAATCCATTACGGCGTAGTGTGTTATCAATGGTTTTCTTGGTGACTGTGGTCCCAGCTGCCTTGAGATCATTAACAAGCTCCTCCCGTGTAGTTCTGGGCTGATCCCTCACCTTTCTCATGATCATCGATACCCCACGAGGCAAGATCTTGCGTGGAGCCCCAGACCGAGGGCGATTGATGGTCTTCCATTTTCGAATAATCGCACCAACAGTTGTCTCCTTCTCACCAAGCTGCTTGCCGATGGTCTTGTAGCCCATTCCAGCCTTGTGCAGGTCTACAATCTTGTCCTGATGTCCTTAGACAGCTCTTTGGTCTTGCCCATGGTGGAGAGGTTGGAATCTGATTGATTGATTCTGTGGACCGGTGTCTTTTATACAGGTAACGAGTTGAGATTAGGAGTAAAGGGAGAGGACTAATCTAACCGGTCTGTGGGAGCCAGAATTCTTGCTGGTTGGTAGGGGATCAAATACTTATTTCATACAATCAAATGCAAATCAATTTATATATATATATAATGTGATTTTCTGGATTTTTTTTGTTGATATTCTGTCTCTCACTGTTAAAATAAACCTACCATTAAAATGGTAGACCGTTCATTTCTTTGTCAGTGGGCAAACGTACAAAATTGGCAAGGGATCAAATACTTATTTCCTTCACTGTACGTGTTTTATCACAACCTATTCTTCTCAAAGTGCTACTGATGGAGAAATGTGGACCTCATGCCATACTCAATTTGGTGGCTTTTATTGAGATTTGGTTATGTTCTTTTAAAATGACTACATTTTTTAAATTTTTGCAGAGGGATTGTGACAATAGTAAGATAATGATACTGGTATCATATCACAGATAAAATCGTAGTAGTGGCATTGGTAGTTTAGCTAGTTAGAAAGTTTCTAATGAAAATTAAACATTCTATCGTTTAACGACAAGATCATTCAAATATGTTTTTGCCATGTGGCTCTACAGGCAACACATTGTTAACACATCACATTTCAGTGCGTGATCTGGCCTTTTGGAGACGTCCGCACAGTGTACGATGGGCTCTAGGCTTATATTTTCGATCTTTGTACAAGAGTTCAAAATACTGTTGAACTTTGAACATTGAAAGATGAATATACATACTTTCTCAATGAACCTCTACGAACATCATCAATATAACGGGGAATGTGGAGAACTTCAATATGACACCGCTTGCATCGTATGCACATTGGTACAACAAGTTACTCATTCTTAAAGGAAGAAAGGTTAGCAACATGACAAAAGAGGAGTGATTTATATGATCGGGTGAAGTAGTTGAGATTTAGTCTTAGCGGTTGTTTTATCTGTAGAAGTGTACATGCTAACTTTCAAGAAAATCCTGAAGTGAAGAGAGCCACTCTAAAGCAGGTCTGAACTCATGCAGAATCGCCCCACATGCAATCACACACTCACATGTACACACAAAACAAGTTGCATTTTGTAACATCTATTTTAAGACTAAGAAACCTATATTTTTAAAGTTTTGCTTCTCACATAGAGCTGTATTCGATTCTACATTTATCTTGTGTTTTAGTGTGCTTTCTGTAGATGTATAGCGGAGTAAACCTTTTTGTAATGTAAATGCAATCCCTGTAGGTCTTCTCAAATTGCATGTCAGTGTTGGAAAGGAAAAGACTGGGAGTGTTTCTCCTTAACCTGTCTCCCGCCCAAACTGTCCAAACCCGGAACAGCACCGCAATTAGCTCAGTGTCCCACAGAGGAGGCCCGATTCACTTTATACAAATCTTGAAATGTAAACCTTTCGATTTTTGAATACAAGGAAACACCAATATAAACTGTTTTAACCCATTTAGACCTAAAATGCCTGCTAAAAACGCCTATTAAAACCTAAGCAATTATTCTACACAACCTCTTAAAACCTGAGGGTTTTCTGGAAAAAATTTCAAAAAAAAAGCCGACACCAACGTGCACTTCATTTCCCCACGTCTATTTCAGTAAGGACGTTGAGCCGCCAGAACAGCTTCAATTCACCTTGGCATAGATTCTACAACTGAACTCTAGGAATGCAACACCATTCTTCCAAAAGAAATTCCATTTGGTATTTTGTTGATGGTGGTGGATGACACTCAGGCAGTGAGCTCCCATAAGTGTTCAGTTGGGTTGAGATCTGGTGACTGAGACGGCCATTGCATATGGTTTACATCGTTTTCATGCTCATCAAACCATTCAGTGACCACTTGTGCCCTGTGGATGGGGGCATTGTTATCCTGGAAGAGACCGCACCCATCATGATAGAAATGCTTCACCATAGGATGACGATCACTTAGAATGGCGTTTACCTTTCTCTCTAAGGGGTTGAGTGGACCTAAACCATGACAGGAAAATGCACCCTATACCATAACAGATCTGCCAGAACCCTTCCCCCTGGGAAACAAGGACTCAGGCCTGTAGGTTTCTTGGCATGCGCCACACAGGCACTCGTCCGCTTCTTGAGAATGGGGTGAAGGACGACTCATCTGACCATGTGACTTTTTTCCATGATGTTCTTGTCAGGCTGTTCTTCATGAAACTGCCTGCTTACGCCCTAGATTGATATTTACGGTCAACTGATTCAGAGTTGCTCCTGTTTTGCCTTGCATGTTGGACCATTTCACAGACAGACAGACAGACAGGGTTGAGGAGTATGTGCTTTGACCACAGTTGCCACTAGTTGCTGTCTTTACCCCAGAGTTCCATGCCTTCACCTTAGCCACTGTTCCTCATGAAACAGCAAGTCACTGAGATCTCTTCTTCCAGCCATGGTAGCCAAAATAATGGGCAACTGGGACTTCCCAGAATATTTATACATGACCCTAAGCGTGATGTTCATTGCTTGATTAACTCAGGAACCACACCTGTGTGGAAGCATCTGCTTTCATTATACTTCGTGTCCCTCATTTAGTCAAGTGTTTCCTATATTTTGGCAGTTACATGCGTGTCAACACACAGAGCCCTGTGCTAGGTGAGATCAGTGGGCACACACAGCCCTGTGCTAGGTGAGGTCAGTAGGCACACAGCCCTGTGCTAGGTGAGGTCAGTGGGCACACACAGCTCTGTGCTAGGTGAGATCAGTGGGCACACACAGCCCTGTGCTAGGTGAGATCAGTGGGCACACACAGCCCTGTGCTAGGTGAGGTCAGTGGGCACACAGCCCTGTGCTAGGTGAGGTCAGTGGGCACACACAGCCCTGTGCTAGGTGAGGTCAGTGGGCACACACAGCCCTGTGCTAGGTGAGGCCAGTGGACACACAGAGTTGTGGGATGAACAGAATTAGTGTCAGCATTGTGTGAAGCTGCTCATTGGACGCTGTGGTTCCAAACACACTAATCCGGATTAGGGCTGACCCCATTTAGTCGACTGGTCGATTGTTTGGTCGATGGCCTGTTTGGTCGACCGAGATTTTTTTACATTTTATTCTCCACGCAGCATGAGACACCTAGATTCGTGCCACAGTTCGGCGCACTTGTCAGTAGAATAATCCATTCTGGATGCTGCGGGTATGGCAGTGACAGTCCTTCACTCTTAACATAGCTAGCCCTATATATGTTCTCTTTAAATTATATTAGGCAGTTAAGGTAATAGTAATGTTGTGAATAAATATGCAGAACTAATAAAAGTAAAATTTTATAATAAATGTGTTTTGCTAATTGTATGGTTTATATATTTATAACTAACATGCGTAACACCCTCTTTCATGCAGCCTATTGTATCCTTCTTGTTTTAGGCACGCAAATGTGCATTTTAATTGTAGCCTAAGATTTGCCTACAGTTAAGATTAGTGATATAGGCATACTTTAATTACTCATTTCGATATAACCTAAGAACATAATGTCAAAGAAAAAATCTGGAGCATGGCAGCATTTCGTTGTAGTCGCGGACGATCCAAAAAAAGTGGAATGTGAACTTTGCAAGCGCGTTTTCCAAGGCAGGGTTTATCGTTAATAAAACGAGGAGCAGCCTTTTGCCAAAAAATGGGGACAAGCTAGTGTTCCTGTGCCATAACATGAAATGACTGGGGAAATAGGCCATCGGATGGTCTCCGACTCGAGTAAGTTATTTTCGATAGGCTATAGCCACTTTATGTTCCGCTTTAGGCTACAATTTAAGACATTAGGCTATGTGTAATCATTCCTTTGTTAGCCTATTTTTTTGCAAAAAGATTTTAAATCCCAATAAGACCAACCTGGTTAATTAAATAAAACATAGCCTAGGCATTAGAATGTGTTATGGTTGTGGTCAAATAAAAGCATCAGCCTATTATGTAGCCATACCGCAACTTCACAAGCGCAACGGCAGAATCTGCAAGGGCAGCATGAAGAGGAGGCTTGGAACAGATTTTTTTCTTTTTTTTTTTTTCTTTCAGGTAATCTTAAACTCTGGCTCCATAAAGTCATTAGCCTATTGTTACTCATTTGTGTCATTCACTTAAGAAAGTTATAAAACATGAGACAAGCGCAGTGTGCATATAGTTGTATGTATTAAAACAAATAGGGTGTGTCATAGAGGGAAGAAAAAAGTGTAGAAAAAACGGACGACCAAGATTTGTTTTAGTCAGGGACAGCCCTAATCCGGATCACCAACACTATCGGTGTGAGAATTTAGTCAGCCAATCTACTACGGCTGCATTGGGTGTGAACGATTTTAAATCTTATTTCATCACACTTAAACAATGGTGTGCTATGTTTTCACAAAATAAAATGTTAGAAATGGATTTAAAGTAACCATGTCAAAGTAAAAAAAAAAAAAAGGTTTTAACAAGGTTTATTATTTCAGTTTATTGTGCTCCAAAATATGTGATGTGTGGAAATAGGCATGTCGTATTAATTTCTTTTCATTTTTACAATGTTTGGGTTTCTGTATTGACAGCATTATAAACGTTTACCCCACAACACTTCATTTTAAGAAATTGGGGATGGTTCACCAGAAAAAAATGGCTTTTAAATTGCGATCATTGGCATTTATCTTTGATATTGCATTAGATTGAGTAAATGTATGTTATTTTGGTAGGGTGCGATATCAGTGCATTCTACAGTTACGTTACTTACACAGTTTGAAGTGCTGTTCATTGATGGAGAGACTATCTGCAAAGTGACATGCAGGTAACCAGACCTTTGCACTTTTTATTTCTAATATAAAATGATAGACATGATCTTATCTTTCAACTGCTTTTTAAAATAAGAATGAAATGCCTTGAATTCTGTTCAGTCGCTGTGTCAATATTTCAAACTGAACACTTCCCCATGAATGGTGTACAATGCAAATATTAAGACTAAAATTACATATACTGGTAAATAGAAAAGTAATACTTTTGTATCATATTGTATATTATAATCCTACTTTACAGGTCATACAGTTTGAAGAAAGTTTTACTTTTTCTGTGTCAATAAATCTTAGAAAAATGCTGCCAATTATGCGAATCATTTTTATTTACAAATGTATTTGCACATCTGTAAATACGTATTCCTGAGCACATATTCATAAGGGTCCTAAATATTTCATGTAGCACTAGAGTGGAATATTTTAACAATGAGATGAGTAATTTGCCTTTCCCCATGGTGATGGATGACAAATAGATTTTTACATGTGTGTTACCTCATTTTTATACCCCAGTGAAACAGGAAGTGATGGAAGGTCACAATACAGTTCCCTAAGATTGAGATGAACTTAAAGAAAGCAGCATGTTAATGCAGGCGGGTGCCAAAATAATCCTACAGGTCAGAGTGTTTGTTTCCAACAGTTTCCCCCTCTATCCTGATGGGAGTGGCGACCGAGACAGCGTTTTCCACCACCATCAAAAAACACCAAATGATTGAATTTCTTGTGGAAGAATGGTGTTGCATCCCTCCAATAGAGTTCCAGACACTTGTGTAATCTATGCCAAGGCACATTGAAGCAGTTGTGGTGGCCCAACGCCCTATTAAGACACTTTATGTTGCTGTTTCCTTTATTTTCCTGTACCTGACACAAATGATTCTCAGCCCACGATACATTTCAACAAGAAAAAGGTTTAATTTTGAATGACAAGCCACACATTTAAGTAAACAACACTAATAATCTAGCCTGAGCTTAAGTCTGAAATATTCAGAAAAACAAACTACATGTGTCCTTAATATTTCCTATATTTTTCTCATGACGACACACTAAATGTTAATATATACCTTTATAAATATAAAAGTTCCCCAGTGTTTTTGTCATCTTATGTAAAATGCACAATACAAATCACCCTTACACATCAGTTCTCTTCGCTTTTCCCCCAATTATAGGTATACTAAAATGAAACAGTGGAGATAAAAGTGTGTGTACATTTACGTACACAAAATTCATGATGCAAAATGAGAAGAGAAAAAAAAAATCACAATAAACCTGAATAATCTAAATGAAAAGGTACAAACGAAAAAAGTGAAGACGGAAAATAAATTACATCAATCTTTCTATTTACACCTCAGACTGCCTCTGGGGCAAACTCAGCCCAAACATTTCCCCAGAGTCCAAGAACGCTTGTGCTTGCATTGGACCATGGTACAGCAGACCATGACCGACACGACCGTGACTATGACTGACACGGCTATGACCATGACACTGACTGACTGTGAAATGGCACTTTTAAGTAAATCATCGAAGAATAACGCACTACAATTCAGTGAACTTCAGTTAAAAGAAAAGAATGGTGACAGTGAGACAGTGATAGTGCAGTGTTCTCATTGGCAGAATTCCAGTAGGCTTCCAGTCTGCATATTGAAGTTAAAGACAAATGGAAACCCATAGTAAACTCCATACGTCCAACACACCGTGTGGAGATGTGGAAAATCGTTCTCCGTCCAGTGTAAACTGTACCGTTCACATCTATGTTAAATCCTTATTGGGGGTTTGAATGGCAGTCCAGCACCAGAGGGGGACTGTGACACTGGGAGGGGTGGAGAGGGCTGCTCCTCCTCTTTTAGGGGTGAAGGGAGGAGTGGAGAGGGCTGCTCCTCCTCTTTGGCTGCTGTCAGGTGTTCTTGTTCCCTCCCACAGGCAGGCTCACCTGAGGCTAATGAGCAATCAACTCAGGTGTGAGCCATTGCCTTTGTTAGGCCTTTATAAAAGCACAGCCTTTAATTCCTGAGCGGAGAGGTTTTGGGGGCATTGGAGGTGCTGGGTTTTTGGTTGCAGTTTAACCCTCGAAACAAATAGTTTTTGATTTAACTTTTTAATAAAATGTTTTTTTGTTTTACTTTTATAAAAGGATAATAAACTGGCCATTGGCTTATCGAAAGAAAGAAAAACTCATGGCAGGCTGTGCTTTTATAAAAGCCTAATGAAGGCAGTGGCTCACAGCTGTTGACTGCTCATTAGCCTCAGGTGAGCCTGCCTGTAGGTGAGGCTGCTGCTGTCCAAGGTCCTGTAGTCCTCTCCAGGCTGTGGAAGGAGCACCTGACAGCACCTGACACTCTCCACTCCTCCCTCCACCCCTTCCAGTGTCACAGGGAACTTAGGTGCTGGTATCCCTCTGGTGTGTGACCACACCTTCTCCTCTGCCTTTGAGTCTGCCTTCTTTTCTGGGACACGACTCATTTTGGAGTGAGAGCGCAGGGTTAGGGTTAGAGTTCAATAGTGAGCGCAGGGTTAGGGTTCGATAGTGAGCACAGGGTTAGGGTTCGATAGTGAGCGCAGGGTTAGGGTTCAATAGTGAGCGCAGGGTTAGGGATAGATAGCGAGCAGTCAGTCCTCTCTGGTCCTGGGGGCCACTATGAAGTCAAAGGCACTAGAGTGTCCAGTTAGTGAACCCGCCTCCTCTTCTAGAGAAGTGTCTGCTTGATAATAGCAGCTCCTTGCAGTATTCTGGGGTTTGATATGTTAGTCATTTATAATATGCTCAATTTGAAAAATACGCCTTCATAAATTTAGATTTTAACATTGGAACGGTCACTGGCCCTGCTTTTCATTTGCAATGGTTAAAAGTTAAAGAATTAATTTTGCTGCTTTTTATATACAAACAAATATGCATCAGTGTGTTTGACTGGATTCAGTGAACAGGCTGGTAATCTGAGGTGGGACGATCGTCACCCAACACATTACTTTTAATGGTCTGGCACATATTTGAGAAAAAAAATAAAAAAATCAACAAAGATAAGCCACCAAATACAAGCAGTAGGAACGTAACCATACAAATAAGGCATGCAAAACCAAAAAAACATACTTCTCTACATTACATAATCAAGATATAGTTAACCGAACAGTTCCTGAGAACTGCTTGCACTTCAGGCTGAAGAGGCACAATAAGAGTTATCATTACCGTCAACGAACACCATGTAGGTGCTGAACATGGGGCCATGAAGCCTGGACAGGAGAAGCCAAGCAGAGCTTTGTTTCTTTCTTGGGACATGGCTCTCTTGGTTAGAATTCTTTGATGGCGATTGTTCAGTAGCGTACAACGAAGCCATCCCTTCTTGTGAGCCTACACTGCGAATTTCAGTCACAATAAAGTCAAACGGGGCATGCTGCTGGGCACGCTCATTGGACTAAAGCTTTTCATCAAGCCTATAAACTTATTTTTCCCCCTTGAAATCTCCATGAACATGACATTATGGTTCATGAAGTAGTTCTCGTTTTTAAAGTGTCACCTTTTTCCCTTAATATTTACATGGCAGTTGGAGGGCAACCGACACAAAAAAAGTAGCCAAAAAAATAATATATATAGTTTTTATATTAAAACTTTGGGACTAGTATTTATGACCTGTTTATGTTCTCCATATGTGGGATATCCAGCTGTATCCCTTGGCCTGTCTGCGGTGGGTTCAGTTGAGCGCAGACCTGGGTTTATTTTGGTTCTGCCGTTCCCCAGCTGAGCTGCCCACTCAATGGCACGGTAGGAGTGCACTTCACACACAGATGGTGCAGAGACTGCAGACGCCCAGTCCACCAGGGGAAACGCTATGGCCAATCATGCGCTGCCCTGTGGGCCTGCCAGCCAATCAGAGTACGATACCAGGCCATACAGTGCGTCACTACGTCGAGGTTCAGTGCTTTAGCAGGATGGGGTTTTTTTCTTGTTGTTTTTCTCCCAATTTAGTAGCCAATTACACCCTCCATTTACTTTGATTTGCCCTCCCCACACGGGGCCGCCGCTCGTCTCTACAAGGCAAGCTAATCTCTGAGGGCAGCGAACTCTGCTTCCTTCGAGACAGAATTCGCCCACCCACGTTCTGGAGACTCCCATACGTGCTTCATGGCGGACGCAAGCCGGCTCACCCTCTTGTGGCAGCCAAACGCCGCCCCCGATCGGGGCTGACGACCAGGTCCTGTCTGGCTTTCGAACCGCGTCCCTGACAGGCAGCGCACACCATACTGGACCAGCCGAAATACAGTGCGTTACACCTCTACACTATCCGCCGCCCACTTTAGCAGGATGCTTTAACACTTGATGGCCCCTATTTTAATTTTTAAACATTATTATTTTAATCATTTGACAACGTGATTCGATTGAATCTAGCTGACCTTCACAGCTCGTTTATAAAACTCAAACTCGAGCCTCAGTGCAGACAGTTCTCCAGAACTAACAGTTCAAAGTATTCTGTAAATAAGTTAATCAGTAGTACTTCAAAAAAAATAAAAATAAACTAAAAAAAACAAACAAGCTCCACAGCTTCTTCGGACCATTTCGAATGTCAAATGTGGTTTTCGTTAAATAAGAGCCATTAATAACAATTCAAGTACAAACTTTGTCTCCAGTGTTGTCAGGCTTGCTGGTGAGACGACTGCATTTGACTTCACCTTCACCATCCTCCTCCTCCTCCTCCTCCTCCTCATAGTCCGGGAGAGTTACGCCGTACCACAGCTCCCGGGACCCACGCTAGACTCTGCAGCTCTTACACTTGTATTACACTTTGGTTTACTCCTAAAATCACCATCATTGGTGGGACAATGAGCCAATCAATCATTCTCACTTTTGAGAGCGGTGTTTTAGATGCGGTAACTACCTATCGAGGCACACCCCCCAGAGAAGGTGAGGAGGTTGGGTTCGGATTAGGGTGAGGAGGCTGACAGCAGTGGGTGTCGCGTCAGCTGGCGTCTAAGCTAATCCACTGCTCCTTCACCTTTCATAGTACTCCAACCAATCATATATCTAAAATGTCAACATTTGGTCTACTATACAGAAAGTATATAGACACAAAAAAAAGAGATTCTGGACTGTACATTTTAGACAATAATAAACGATGATAAAAATGAATCCAAGCTCAATGAGTGCGTGCTGTGAGAGAAGGTTTTGGTGACCGTGTCACAAGACTGGCACTGTCGGTGTAAGAGCGGAAAAACATGGATACAGGAGCATAAATCGATGTGCCTCAGCCCAGTCTGGCCTTAAACACATGCGCACTGACACACGCACGCACGCATCTCAGAACTACGCACCTTACCTAGCATAAGGAGCCAGAGATGCCTTGAGAGTGTGTAGGCTTGTCAGGACTCGATTTTTTTAATCAATTTCTTAAAGATTCAACATTTACTTTTAGCATGTATGTTCTGCAGGACGTCGTACAACCAGGTCCCAGAGTACAACAACGGCAAATTAAGAATGGAAAACAACAAAGACGGTCATAACCTTCGGCTAACCTGAACAATTTTAACGGCAAACCTTTAATGAGCTGCGTATGATCGGCCAAAATAAAAAGTTACATTGGAAGCACCCCATCAATTATTGTAAATGCTACACACTACACTACCACAAATGACTGAGAAGCCTACAGGCATTCCTCACTGCATTACAGAGTGTTCAGTTCTCCCAGCCTCTTATCACAAAGGTGCGTGCAGCACTTTGTCCTGCTACTGTCCTGGGTGAACTGAATGGCTATTCCACAGTGTATGTGATTGAATGCTGTACTACACTGAACATAGCAGGCATGACTACGTTTAGCCTGTCCAGCATGGCAAAATGTTGACCATTGCAAATTCAATGTTAGCATGTTCACTGCACTTCTCCTTCACACTTTCTTTTTCAAAACATTGATTCAGAGCTCATCTACTGTGGGAGCTACTGTGTGAACTTCTAGTGACATGAACCTCCGCAAAAGAGACGGTGTAGTTCTGTCGCTGAAATATGAATAAGAGACGGTGTAGTTCTCTAAATGAAATATTAACGCTTGTTCAGTACATGCCTCAATGCCGTTTTATTAAATAAGCATCAATCAAACACATTTTAAGCATGATGTCACAATAACACCAGCTAGGTTGTAATTTTTTTGTACCAATTTATTTGATGTTATTTCATTTGATTTTAAGTTTGTCTGTCTGCCATTGGTTTGTGAAATCTGGGCTTATCTCCTATTTCTGATAAAAATCTAATCCTGGCAAGCCTGAACACGAGCAGGTACGAGGAGGCAGATCGGCACAAAACATATGTCAAAATCATAACTCAAAATATTCATTAGAACGCAGTCCTCCAAAGCAAACGCGCGCCTTTTGGCCATCAGCTCCCCACTCATGACAGAGCACAAATCCAGCCAACTGGAGAGCAGGTACGGAGAACAGGAGCCCTGTCCCCCATCATGCACTGGGGGTCTGGCCCTCGGAGGCTGGCTTCAGAGACACAGACGGAAAGCTGCAGTGGTGTTAAGGCACTATGATGAAGCCAAGGTACACAAATCCCTGACATTTGCTCTGTGTTAAGACGCGGCACTACTGCGGAAAACAGACAGGCGCTCGCATTGGCCGCCGTGAGCTGCTCCGGCCTGCTTCCGCTTGTTTTTGGTCCAGGCACAACAAAACAAACAAAACTGGATACATAAAAAAAAGAAGAAGAGTACTTTGTTTCAGTGTAGAGATACAACATCCAGTAACGACGCCTCCAGCTGTCAGGGGTGTCGGGCTCCACGAACAGTAGATTATGCACAGGAGTGGCAACAACTGATGATATGTCCAGTGTTCTGTCTCCATACATTCTATAGTTCACCCAGCAAAAAATGTACATGAACATACTTAACCATTTAATCTGGAGATATTAGGTAAGAAACAATCAAAACAAAAAAATAGCCCGCCGTGTGCTTGTAGAGAGTAGTATTTTCTGGTCATTAGTTTTCTATTCTAACCTTTGGTAGATGAAGGCAAGTCCTTTTCCAGTATACTTGTTTTCCAGAGACAAGGGTGGACGTGAATGGCATTCCACTACAGGGGCTGGTAGCTTGGGCTTGTGTTCTTGGCCATCGAGGAACATCAATGGACACAAACCTGGGACCTAAAGACATTACATTTCGATCCTCCATTGCCAAGACAGAGCAGGCTCACTTGGGTTAAGAGTTAGAACTCAGGTGAGGTTATCTCCAATCATTCCAGTGGGATCCACACCTGAAAAAAATCAACTCTCAGTCCCCTGGGACAGACAATGCAGACGTTTCCACCGCTTACTCCCCGAGGCTTCCCAAAGGTGACCTCACAACAAGAAGATCAACTGCCGAGCTCTTGTTGCATATCACGTTAACGGCTTTGAGTATTAGCTAGCTAGTAAAACTGTCACTGCGGTGTTAGAAAGTAAACTACATGTATTTGGAGAGTTGTATGCTGACTAGCTAAGATAGCATGGCAGCAAATGAGTCAGCTAGCAAAACTGACGGCTAGCATCGAGCTAGCCATCTAAAAATGTTGACAACCTTCAGCCGGCTGGGTTACAAGCCAAATCTTGTAGATATTTAAACGTAATAACTAAAACAACTTGCAGTTATTCTGAGTTTCCAGCCCACACTTTTTGAGGCTTTTTCACATGGTGACCCAGAGTTCTACAGTAAATTCTGGAGACATGATTCTTTGTGATAACCGTGTAGCGTGCTAATGCTCGGATAGTTTGCAGAGCAATCCGGTCCTGATTGAACGTGTCATCGACTGGGATCCCGTCTCCAGCCGTCAAAGAAGCTAATAAACTCCAGGAAAGTCAGCGTAGTCTCTTCCTCCTGCCCTCCCAACTCCCCTCGCAACACACACACACACACACGTACGCACAGTTTTTAAGAAACCAGGGCATATTTTTGCGTGACTCAGACAGATCTCTTGAAAATGAGCAAATCATTAAAGGGTACTGTTGTGGTGACCGAGTCGGAATGTTCCGTCCCGCGTCTTGCCGTAGATGCAGGGAAAGACCTACGCGACAGACCATACTCCGCATACCCCGGTTGTCTAAACAATAAAATGCAGTATTCAAATGACCGAAAAAAATGGTGCAGCACTGGTAACAATGGCCGTATATTATGGTGTCGTGAGGTGACAAAGCGAGCCTAAAGTGACAGGTGCTCAATGTGCTCCGATACAGCAGCGATGACCTTGACCATGACCTTGAGAACGCACAGCAACATGACCATGTTGCTTATTATCATTTTCATGTAGTGTAATTTCAAACGATCAATCAACTTGAAAGTCTACAATCAGTGATATGTGTCATTTAAATTATACTATTGACTGTCCTATTGTATAACATTTATAACAAGTTTTTCGAATGCATTTTTTGACTAATGGTTCTTCTGGTAGTTGCTGTATTTGTCAGAATGTATTTACCAGGTATGGCAAGACAATATATACTGTATATTTTTTGGGGCATGATTTTCTACAGATGATGTTCTACAGGCAACAGGACCTCTTGCCCTCCTCTCCCCACACACACGTCAGAAGGTTTTCAAAATGTCTTTTTGACAAATGGTAACTTCTGGCTGCTGTCAAAGGTCTGTATTTCTCAGTATGTATTTACCAGATATGGCAAGAATAATTTTTGGCATGATGTTCCTCTGAGCATATTCAGCAGTTCACACCCACAACATTTCCAAATATATGGATGTTCCAGTAAAAGCCAGCATGTAGAACTACTTCCTTTAATTACTGAATTTACCAAGAATAATGAATGATACAACTGTGAAAATCAGCCTCTGGTTTCCGAAACGGTAGAAAATGATGTGAAATTACTGAAACGGCAGAAAACGATGTGCTCACTTTCAAGAAAATCCTTCAGGGTCACGACAAAAAAACAGTGATTTCGAGTGGAATACGCAATACGCAGGGTGTGCAGCGGCCAGTTTTAGGCAATGGCTTATTTTGGATTCCTCAGCCCCAAAAAAGTCAAGATCAGCCTGAAGTTACTCTCTTACGTGGGTGGGCAAGAGACCGGCTTAAAAGAATACAGAGAGAGAGAGATAGAGACGGGGCACATAAGAGAGAGACCGCTTCAGGCAGCAGCGTACGTGTTTCCTGTTCCCTCTCAGACGGCAGCGTACGTGTTTCCAGTGGGACCGCAGTGACGGATTGTGGACGTGCTGACGGACGGAGGCAGGATGTGATCTGTGTGGTTGGGCGGGGGCTGGGGAAGCAGGTTAAGCATCCCAGGCTGGACGACGCCAACAACGTCACTCCCCTCGTCATCCAACGGCCCCACCTGGAGCACCTGGATCACCTCCACCTTCTCCCGCTTGGCAAGCGGCTCCCCACAATCCTCCATCTCTTCCTCCAGGTCACTGTCCATGTCACTCATGTCATCTGTGGAGAGATGAGAACGTGCACTAAATCACTCCAGTGCTTGTCCTGCATTTCCACTTGCTGCATTTTAAAGCCTAACACGTCTGAAGGAAAAGAGGCTTCGCTTTCGAGTTTAGGCCGGTTTTGACACTTAGAATCCTGACCTCGGTTGTTGCTAAGAAACTGGGATGTTCTTTTCTATTTGAGGAAAAGGGAAAATGACTGAAACGGTAAGCACTGCTGTGTGAAATCAGCACTGTGATCAGCACAACCGCACCGATATTCGGTCCTGAGATGCCATGGTACGATGGCTCAAGATGACAAAATAATGACCAGTGAGTAAAACTGTTTCCTGTGACATCTGCCTGCAATCATGAGATCTGCATATGCAAACCTTGACCATTCTATCATTTATATAATTGCCCTTTTAGAATATATGTGGAAATTTTGAAAAGCTGGAACTCTGCTTTAGTTTAAAGTGAGAGTGAGACCCAAAATTGATGACCAAATTATTTATTTTTCAGAAACAACCCCCCTGCAGTTTCAGCTGTCTAACAAAGTAAGAAGTGCTGTAAACTTGTGGGATGGAGACAATGGTAAATTACCACACAAAGCAAGTGTTAGCAAATGGCATATTATTATTATTATTATATTATTATGTTCATGTTCACACCTTTCACCTACTCACCTTTGTTTGCAGGCGACATGGCGTTAAAGTCATCAAACTGGAATACATCAAGAAACAAAATGAGTGACGTCAATACTTAAGAAAGTGGCGTTGTTCATGCAGTCAGTTTCAGAGAGCCTGTTTCCTCACACTCGTGTTTATGTCACCCACAAACGGCTCAAATGCAGAGCAGGAACGGAACTAAAGGAGGAAGTGTAACAGCACCCAGGGCGTTTGGCCCTCACCTCCCCCATTACACCGATGGGCGTCTCGCCGGTCGCCTGGGCCACGCGGTGCTCCACCAGGTAGAACATGTACTCGTCGTAGAGCAGCCGGATCAGGTGGAATGAGCCGAAACTCGCAGCGCTACGCAGGGTCAGGTCCCGGATCACCATGGAGCTGCACGCGTCAACGCACACCATTGTGGGGGAAACAACATCAACACACGGCATTGTGGGAAAACAGCATCAACACATAATATGGTGGAAAACAACATCAACACACGGCATTGTGGGAAAAGAAGGCAACACATAACAATGGTGGACAGTGATGTCCTGTCAGGCTGAACAGTGATGTCCTGTCAGCTGAAATCCCTCCCTCCCTGGGCAACGCTACGGCCAATTACATGCCGCCCAACAGGGCTGCCGGCTGTAGTCACCACTGGCACTGTCCAGATTCAATACCGGACCGTGGGGCCCATCCACAAATCAGAATCTCATATCAGTGTATTAACAGGATGAGCCACCCAGCAGCTCCCTCAAGAAGATAAGTGTTTCTCAAACATTTGAACAGTTAGAGTGAATAACCAACAGAACATGTTATGTATTGTGGTGCATAAGAGCTTCAACATGAGCAGTATGTACCAAGTTTCAGACATCTGCATTATATAGGGGGATTTTTAAAGATGTTTTAAAATTGGAATTTCAATTGATAGTCATAGCACCATCGAGTTTCTGATCATTGCCATAAGGCTGTGGTGGGGTATCGGTATATGCCTGTTTATGGACCTGCCAAATACCATGAATATTTGAGTGGAAGGGTCATTTATCAGAACATGTCCAATGTGGCAGAAAGACAGACAGAAAGAACCAAAAACCAGAGGGTTCCAGCAGCGTCACATCAGAACAATAAGACCGGGGGTAAACGGACCTGTAGAAAGACCACTTGAGCAGGAACTGTCGCGCGGCCTTGGGGAAGCTGGGCCGGCCCTCGTAGGGCTTCAGAACCTGGCTGACCACATTGGCGAGCCAGGCGGCCCACTGCTCCAGGGAGCTCTGCTGCTGCAGGGTCACCTTGAAGTCCTGCTCCAGACGCTGGACCAGGCCCTCCTCGCACTGGCACACCCACGACGCCTGCTCCTGTTGCACACGCACGCACGTCGTTCACACGCGGGTCACCGACGTGTCGGTCTCGTACCTGCACCCTTTGGCAGTGGCACACTCGAGGACCGTTTCCATTGGGAACCGTGACAATAATAACCATAAACCATAAACTATAAATCGTTTGCTAGCATCCACACTGGAGAATGTGTTAACATTGTGCGTGCCTGTCTGTCAACACACACGCTACCTATCTGTCAACACACGCCCTTCCCATGGGTACAGGCAGTGCACCATAGCGTTTGGTTAGACATGTTTTATCATTGGAGATGCGTATTAAACATCGACACGTTGTTTATCGTTATCCTTCTAGATTTTTTTATTAATACCATTACAGTAAGTATAGACATTTCCATTCATTTGAATTGGAACGATTCTTATAATTGTATTGTTATTGTTAGTTGTTGTTCCCGATGGAAACAGGCCCTTGCACAGACGAACGGACGGACAGACCTGCACGTTGGCGAAGTCGACGCGGTTCAGGTCGCTGAGCATCTGGTTTATCTGGGAGGTGTTCTGCAGGACTGCCCGAGCCGCCTGCGCCAGGTGATTCAGGGACGTGTATCTGCGCAGCGTCTGCGCAAAGGCACTGACAGCGGCCACCTGCAGGGGGTGACAGAGAGCCGTGAAAAACACAAACAAAAACACAAACATGTTTGATGCACATTCTGCAGTCATCTATCCTCATTATCTCAAAGAATATTTCATAAGGAAAGGCTGGAATAATATTCAGCTACAGCTAAAGTAAGACCTTTTTTATTAGGTCAAAATCCCCAGCCTAAGTAGATGGTAGATGGCTCTTGTATGGTTTTGTGGTTTGAAACAAGGAGCAGAAGTAGAAAATATGATATATTTCTGACCTTTGTCTGGATCATCTTCTGGGGTATAGCACTCATGGCGTTGTTGAGCCAGCCCTCTAAGCTTTTGGCAAAGTTGCGGATGGCTTGAGTCAAGGCACCTGAGACAGGTAAATGGAGAAAGAGAGAACGACAGCACATAAAGAACATGATGTTTACACTGAGCAGTTTACATTTACATTTAGGCATTTAGCAGACACTCTTATTCAGAGCGAATTACAAGATGTGCATTAATACATGCAGCATAAGCAGAAGATGTGATATTTCTTCTGTATAAGTTTATGACTTAAAAGACTTACAAGAGATGTGATATTTCTCAGTGCAATTATAAGTTTACCCTGTTAAGACTTAAAAGACTTACAAGACTTCAGACTAGGGCCGTAATAATTTAATGGCATGTTTTAATCAGTGCTAATGTTATTTGACATGAAACTTATGTTTTAGAGGCAAGGCTGCTGGGTGGCATCACCCTGTTAAGAGTAGCGGTCCCCCCCAAGTGTGGTGCCTTGAATAGAGATGGTTTTGTCATCCATAAAGAAGTGGTGAATGTAATTGATAAAACTTCAACCAAATTTCCAGTTTAGAAATGGACAAATTAATAGAAACAAACACTAGATTAATCAACTGATTCATTTAACAAATAGGAAAAACATTTATCAACAATTTTGTAAAAATTGGTCAACAGTCCTACCTTAAGACTTAAAATAAATAACATATACTGTCTATACATGTATTCACTATAGTGGATTACTCATGATAATCCTGAGAATTAAGTGGACAGCACTGTCGCCGCACAGCAACAAGGTCCAGGGTTTGAATCCCAGCCGGGGCCTTTCTGTGTGGAGTTTGCATGTTCTCCCCGTGTCCGCGTGGGTTTCCTCCGGGCACTCCAGTTTCCTCCCACAACCCAGAGACGTGCACGGCAGGCTAATTGGAGAGTCTAAGTATGAGTGTGTGAGTGAATGGTGCATGTGCCCTGCGATGGATTGGCGACCTGTCCAGGATGTATCCCTGCCTCTTGCACCAATGCATGCTGGGATAGGCTCCACCCCCCCGCCCCCCACGACCCTGACCAGGAAGGAGCGGGTTAGATAATGAATGGATGGGAGGATCTCACTAGGAATAGGTCTGAGCACGTCTGGGATGAGAATCTCCACCAGGGCCTGGTACATCACGTGATCACAGGTGCTCATCCACTTCAGCACGGCCTCGCTCCGGCAGAGCAGCAGCAGCTTGGCGTGCGGCAGGCGGCCCTCGATCTCGCTAACTCCACTGCGAACGGGACAGAGAAGAGACACCTGAGACCACACATCTCTGACCATCTCTACAAACAATGTCCTAATGAACGCAATTACAGCGCCACACCCGTTCCCCTGTATAACAATGACAATGAGTATCAGCAGAACAGTGAAGTCAGCAGTGTTTTTCTTGCCTGTTCTCTATGATGGTGGCGCCCTCTACAGCGGTGGAGGGGGAATAGCGCCAGAATGTCTGCCACAGCTTTTCTATGAGGCTGAACTGGAGGTTCACAACCACGTCCAAGATCGCCTGCACGCATACAAAACCACAGAGTTTTTCCACACTTCTACACTTAGGCATACATACATTGTTCCCAAACTCTTATCCTTAGCTAAAAGTACACTACTTGTGAAGGTTAGGTGTTGTTACAGTATCATGCAATATTGTTCAACATTGTACAGTGCAATACAGTATTAAATCTCCGATGTGCTCATCGCATGGACCTTTTGATACTATTTAGAACAAATACCAGTGACATTAAATCCATCGTTCAGGCTAACGGCCTGTGAAATGGTCTGTGATATTAAGAAGCATTTGATTGGTGGCAAAAATTCTTCCGAAAAAATTGACTAATTACAAACTTCATTGTATGCTTCACTGGCCAATCCGGGATGCCCAGTCGTGAGCCAGCCTATCGCTGCAGTCATCATGCTCGTGTGACGATGACAGACGGAGATGACTCTTACCTCGCAGTGCTCTCTGTACAGCGCCTGGAAGGTCCTGAGGTCGTCGGAGGTGACGGAGTCCAGGCCTGCCTCCCCCAGATCGAGCTCCGCAAAATCAGGAAGAGCCCTGGAGGCATCTGCGTCACACGCAAATCCACGAGTCAGAACTTTGGAACTCTCTCCAGAAACCCCCAAATCAGTCCGACACGGCCTTGGCCTTCAGCACTCACCCAGGAACTGCTGGTGGTGCTGGCTCTGTGCGATGACCGTCTGCTCGGCCGCGCTGGCCGCGTTCTGGCCGCCCGCCGAGAAGGTCTCGTCCCCCAGCCCGTCCATCTTCTGCACCGGCTTGAACCTGAGCAGAGGCGAGAGGCTTGAACCTGAGCAGAGGCGAGAGGCTTGAACCTGAGCAGAGGCGAGAGGCTTGAACCTGAGCAGAGGCGAGAGGCTTGAACGCGCACGTCTTACAGCACTAGGGGTGTAATGGGCTGGCAGTGTAGTGTAACGGTTAGGGAACTGGGCTTGTACTTAACCTGAATTGCTTCAGTAAAATATCCAGCTGTATAAATGGATTGTATGTAGAGAAATGTAAAACTGTGTAAGTCGCTCTGGATAAGAGCGTCTGCTAAATGCCTAAAATGTAAATGTAAAATGTAATGGTACACATATTCATACCGAAACACGGCTTTCGGTTTGGTACGCGATGCGAGCCACATGAATGCAACCTTGCTTTAACCACTAATGCACGTGTGGAACTTTTTTTGTGTGTGTACGGAACTTAATTTAAAACTCAGAGTAACTTGCGCAAAGGGCCGGAATGTTGTTCGTTCAGCCCACGCGCGTTTATGGCACACCACTGAACCAGAGGGATGAATTTGGCACAGCCCAGCCTCGTAGTCAGTATGGCGAACGCAAATGAGAAGCCAGAGCTTGAAGACCCTCCCATATCATCCCAATTTTTTTTATTTAAGAAAGAAAGATATGTGCCTTACTTTGTTCAGTAAATTATAGCCAATTAGCCACTGTTTACAATTTAATGTTTAATGTTTTGCAATTTAATGTTTTGCATTTCTTTTTTACAGCGCTGTAGCGAAAACGTACCGAACCGTGACTTCAAAACCAAGGTGCGTACCGAACCGTGATGTTTGTGTACCGGTACACCCCTAGTGTGCACACATGTGTATATGAGTGTGTGTGTCTGCGTGGGAATTTGTTTTATAGGGCAAAGTGTGCTGTGCACAATGCTAGAGCGTGTGCGCATGGGCGTATATTATATATACAGCACCAGTCAAAAGTTTGAGCACACCTTACATCTGGATTACAGCTACAAACAACTATCTGGTGAAGGAGGAACGTGACGGACAACTCAAACTAATGACCTGGCCTGCCCAGTGTCCTGACCTCAATCCCATTGTATGGGAATAACTGGGCAGAAGAGTCAAAGCAAAGCAACCCTTAAGTGTCTCTGGGAATTGCTGCAGGAGAGCTGGGAAGACATGTCGGTTGATTTCCTGCTGAAACGTATTAACTGAATGGCCCGTGTTTGTGAGGCTGTTATCACGGCAAAGGGTGGCTATATTGAGAATCCAAGATTTAATTTTCAATTCAATTTTCTTGAACATTGCTTTGTTCCTTTTGTTTATTGTTATTGTTATGTGTTTTTTTGTCATTTTCAAGTATTTACAGAAACCTATACGGTGTAAAACATTGTCAATTATGAGATAAACCAGCAGGTGTACTCAAACGTTTGACTGGTACTGTATATACAGTATATATATACATATATATATATATATGTTATACCTCTGTTTCTGTTGGACAGGCTGCTGTCTCAAAGCCATGTACTGCATGTCCTCCTGCAGACGGTTGAGTGGAGAGTCTGGCTTCACACGAATCCCGTAGTAGTGGTACTTGGAGTTCCCTCTGGAGAAGGGGCGAGGATTGTAAACTCATAATAGGTATGACAGTCACGGCGACGAGAGCTCTTAATGGTAACCGACTGAAAATGGTTTATAGGGCAGACGGGTAGAGCCGAGGTAGAAGCCGGATTAAGAAGAATGGGGGATAAGCTAAGATGGGGAAGAATAAAAGGAGTGATCGAACCTACTGTACAGTATTTCTCCTAAATGACACATCCACACTGGGATTATCTGTCCCTAATAACACATTCTTATCGGCTACTCTCACTGCTGCAAAGAAAACCATTCTACAGTCCTGGTTTACCCCTAACCTTCCTTTAGATAGAGTATGGTTATCACATTTACATTCTATTATCCTTATGGAAAAATCATCTGCAAAACTGAATGGAGCTAAAGTAAGGACTATTAAATGCTGGAGCAATTTTTTAGAAGCTCTAATAGATTTTATGTAATTTACTGGTGGCTTTTTCAAAATGATTATTATGTGTGCTATTTTATTCCCTGCACATCTGTACATAGTAAAAAAAAATTGTTCACAAAAAAAAGGAGCGATCGTAGGGGGGAACAGGAAGAGGAAGATGAACAGGAACAGGAAGAGGACGAGGAAGAGGAAGAGGAAGTGGAGAAAGCAGGCGTTACCGGGTGCCAGCCGGCGGGTGCGAAGCCCCATGAATATGGAGCGGATGAGTTTCCCGAAGGACGCGGCGTTCACCGGCTCCAGCTTCTGCTCCTGGCAGTGCCGCAGGTAGTGGTTGTACAGCGTGGAGCGCGGCAGGCTCACCCCCTCCGCCGTCTCGTAGTTATCCAGCAGCCACTGCAGCTGTGGGCACGACGGTCACGTCAGACATCAGCACCTCGACTGCGTGTAGGGTACGCACACGGGACAAACTCTGCGTCTAACCTAACCCCTAAATCCACTGCATGTCGTAGTCATAGATCGTATACAGCGTGATCATCTACAATGCTGTGAAATGCAATACATTATGAAAAATAACAAACATCAAATCATTTTTGTTGGAAGTGAACGTTGTTAGGGTTCAAGGCAAATCCATTTTGTTAACTAGAGAAGTGTGATACAAGCCCTGTGTACTTATTTGACTTTTTAAAAATGTTTTTTGTTTTAACTTGTTGCAAATACACTGAAAACAGAAGCAGTGCAGAGCAGATCGTGTAGAAGAAAGCAAACAACACAAGCAGGCTGGGACTGAAGAACCTCTTCCAGCACAAAGAGAGAAAGGCAGAGAGCAGGGAACCTGGGCGCAGACGTGCTCCAGACACACCACGCAGCTGAAAGGAGACTTACGTGGCTGTTGAGCAGCGAACTCCGTTGAGTGGATAAACCTTCAGACTTTTGGAGTGTCTCGATCGCCATTTCAATCTGACAGGCCGCAAACACAAAAGACATGAAGCGAGGCAGAATTTAGCAAGACGGGAGGAATTCAAACGGCAGAAACCGCTGCTGGCGATCAGAGGAACTCAGTCAACATTGGCAAGAACGTCCAATCACTGTAAGCATCAGACAAGAAGCGAACGCCTCACCCTCCCCCTTTAAAACGAAGTGAGAAAAGACAGGCAGCTGGGACAGAGAGAGAGAGAGAGAGAGAGAGAGAGAGAGAGAGAGAGAGAGAGAGAGAGAGAGAGAGAGAGAGAGAGAGAGAGAGAGAGGAGACGGAGGCGATGACTCACAGTGGCTGCGGAGGCTCTGGTGGTCTGCGCGGTGGGGTGTGGGGTGGGGCTGTCCATGGAGTTGCTGCCGATGAGGTACGCCCCAGAAGTGCTGATGATCTGCCCCCCCGTCAGGCCCAGGGCCAGCCCCCCTCCACCGCCCCCACCGCTGCCCGTCATGGCGTGGGGCGACACCACCGTCGTGACCTGCGTCGACCCGCCTTGCGTGTCGAAAAAGCTCCCGCCGCTGTTCTGGCTGTACACCTGCGGCTCCGAGTACGTGTACGTCCTTCTGGTGAGGATGTGGAGAGAGAGCAGGACCCGACTTCAGACACTTTAAACAATTCCCCCGATACATTAACATCACGCTCACCAGCAGTCAACTTTCAGTACATTATTCCATTTGTGTCACTGTCAACATTCCCACATTACGTGTGTGAATACGTCTGATGTCAAAGAGGTTGCACACAATTCTATGCCACCACATTCAAGGACATTGTCGTCACCGTACAAATAATCATTCGCAAATAGAAAACATCGAAACAAAATCAAGGCATATTTTTATTCTGTTCAAATCTGTGCGTTGCCTGCCAAACAGGAGCCCTAAACAGTCTGCTGTTCCATGTTCGGTGGAGGACTTCACAGAAAACCTTTCAACCGAGGACCACTTGAAATTCACTCAAATCTTTTTTTTTTTTTTTACTTTCATGTTTTTTTGCAAGAAAAAAATTGACACTTGCAAAAATGGACAAACTTTGAATGAATCCTGACCTTTATGTTGTAGTGCGACTCCATACTGGAATGCAATTTGTTTAAGTTCATAAAATTCAACAGGTTAAGTTTCTGCTCCCAAACCTTCTATTTTAGAAGCAACAGATGTAACTGTTTGTAGGGCTGCCAGATATTTCATTCTGCCAAAACACTGGGTTCTAGTGCAGTGCTGTTGCCCCATGAGCCAGTAAGGAAGCACAACCATGTCTGTGGCAACAGCAACAGCACCCCCTGCAGGCTGGCACCTGTATGGCCACAAAGTTGCAGAGGGAGGAAGGGCTCCGGTCGGTATAACTCACTGGATATTTCATGAATAACTCAAATAAGATTTTTTATTCCTTTGTTTTATCAGGAATTTGAGTACTGGTGCCCAATTCTAACACAGGTAATGGTAGGACAACAAGTAGCCTATATGCAAAGAGGAGGCTAACACCCAAGTGTGGCTTGTCCAATAATTAAGCAAATAACATCCCAGCATGCATTGGGTCGTGTAAAAAAAAAGCTTGATTATCTGTAATTACGGCTAGCATGGCTACAAGAGGAGACCTCAGTGACTTTGAAAGAGTGAATGTTGAGGTGTGTTTGGCGGGAGCTTCAGTGACCAAGGAAGCTCTACTGGCTTGTTTGACAAGCAACAGTGTCTAAAACCATCACACACAGCGACAGTGTCTAACGCCATCATCACCACACAGCGAGTGGTCGGAAGCACAGACCAGGGTGTGATGTCGGTGTATTCATTTGACTAAAAGGCCCAAAAGGTTATTTATATTACAAATTTCAACGCCACAGCAGCAACAGTTTTCACCAAAAATGGCAGTGGCCAAACACCCTGTTAAGGGACTAGTGCGTTAGTGTTTACAATTTTTTGTTCAGTACCTGTAGACCCTGACCCCAGAGCACAGATCCTGGATCAGTATCCACCTTTTACAATAAGAGTGTGTCTGACCGAAGGCCACTTGAAGACACTCCTCGTCATCTACAGGTGACCACACACTTAGAGCACTTTACTCCTTCTTTACCGATCGCTCCTGAAAACTATGTTTCAGTAACGTGACCGCGTTAGAGGAGAGCGGCTTTGGTACAGATCACTGAGAGGAAGTTACACTACAAACAAAACCATTTGTTGACATTTTTCTTATCTTAGCAATTAAAATGCTTTAGCGTGCATAAAAAGTACATAGAAACAGCAAAGTATGGCATACATCATTACGTGCAATGACGTTCGACCTTATTTTGATTCAAAAACATATTCTATGGTGATCTGGTGCTGCAATAATGCATTAAGCTGGCAGTAATGCACAGGGCATGCGCACTCACATAGTTTAGTTTGCGTAGGGTTAGCACAGCAGTAAGCACAGGGCACGCACACTCACATAGTTCCGTTTGTGTAGGGTTAGCGTTAGCATAGCAGGAAGTAAAAGCACAGAGCACGCGCACTCACATAGGTCTGTTTGTGTAGGGTTAGCGTTAGCACAGCAGTAAGCACAGGGCAAGCACACTCACATAGGTCTGTTTGTGTAGGGTTAGCGTTAGCACAGCAGTAAGCACAGGGCACGCACACTCACATAGTTCCGTTTGTGTAGGGCTAGCGTTAGCATAGCAGGAAGTAAAAGCACAGAGCACGCGCACTCACATAGTTCCGTTTGTGTAGACTCCGCTGTTCTGCTCCACGTACTGGACCTGTGCTGGGTACACATGCTGAACCTGCTCGACTGTTTGGACCTAAAGGAGACACATTGAGATGCACACAAAACCACTGTTATACACACAGTGATTCACACCCACACACTCTCTCTCTCTCTCTCACACACACACAGGAGGAAGGGAACACCACAGGATAATAATAAACAAACTGTGCCGAGGCTGTCAGCGTCAGTAAGTGGTCAGTCAGGTCATGTCCCCAAAAAGGCAAAGAATACTAGAAAACACACTGAGTGCTTGATAGTTTAATAGTGTCAAAACCTCCAATTCTCCTATATGAACTCCTAGTTTTTGAGATATGGCCTCAGAATGAAGCACTGCTGCTCTGAATGTGCGCATGCGTCAGAAGGCCTGCTCCTTTCTCACCTGCTGTTGGACGGACGCTGGCTGAGCCACCTGTTGGGCGGTGACAGTGGGCTGTGTGGATACCGGGTTCTGGAGAGTTCCGGAGGGAGCGGTGTCAGAACCAGCCTCCGGGGTCTGCATGGTGCCTGGGCCAGAGAGAGAGAGAGAGAGAGAGAGAGAGAGAGAGAGAGAGAGAGAGAGAGAGAGAGAGAGAGAGAGAGAGAGAAGAGAGAGAGAGAGAGAGAGAGAGAGAGAGAGAGAGAGAGAGAGAGAGAGAGAGAGAGAGAGAGAGAGAGAGAGAGAGAGAGAAAGCAAAACAGGCTCTAAGAAAATACATAAAAGAACAAACACATAAATAAATATCATTTATCAACTCTTTTATGGTATTTGATTTATTTTCTCTCTTTTTTTTTTAAACAGGCAGTGAAAAAAATCAATTTCAACTTCTCCACCATCTTAGCGTTCTGATCAAACTGCATCGATCCCTTCGCCTGGGGAAGAGATGACACAGAAAGCAGGCGCTTTGCAGCACACAATGCAGATGTTTTAAAAGGGATGGTTAACCTGCAGTCACAGAGAGCAGAAGAGCAGGCCATTCTCACTAGTGTTCCTCTCTCTCTGTCGCTTCGGTCTCTGCTGGTTAATTAGCGATACCCCGACAGCACGCCGTCTCCCCTGAGACAGACAGCACTCGCCCGCTGGCGTACTCCACCTTGCCTCATAACCTCATTTACTCCGATGACACAGGTGTTGTGTACAGGTACATTTCTTCCTTATGCCTGATTACACCGTGACCTGTAGCAATAGGATGCGCACGGTGAAGAGCCACAAGGCTGTTGTTTTGGACGGTACACCAGTGACAACGTCTGGGTGTCATCACAATCTCATTGATACCAATCCCGATACTTCTTAACAATAATGGTCAACTTCAACTCATCTAAATTGATTTCAGGGAGATTTAGGGTGCGATTTCAGAGTGACTTCAAGGAGACACTACCAAATTTGAGCACTATGGGGTAAAAGGTTATTAATAGAGGGCACTAAGTCATAATACTTGGGCAATAACATTGGGCAGTTCAGAATTATCAGTAGTCCAGATGATACAGGATGAAATAGTCATTTATTGGCGATTTTGTGGTAACATTTTTCTTTCCATCGCAAAATTGTGCAGCATTTTGATTTATCCAGAGATGTACTTTAACTCTTTGTTCTCCATGCCCAAATTAAAGACAGCATTATATTGATGAGGTAAAGATCCATTCATCTGTTCTGTGCATCATAAGAAAGCACCAAAGCACATTTGCTAGCCGCTGAGTACAATGTGATATACATATAACAGAGGGTTTTGCCTCGAGTGCATCCTATACTTCATTGATTTTACTGAATTGAACCATTTTGTCTTTTAGCTGTGTAGCCGAAGTGACATGGAATGTGCTGTCACCAGAAATATCTCCTCAATACCTTGGGTGACAGTGTAAAAGAGATGTGCCAGCCACAGAAATGTGCCCTTCACTGATGCCGGATTTGGCAAAAGGCAGATCCAAAAACACACTGAAAGTGAAAAGAAGCATTATAAAACACTATAGAATATGACATGTTCATGCATTTTTTTGTTAGATTTTATTTAAAATAATTATTTGGGGTACCAATAATTGTGACATATATCTTTTAAAAAAAAGACTTATTAATTAAAATATTGTTCTCTGAAATTGTATTAGTATAAAATAATATAATTTCACCATTTGTTCAGCACACAATATAGCTCATAACCTGTATTGTTTATTTTATACAGCCTTTTTTGCTCATTTTAATCAAGGGTGCCAATAATTCTGGACCTGGCTGATTTCCGAATCTAAATAAAAGTGAAAAACTTTATTCCTTTTTTTTTTTTTCTCCCCCAATCTGGAATTAATTTCTTAATTGTAGTGTAGGTCTATCGCTGCCAATCAGGCAGTTACTGTTCCAGATGAGAGCGGAGCTATAGCTATAGCTATATTCCTAGCCAGAGGAGTCGCTATTGAGTGACAAGGCATTGAATACCCTTGTTGACTGAAACACACTTTCTAACCATATGGGGCGATTATGCGTCATCCAACTGCGTTTTTAAAAAGATTGTTTAATTTGTTCTCAGTAAGAATTGAGAAGAAACAAGTTACAAGTTAAACGAGGGTCCATCTTACTGTAGTAAAGTAGCAGATGCAGTTCTTTGTATGTGGAAAGAGCATAACCTGAAACAGCACAATATTGAGACCATTTCTGAATTTCAGTGGTACGCTCGTTGAAGGACAGTTTGTGGTCAACAGTCCGCCACAAGTACTTAAATGACTCCAGGAGTTCAAATTCCATGTTTATTACAGTTCGACCATGAAAGACAGCTTCAGAATGGATGTTAATTTAAGGATTACCTTTTATTCTTTGTTACCTCCCCATTCCAGCACAGGCGTTAGTCTGCTTGCGCTTTGTGCTCGGAGAGCTTGTCGCCGTTTTATCGCTCCTCGTCTGAACGTCACTTAAGTGCGTATTTTAAACAAAACCCATCTGCTCCCTGTGGCCTGCCCAAATGGAGCTGCACTTTAATTAGGAGAGGAGAGGCCTGCGGTAAACAGCCACCTGCCGCACGTCTCCTGCACCTCCAACCTCTGCACCCCCCCACCCCCCACACTCACGTGCTCCCTCCCCTGTGGCCTACTTAAGCCCAGTGCTTCACGGAGCATCTGCAGGCTCAACAAAGCTACACGGCAACAAAGACCTCAGAAACAGGCCCAATACTCACTTCTACTGGTATCCCTCACTCCACCCCACCACCACAGCTGGGCAGATTACAGGGTTGACATTGTTACATAACAACATAATTATTTTGTTTTTCTATGGCCAGGCCATTAGGATATCTCTGATTGTACTATCAGTCAGTGTTGACAGGAAGTCCACAGACGGTGCTACGCTCACATAAGCAGGTCATACAGGTACTGGGTAAAAGTGACAAATGAAACAACTCCATGCGAAGCAGGTGTGGCTCATCCATTAATCAAGCAAATAACATGGTTAGCATGGCTAACATAGAGGAGGCCTCAGTGGCTTTGAAAGAGTGAATGTTGGGTTGCGTTTGGCGGGAGCTTCAGCGACCAAGACAGTTCTACTTGGTGATGTTTCACGAGCAACGGTGTCTAAGGTGATGTCAGCATGGAACTCGGAGGGAAATACATCATCAGCACAGGGCAACAGTGGGTGGAAGCACGTATTCATGTCCACTGTCATATTCAAGCCCACTCTTACAGGCAAGTAAAAGACAAGCCAGGCCAGCAACCGCAGATCAGCTGACTGCAAATTTCAACCTGGGGCAGAAGCAGCCAGGCTCGTTAAAAATGGTGGTGGCCCAACAACACCCTACTGTGTGAATTAACATTGGTGTTTCCATTTTCTTTGTTCATTAGGTACATTAGCTAGTATGCCTCTAGATAGCTTATCTATGCTGGCTAACTTGTCTATTTTGATTTATGTTTCACTACCACATTCCATTTACGGTCTGGGTAGAACAAGAAAACATGTTCTATAGTATCTCCTGAAAACTGAAAAATCACACAGAGGCAGTTAATTAAAAATGTGGAATAATATGATGTGACCTAATCAGTGGGGATTACACACAAGAGTAAACATTTTATTAACGATGTTGTTGTGCATACACAGATATAAACTGCATTTGAAATACATTAATTATCTAGAGCAAACTCCCAGCATACATTGTTTTTTGTTCTGACTAAAACTGCAATTCCAAGTATAATGATCTGTTTATGAATCTCCAGTCTGATTTATCCATTTACAGCGATCTGCCCCCTAAAGCCACGTTAGATCAGAAATAGAGCCATGAGCCATGAGCGCCATGGAGAATTCATCATTGTTTATTCAAGGACTTGATATAATGCATTCATTTTCAGTCATGTAATCCATGTAAAATGCCTTGAGAGTGGTTATATATATATATATATTTTTTTTAGGATTTTTTTTTGATTGATGAACTGAAATGCTGAAAGTGTGGAAATCTGGTTTCTGAAGTTCAGAGACAAAGCAAATAATTGCCAAACCTGCTTTTGTTCAATCAGTTTAACAAATCACGAAAGCACTAAAATACATGTTTTTAATAAGTGAAATTAATTAATACAGCAGTTGGAATATGAACAAAGGCCCATAAACCAAGGCGGATCCAGGACACACAGCAAACGTGGATAAATGACCACATTTACAACACCCTTCTTTAGCCAACATCTGAATTGGTGAATAACACCCCAAACACTATACAGTTTGTGATTTATATTTGAACTAATCCATCCTTTCAAATAAATATTGCATATTGGAAGTCTGATGATTTAATACCATATTTCTATAACCTTAAGGTAGGTCAACTTTAACCTGTTATTTCTTCTCAAATGGAGGTCAGTCATTTCTACATTTCTTTGTCAGAATTAAGTGGGTGATGTCACTGTAGGACTGCGATAAAATGGACAAGAGGTTTATTTAAATAAGAGGATCTTTCAGGGATTTTTATTATTTTTTTAACCACGGTTACCTGTGATTTATTCAGAGACCATTTTAGACCCCAAAATCATTAAACAGATAACTGAATAATTAATCAATCAGCCACTCATTAAGCAATTGGAAAGGGAAACATGATACCGGGAACAGGTGGCACTACACCTGACATCAGGTAAGTGGTAATATGACCTGAAACAGTTTCTGTCATCTTGGTCTCAGCAGGAACAATTGCAGGATTGTTTTACAGCAGAGAGAAGGTGGTCCAAGCTTAATCAGTGCAAACCATGGCCAGATAGGAGAGAAACCATGTATTATTCTGACAAAGTAAAAGCTTTACAAAAACCTGGAACTCATCCTGTATAGCCCGAGGACTACACCAGACAGTATGGGGGTTGTTCTGAGAATATTGGGACACTGGACTTTGGTCAAGTGTTCAACTTCCATATTGGACACTGCTGTAGTACTACTGAGTTTAAGTAATGTTGTTATAGTCAAAATCCATTTGATAGATGTGTTATTTTTAAGATTACTTTTAACATGTAAGTATTATAAACTGTGTTGATTCAGGGTGTTTGCTATGCATGACTGTCTAAATAATGTATAGTATGTGTTGACTTACAGTCAAACCTGGTTGCCCCCCTGCCAGGAAGCTGAAACTTTGTCGCAAATTTAACTTCCAGCAAGACAATTATCCCAAGCATATCTCAAAATCAACCAAGAAATGGTTAACTAGCTGCAAAATTACTGTTTTCCAATGGTCATCTTAGTCTCCAGACTTGAATCCAATCAGAAATTTGTGGTTTGAATTGAAGAGGGCAGTGCACAAACATAGACCAAAGGATCTGAAGTGAGGAATAGTCAAAGATCCCCCAATATGTTCACCAATCTCATAAAACACTATAGAATATGACATGTTAATGCATTTTTTTGTTAGATTTTATTTAAAATAATAATTTGGGGTACCAATAATTGTGACATATATCTTTTTACAAAATGACTTATTCATTAAAATATTGTTCTCTGAAATTGTATTAGTATAAAATAATATAATTTCACCATTTGTTCAGGACACAATTTAGCTCATAACCTGCACTGTTTATTTTATACAGCCTTTTTTGCTCATTTTAATCAAGGGTGCCAATAATTCTGGCCCTGGCTGATTTCTGAATCTAAATAAAAGTGAAAAACTTTATTCCAAAAAAAAATGTTTCTCCTCCAATCTGGAATTAATTTCTTAATTGTAGTGTAGGTCTATCCCTGCCAATCAGGCAGTTACTGTTCCAGATGAGAGCAGAGCTATAGCTATAGCTATATTCCTAGCCAGAGGAGTCGCTATTGAGTGACAAGGCATTGAATACCCTTGTTGACTGAAACACACTTTCTCACAATATGGGGCGATTATGCATCATCCAACTGCGTTCTTTAAAAGATTGTTTAAATTGTTCTCAGTAAGAATCGAGAAGAAACAAGTTACAAGTTAAATGAGGGTCCATCTTACTGTGGTAAAGTAGCAGACGCAGTAATTTGTATATGGAAAGAGCATAACCTGAAACAGCACAATATTGAGACCCTTTCTAAATTTCAGTAGTAAGCTCGCTGAAGGACAGTTTATGGTCAACAGTCCGCCACAAGCACTTAAATGACTCCAGAAGTTCAGATTCCATGTTTATTATAGTTCGACCATGAAACACAGCTTCAGAATGGATGTTAATTTAAGGATTTCTTTCTCTTCTTTGCCCTTTTTATTATTTGTTACCTGCCCATTCCAGCACATCCTGGCAATGCGCAAACTGGCCATGAGTTCTGCCTCACACCATGTCATGTCAGACTCGGTCAGGAAAGCTCCTGTGCAGAAGAGATTTCCATCCACCGGACGAGATCAAATTAAAGCAGTGACTCTCAGCCCTCTTCGTGTCACGGACTGCAGGCATACACAGCTGCCAGCAGTATAACTCAATGTCATTTATGCTAAATCATTAGCCTTCATCTGTAGTGACATAGAACTACAGGTGCTGGTGGCAGAGAGCATGTCACCAACAGCACAGAAAAATAATAATTAGTCTTGGTTGCAGAGCACTCATTCAAAGCCATTGTTTGCTACTGTAGCATAACACAATAAACCAAAGAGGGTGTGTCACTTTTTTAACCCCTCTTTTAAAGTAAGCCCAGGGCAAACATCAACCCGTGCTTCACCAGAATAAAACAAGGGAGAGACGGGAGTGTTTTCAAAAAACACAAGACATCGCATATTTATGTCATAGTCATGAGGTCGAAACGGAGTCACATAAAATGATTTCCAAGATATATTCACAATTGTGCTCCCAATGCGGTCTGTATGCCCCTGACAATTCAATCAAGTTTGATCATAACAGTCAACCACTGCAATGAGAGGTCTTTGCTAAATGAAGTCAGCAAATGCTTAAAAAATCTAAACCACACTAAGGAATGTTCATGCCACCAAGAAAACATGGCTAAATTTCACAGAGCTTATGTGGATGAGTGAATAAACTTTTATTTACCTAGATAGCTACTGTACGGTATATTGTGTGCACATTGTTCTTGTTGTACCTTTTAGGTACTAATATGTAAGCATGAATTAGCTGACAGTGCAAGATAGTCATTAACATGGTACTTTATTTGTGGTAATGCTTGTTCCACAAATCATCCCTGCCCAACATTACAACTTCATTGTGTGCCTTTTTGTCCATTTGTGGTCTATGACATAGTCATGTTTGTGTGGTGCACTCTCATTCAGCTTTGAGTGCTATAGGGAAACTGTTGATCACAAAACGAAAGGGTCCAACTCAATGTGAAACTAGCACAATAAATACATTTTGTTTCCGGAAAAAAATATACTGTGGCTGTCACAAGATCTGAGTGGCAATTGAATTTCTTCATCCACCAGCCACCCTAACCTATTCTCATTATCAAAATTATTATATATATATATATATTTGTCTCAGTTCACAACTCTTAGTCATAAATGTCACATTGCTTTGCTGGTAAAGGTTGGTTTTTACATTGTCAACTGGCTAGCTAGGTATATGGCTTTAGCTTTTCCCTCCACCTAGCCAGATAGTTGTAATAGCTTATTATCTTATTATCTATTAAGACAAGAGTTACCACTGGCTATCTTTGTACTTCAGTAGCAAACAGCTCAATTTGAAATCACATTATATTGCTCTATGGTGAAAAATAGGCACAAAGAATAAAGTCAGTTTTTTTCATAACCAGTCCTGAAGAGATGAGCCGAGCCTTCTTTTAACACTTTTAAAACGTTATTTGTATTAACTTGTGTGTAACCTTTTGCCCTTAATTGTTATTTTATTTGTTACTTGATCATTGCTTTTTTAATCACTGTTTTATATATATTCGTGCCTTTTCGCCATGTATACATGCTTAAATCATATTGTTTCATTCCGTTTTAATGTCTGTAAAGTGCTTTGCACACCTGCACGAAAATAGCTCAACAAATATGTTATGATCATCAAGTTAATTACTGATCGTTTATATTATTGCAAGCCGTCAATTATTTGACTTCCATTGTTTTATGTTCATCTTGTTCTTTTGATTTTTGATACACACATTAATTCGCAAGTATATGCCAACCTATTTCCAGAATAAGACATTTTTGTTGGACAATAATGAGCTAAAAAGCTACCCATTCGCTTAGGTCTACTCGCATAAATTGCGTTGTATAGCGAGATCGATGAGGCCAAAATGAATAAACACAATTAATGTTACAGTAAAGTTGTAGTAACGTTATTTCAGTGATGAGGATAGATAGATAGATAATCTAATCGGCAAATCTAGTTAATTTAATCAAAGATTAGATTAAATCAACGTTAGCCAGCTAGACAGCAGCCAACACACGAAAGCTAGCTAGCTAAACAACAATAGCTAACTTAGCAGAAATATGTAAAGAATACAGCTGGTTCAGTTTTGTGCAAAATGTTCCGAAATGTAAAACATCTTACTATCTAATTTCGTCAACATAACCTTAGATAGCAACCCAAGCGTCACCTATTCTAAACACTTTTAGTGCTTAAAATAACTGCAAAATAAGCAAAATAACTGCATGTGTTTTTCAAGACTCGAGAAACTAATGTGGCTAACGTTACAATACCAGTTCGAGAATTTCAGGAAAAAAACTAAAATCGTTGAATTTCCTTGGAAGAACACTCATACACGAAGTTGAAACGTACATGTAGCTATTATAAGTTAGTAACGTTACAGTACATCAACGATAGCCACTAAGCAAGCTGGCCAATTAGCTCGCAAAAACAAAAGAGGAAATGCACCAGAAATAACGTTAGGCTGTTAGCAATTCAGCTAGCTAGCTACAGGAGCGCTACAAGAGATCGATACTCGCTACGCTAGGTAATATCACAGCAACAATGCAAGGCACACATTAAACACGTTATAGTTGGACAGCAACACAATTTAACGTTAGGCCACCAGAGAAACCGACATCCCAAACGAGAGAGTCAGAAAGCAAGCTAGCCAGCTAGTTACTCATAAGCCATAGACACCTGCTGCAACGACACAGTCGTGTCGCTGCAGAAAAGAGACAGAACAAAACGACGAGGCAGCCGGGAAGGAAATCGCGAAATATCTGCTTTTCTAATTTAGCGAGAGGCTGGCACGCTTGCGATCTGGCCGGCTAGAGGCGAGCAGAAACCGAGGCACAATTTCCATCGTCAGGTAGACTGGTGATTTAATACGATGCGCTACATTATATAAACGTCACAGCTCTAGCTGGCTAGCAGCGGTAGAATAAGGATAGTCACCTGGGCTAAGAGCGAGTGTGTTGATGATGATGAGGATGGTGGAGGTGGTAGTGATGGAGCGAGAGGTTGTTGTTGTTGGTGGGTTACAGTCGCCAGGACTACGGTGACTATGGCGCTGATTCACGGGGCAACAGTTGCTATAAAACTCACCGGGATGGGGGCGCAACCAAACCCTGAAGCACCGGAAGAGGCGGGGACACCGTCTGACCGGGTAAGGTTTGAACACCAGGCCAATTTAACTGAAAAAGTCTTACGTCTAACTACCTAGCTAACCTAACACATTAGGTTATTTTCGCGGTAGGTATATTGCGTCGCGTTAACGTTAGCAAAATACCCCCTTTGTATATTCGTTGGGGTTGGGCTGAACAATGTTGTGTTCTTAATTTAAACGACAGAGGGCCATCGTTACATGCACGCCATTTTTTCCCCAGAGGCGGGACATCCCTTGTTCTCGACTGCATGGTGAAGATTGTTAGAGAATGCAGAGAAAGGGAGAGAACCCGCTTCCCCTTTCTCCCAGATGGCGATTAGTTTTACATCCATACGTGCTTCAAACGCATCTCAAGTTAACATAAATTCATCAAAGTGTAAAATTGTATAATAAGGTTGCCTATATATTAATAAAAAAATGTATTTTTTCACATACAATTCACGGTTTAATTTTTTGCCACATATATATAGTGTGGTTTTTAGGTTGCAGTTGATGTAAAACCGCACAAGGTATAATCTACAAAACGTCCATAGATGATGTGTATCAACTGTGTAGCTACATGCAGTATATGGCATAGTAGGCACAAAATATTAAAACTGCCCCCAAAGTACAGTGAACAGGATGTGAGAAATAAAGTAAGAATTTGTTAATATTGGTTTATTAGATCTGCATTCTAAATTAGGGGCCATTTGTACTCTTTAATGGATGCAACCACAGCCCAAAACTGAACCATTTTCCCTGTGGAAATGGGCAGCAAGGTCAAACGGGCCTGTATGGTACTGACCCAGATTGAGGTGTACACTGACTCAGACTCAGGTGTAGACTGTTTGGGTGGGGACATTCGATCAGTGCATTCTTCTCACTCTCAGGCATGTGCTGCAGCAGTCTGTGCATATGGCCATTCAGTGACACTAGGCAGTGGCTCCACAAGTGTCTCTCTTATTCACAGCTCAACCTTTAGTCTTAGTCCCAGTAGATGTACATGGTCTTGTGGTCGGTAGTCTCCGCATGCCACTCACACCACACGGAAGTCCCCAGGCCCAAAAATTATCTTAGGTCATGGAAATTCTGCCTCTTCACGTCCCTTGCGTTTATACATCTAGCCGAGGCTTGCGTGCATTTGCCACACCACTTTTGCTTCATTTTCTATTTCTATTTTTTTACTTTCACTTTAATTGACAGCATAAAAGATGGAAAGCACCTACATATTTGCATAGTTACACTATTACATATCCTGTTTATGTATATCCTGACAATTCTTGCAATTTAATCAGGAATATAATTTCTATAGCTATGGGCATGTATGTACTGGGGGTGGGGTGAACAGACAAAGTGCATGAGTCTGAGTCAAGACCCAGCCTGTGTGTGGCATAGAGCATATGTAGGAAAGTCTATGGTGTGTGGGGCTCTGTCACCAATAGGACGCAAAGCAGAATATGTAGTACAATATGTATGGAGTGAATTCAGTGCTGAAAGTCTGTATGTGTAAAACGATTTGCAAATATGATTCAAACTTGCAAATGTGAAAATACAATCTGTATGTGCAAAAACACTATTTGCATATGTAATCAAAACTTGCAAATGTAAAAAAAAAAAAGCAAAAAAAGCATTGTGTCCTTGAAAATTCACATGTATGAATCATTTTTATACATACTGTACAAATACATCTCAGAATTTGTAAGCTTACAGTAGCCTCCAAAAGTCTTCACACCCTTGATAAAGATGAGCAAAGAAGGCTGTATAAATGATACTATTTTATACTAATACAATTGCTCAGAGAAAAATAAGAAGCAATATTTTTTTCAATTAAAATTTCTTCCGCAAAAAATGTATGTGTCACAATTATTGACACCCCTAATCATTATTTAAAATAAAATCCAACAAAAATAAACCTGCATTAACATACTACTCTTTTAAGTTCATCTCAATCTTAGGGAACTGTATTGTGGGCTCCCATGGGTTTCACTGGGGTATAAATGAGGTAACACGTGTACAATCCATTTGTCATCCATCAGCATGGGGAAAGACAAAGAACTCAGAAGACACAAGACAAAAGATTGTTCACCTTCACAAGTCAGAATATGTTATAAACAAATTTTAAAAAAAACTACAGATTCCACTCTATGAAGTTTAAAACCCCCAGCACAGTTAGAAACCTTAATGACCGTACACTCATTTAATGTACATACTGAGCTTGGATGACTGTGCCAGTGGTGGAGGTGGATTTCACCACACCGGAATTATAACAGCAAGCTGGTTTCAGACCAGTTTCGGCAACACATGCTGATGTTACAACCTTTGATGAGGGAACTTTAATAATAAAAATAGACTAGATGGTGAAAACAATGTAACAGTATCAATACCAATATAGCTGGGATATTTCATGAAACACAAACAGTTCATCTTAAAATGTTATTTTTTTCACCCAAGCAAATAAATCATACAAAATACTTATTCAGACGGAGTCTGTTTTTTTATGAGAATACAAAATGCATTAGTTATTCACCATTAATTACCTTTCCAGACCAATATTTTCATAAAACAGTAAAAAAATGTATAAAAAACAAAGAAATTAAAAAGGTAAAAAATAAAACAAAAAAATCTGTGTGTCCAGGATTTTAACAATGTTTTTAACAATAAAGACATCTTATCTCTCTGCAGACATCGGCTGAAGCCAGCTTGTCACGTTCACCATGAAAGATGCTGTGCAGAAAACTAAGCAAAACAGACAGGACTGGCACCATTCCAGACGGATGTTAGTTTGAGTTAAAGATTAAAATATATACACATCGACTTGAAGATTATTAAGAGTGATTCAAACCATGTGCACATTTGTTAACTTATTATCAATTAAAAATACATGTCAGATTTTCACCATGTCACTATGCTTAGTATCTACTATTCATTTATATAATGCAGGATCACAAACATAAATAATAACCTCGTTATTTATCTGATATATTATTCCTTACCCTTAAAGCATTCAGTGTTTTCCCTACCTGCGTTCATATTGCAAATCAAACCCAAGTAAAGCTGAGTATCAATGCCACAGGAGACAGAGTGTAGAACATATACACGCATTCCACCTGTATTCTGGGTGGGAAGAGCCACTCAAATAATTTAATAATCAATGGGTATGCCCTGGTCTTTCTCTGGGTGACACATGCACGTACAAGGCTTTCTTTCCAGAACATCAGGTTATATATATATATATATGAGACATGAAGGATAGACATCTTCTGCTGCAGTGGAGGCAGCTATTACCCAGTAAAGCATAAGACTGTGATCAGGTCAGCCTGAGGCTAAATGGGCTGCTGTTGGCACTCAATGACACAGCAGTAAAATACATGTAAATACATGAGAACAACACAAAGAGTGCCAAATTAAAGAGAATGACCACCTCCTCCAACTGCTTCCACCTGGAGAAAATCTTCATTATTGTAATGAAGCTCGCAGTGCTGATATGTACTAATACACAAGGACATGTATGGGAATACATACATACACTTATGTGTACAACTGTATTAGCTCTCAAAAACAAAACATTTGATAGACTTCCTTAAAATCAGTTTTTTTGTCTTAAGCTATATTTGTGCCACATTGACATCTCATTTGCTGTATCCATCAAAATAATTTACTGCAATATAAAAATCCCCCAAAATCCAAATCCCCCCCAAAATTCTGAAACTTTTCTGTGTATTCAGATTTTACTAGCATCCATAATATAAGTGCAGTGAGGCTTTGCAGGAGAAGCATATTCAGAGTGCAGTAGCAGGGGTATATAAGTGCATAACGTGAGGGAAACAAATATAAAATACTACAATGATCCTTGGCTGTCTATAATAGTGCATCATAACATGTTGCTACTGAATGTAAACACATTTCTTTTTAAACTAACTAATATTTAATCAATAAGGCACTTAAGTTAAAAATCACATTTTTTTGTCCCCCTACATATAATATACAGGAGGGGGCGCTCTAGTCCACCCTCAAAACTGTTCCCTTCAAATGAAGGAAAAAGAACCATCTTTCAGATACAGTATGTACTCCCTTTTTAGGTTGAGGCAAAACAAGTCCACAGGAGTTATTAAAAGTGCAGCAAATTCAAATATTAGTGGTCTCATATCTACAAATGAACTGTAGGTTTACTTTTTGTTTTTTTTTTTTCTTACCATTCATGATACGGTGGGTTAATTGTGTCTACACATGACCTCTAAATACAAGGATACATATCAAAAGTTATACTAATGACTCGTAGTGAACAAAGAAGTGGAATCAACTGGTTAAATAAGGGGCATGTATATGCAAAGCAGAAGCTACCACACAGGTGTGGCTTATCCACTAATTAAGCAAATAACATCCCAGCATGCATTGCATAGGGTCATGTATAAAAATGCTTGATTATCAGTAATTATGGTTGGTGACTTTGAAAGAATGAATGTTGGGGGGAGCTTCAGTGACCAAGACAGTTCAACTTGGTGATGTTTAACGAGGAACAGTGGCTAAGGTGATGTCATCATGGAACTCTGAGGGAAAGACATCATCAGCACAGGGCAACAGTGGGCGTAAGCGCTTACTCCACAATCATGATATTCATGCATTCATTCCACGTGAAAGGTAAAACAGGTGTGCAACCACAGTCAACTGACCGCAAAATTCCACCTGGGGAAGTTGCCAGGTTAATAAAAAACGAGTTTTGTTCAATACCTGTAATTATTGATGGAATTTAACTTTTAAAACAAGAAATTGAATTGACTAGTGAAGCACTTTATAATCCTTAGAAATGAAGATGAGAGAATCAACATTAACATGCACAAACTGATTCAATAAAATGTATTCCACGGTCACTTGAAGGGCATTTAAATATCAGTATTATATAAATATACCACAAAATGAGGTGGTGAACGATCACAAACTTACAGTAAATGTTACAGTATTTAAATAAAGTGGTAGTGAATTTACATTTGTTGAAATGGGAAGACATGTACTGTGGAGACCATGATACACTACTTATTTTGTTGCAACTTAGATATGGGTATTAATTTGGTCCTGAGTGTCCTAGCCACAGGAACACTGCTGTTATGATCATGGCCAGCACTGTAGCTTGCCTGCTGGGGACCAGAGGTGTGGATGCACTCAAGGCTTAGAGGCTGAGAATGAAAAATGTGTGAGGAAAAGTGCTTTCAGGCATTGAGGGCTTTTCTTGCTGTCTGACTGTTAATCAAATGAGTATGCACGATTTCAGTAAAATACATAAAACTGACAGAGCTTTGCTTCATTGTGTGGGGGTGATTTGGATTGAGGGTTTGGGGTAAAGGTGGGGGTCCATGCTGTCACCCCTCAGTGTAGATAGAGGAGAGCTGGCTGGGACAGCGGTCCAGTGCGTTGACCTGCAGGAAGCTGCTGTCGTCCGTTAGGCCTCGGATAGGATCCCCTAAAAAGTCCTGGTATCCGCCCTGGAAGTCGTACACTGTGACAACGCACACACACACACACACACACACACACACACACAGACACACACACACACACACAGCATTTGAGCAAAGCACCCTCTACACATTAAGGGCCTTGGTTTATGAATGCAGACACTTTGCATAGCGAGTGCTAGCGTAGATCAAAACAAGGTGTGTGTCCAAATCACGTTCTTATTTAATAATACAAATTTAAAAATCCTGTTACTGATTATTTTTTTCTGTTTTTCTCCCAATTTAGTGGCCAATTATACCCTCTATTTATTTCGATTTACCCTCCCCACACGAGTCCACCTCTCGTCTCTATGAGGTAAGCTAATTTTCAGAGGGCAGCGAACTCTACTTCCTTTGAGACGGAATTCGCCCACCCACGTTCTGGAGTCACCCTTATGGAATTCGTGCCGACTCCCCCTCCCCCTGGGGTGCCCAGCCAAATGCTGCACCGTGATCGGGGCTCCCCGCTAGGGTCTGGCACAGTCGGGTTTCGAACCATGGCTGAGATAGGCAGCTCACACTCTTTAAACGAGTGCGTTAGACCACTACGCTATCCTTGGCCCGTTCCGAATCACTTTCTAAGACAAAATGCCGATTTTCTGGCATCTGTGCCTGCGCTGGCGTCTTTGCATCATTGAAATAGGGCCCCGGGTCTTATCCTCTGGCAGTGAAAAATGCTTACCCGTGATGCCGGTGAGAGCATTGCGAAATGCGTCCAATCCATGCTGACTGGGGACTGTGGGAATGAAATAGTCCTCAAAGGTGGGGACCTGCCTCATGTGACAGGATGGGGCTGGCTTGGCTGATCTGGGCGGGGGATAGACAGTCTGGTTCTGACCACTAATACCTGAAAGACAACAGCACATGCACACAAATATACAGGCAAACACACAGAGACAGGCAAGAGACGGAGACGTAAGTTGCGATGGACTTTTCCCTGGTGTTGCACCCACTCCCCCATATTTGCTGTTGCTACCATTACCACGCTTTCTCTGAAAAGTCAATGGAAGAATGACAGAGAAAAATAAGCATTCAACTTCAAGACAGCCTTTGGGATTAATTACGAAACCAGTTGACACTTGACAACCAAAAAGGTTCAGTATAGCTGCACTACAAAACTCTTAACGCATTCATCTCTGCCAGCAGGGCTTAAATGATCTGTTACTGAACCAAGGTACCTGTTAACTGAAACACCTACAGACGTCTATAAATGGAGAGGATTCAAATATTTGGCCGACAGTAGATTCAATATAGATTGCATTCGTACACTAAAGTCAAATATCACAAACCTAGACTCTGGTATTATAAACACCGTAACACAATCATCATAAAGACACCAACAAACAAATACATACAGGTATACAAACACAGAACAGACAGGTACAGTAGAAAGGCAAAGTTAATCACCTTGTAGATGAATGGTGCTGGCTGTAGCGGGGTGGCTGGAATGATCCAGGGGTGCACAGATGTTTTGGGGTGAGGCTGAAGAGTTCTGTGGGCGCGGGGTGGGCAGAACAGGGATCCTGTGTGCCTCGGAACTGAGGTGGTGGGGTGAAATGGTGCTGAACCTACGGTCGACAAGGCAAGCCAGGATGAGAATAGTTTTATTTATTTATTTAGTTTTCACCTTGGGTACACACATATGAATATCAGGTTATAACACAGAATAAATAACACAGAATATTTCCCTTCATTGGATTTCAATTGAATCAAGCCTGGGTAGACATTGTAAAATAACGATTAAGTGAGGATGTGTGTCACGATGACATTCCCTCCCTAGAGATTTGAAATGAGTGGGGAGGAATGAAGCTCAGATATCATCTTATGATGGCACAGGGGCTCTAGCAAAGTTCATTTCTTTTCCTATGAAATTGTGTCCTTTTTCATCATAATTCATTCTGGAATCCGCCATTCCTGTTCTGAGCTCCTGGCTTCTGTTACAACACCAGGACCAATCCCCACCTCGTATCAGAGATGCGTTTTCATGGATTTCTGAGAGAGAGAGTTCACATTATATGAACATGTGTATGAACTGGTAGTGATGTGTTTGGACTGGCTTATAACTGATTTGTCTTAATCTTCTGTAGGTGGCATCATATAAAAATGTCCATGAACACATTTTAGGTGAAAGGTTTTAAATTGCTACTTAATTTGTGTTTGGCACTTTTCACAATTCCCTACAGAAAAAACTACAATGACCAGACAGAATGACCTGACAACGAGTCCTTATGAACACGACCTTCTGTACCCTCTGACCTCACGTAAACACACAGGATCTGGATTCGGTTTGGCAGGTAAGCCAGGGTTTACCCCATACCGTACAGCACTGAGAGTTTGGTCCTTGGTAGGGTTTCCCACAGAAATGACCATAATGGCCACAGGCTTTTACACAGTCCTTACAAACATTAACATCTGTACCCTCAGACCTCAGGTAAACACACACAACATCACACAGCCACACAATAAGCCCTACATTTGGGCTATTTTTTTGGATTAGTTCCTTCTTTTGCTTCTTCATCTTCTCGTTCCTAATTTTCCTGCCAATTACATCAGAGCCTGTGGTAATTAATATCTAATAAATAACAGTTTTATAATTGTCTCAAATTTTACTCATTTATCCTTGTAAGTTTGACTATACATACAAAGATGAAACAATATAGAACATAGTATACAAGTTATGGAGTTGATTACAAAAGCAATGCTGGTGGAGCTTAATACAGAATGTATACTCAATAAAACCTTCAGGAAAATAGGCAATGGGATTTAACAATTCATTTAACATATAGAAAGAAATGACAGCAATCCTCTTTCCTTGGGCTTCAATGGTATCGCTTATTGAATTCCTGGGCCACTCCTGCTGGTGGCTATAGCATCAGCTAATGCAGACCCTTGAGACCAGTGAGACGGACCAGGGACTTGCCCAATTGTTTCCCCTGGATCCTACGGTGAACAGCGTGCCTACCACTGCTAGTGGAACAATCACAACCAGCGAGTATCCCTGAGCGTCTGGCTCACCAACACTGCAAAAATAGTTCTTTTTCTGCCTTTGATGTGCTGTAGTGAAGGAATGTATTTATGTGGTCTGACCAGGCAGCAGCAGAGCTGGCCGTCCAAATGTGTGGTCCTCTCCCCATACGCTTTTGCCCAGCCGATGTGCCCTCCGCACAAAAGGCCTGTTGGCTCCTTTCATAAAGTGAAAAATGGTGCTTCGTTTTAATCAGATTATATTGACTATGAGCTTTGAGCAATTGAGCCATGACAACCAATGCTTGAAGAATTTGTTTCTTGTTGCAGAACACAAAAAGGAAAGAAAAGAGAGAAGTTTATGTTGACAAGAGCATTTGAAAATGCAAGCTACTGTCCTCTTTTAACTGATCTCTTTCCAGTGTCAAAAGTGTATATAATGAATTAACTTAACTTTTTAGACATTTCAGAATTTTTACTTCAATCATTGAGATTTGAAGCACAGCAGATTGTCACTGTGCAAACATTCAGCCCATTGAGAGAGGTTAAATGTCTAGTGGTTTAAACCAGATTTCAATTTGTAGGTTTTGTAGGTTTAAATTTCCACTGCAGGAGTGATCACATCTGAGCAAGGTGTTGTGGGAAAATGACTCCCATGAGGATTGATGTTGGTACCTCTGCACTTCCTTATTTACACAAATGCCCTTAGTGGCAAAATGCAGATGACACAAAACTTGGGGGTTTGGCAAGATTGGTAATCCAATCAATTTAAACACACAAACCATAAGTGGGTAGAAACTTATGTCCCCCCCCCAAGTAGAAAAGGTAGCTAGTACATAATGGTACTTACTATCCTTCCATATTGTTAGAACTGTTATTACTATCAGAATGAGAATTACCCACAGGCAGGCACTGTTCTGGGTACAGTCTACGAGCCTATTCGCTCCTAATCCCTAGCCACTAATCCAGGGTCAGTTATTTCTTCCCCTACCAATGAAGCAAGTTTAAAAGTAAAATTAAAACGGCACTGTAACTCGCTGGACTGTGATAAATATGTGCTAGCTATAATAGCAGTAGAACAATATCTATGTGTACTAATTTTGTTCAGTTTTTGGAATTTGTGAAACATTAGAGGCAGGTGTAAATTATTACTGTTAGCCATTGCAGCTATCTAGCTAGCTAGCTACAGAAAGACACGGAGCTCAAGCTATTAAGCTAGACATGTCATTCATAAAATGTGTTGATTCAGTGTGAGCTGCGTTTACAGTGTGTCTCTGCCTCTTATTGTTTCAGATTATTCAAGATTGTGAATATAAGAGTGCATTTATTACACTATTGTCCGTGCTGGTGTGTAGATGATATATGACTCTGAGCTATACTTGCAGCAAACATATGTCCATAAACAAACAGTTTGGAACTGTCACAAAACATTTGAGGGGGAGTTTAAATCCAAAAGTAAAACCAAAGTTACTAGTCTTGTTTCATACAAGAGCGCAGAATCAACAAACCCTTCAACACATCCCACTCTGGTTGCTAAGCTCTTACACTGTTCAACCCATCATGGCAACAGCAGCAACAGAACAGACAATTTAATTATAGCTTTTATGAGTGAGACACAAAGTGAAACAGTGGAGCCTTGTTCTTGTAACACGATAGAGATGCTGAGGTAACAAACCGAGTTTTAACATTACCAGTATTGACACTCTACTATAAACAAGGGGTAGATAAAATAATGGAAACGGCAAACAATATATGAATATTTATTAACTAATAAGGAGTTGGGCTGCCCTTTGCCTTGAAAACAGCTTCAATCCTTCTTGGAATGCTGTTCTACAAGTTTTCAACTGTTTCTAGAGGCATACTGGACCATTCATCAAAAAGGAAAGTCTCCAGTTCTTTGAGAGATAAAGGTGGTGGAAATCTAACCCACCCTCTATGTTCCAGAACGTCCCCTAAAGGTTCAGTGATGTTTAGATTTGGTGAGGCCATGGAAGTTGTTTGACATCATTCTGGTGTTCATGAAACCACTCTTGAATCATTTAGCAGTGTGTATGGGGCCTTATCCTTTTGGAATATGAGATCATCTTGAGGAAACAATGTTTCCACCATAGGGTGCATCTGCTTGCCTAAAATGGTTTTGTATTCCTTGGCCATAATTCTACCATGCAGAGTAATAATCGGACCCAATGACTCCCATGAGATGGCTGCCCATACCATAACAGATCCACCACCATGTTTAACAGTTGGGAACAGGCAGTATGGGTTGAAGGCTTTCATTTGGCTTTCTCCAAACATAAACCATCCAGATGTAGGAAAAATAATATACGACTCATCAGACCGTATTACTTTCTTACAGAAGTTCAGTTCATACAATCCATTTGTACAGCTGGATATTTAGTTGAAGCAATTCAGGTTAAGTACCTTGCTCAAGGGTACAACGGCAGTGCCCCCACCTGGGAATCGAACCTGCAACCTCTGAGTTACAAGCCCAGTTCCCTAACCATTACACTACTTTGTCGCCCTGGTGGTTGGAATGAAAACATGCAGGGCAGTGTGCCCTGTAGGAATGGATTGAGAAACACTGGTGTAGTCTTTGTTTTGAGGTTTTTAGCAACTGTCCTGAGCTTCGACATGTGACCACTGTTCTTTCCTTATGCAGTTTTTCCTTGTTCGGTGTATGACATCATGATTTTCATCACTGTTCCTCTTGACACACTAAATAATTTAGCCGTTTCTGTAAATGACGCATCTGCAATTTGGGAAACAACTATATGACCTCTTTCAAAATCTGTTAGATCTCTCATATTGCTTTATAAACTCACATATTAAAGTGTTGTTTTTAAAAGTTTTTGTGTAGACTAATTGTGATTTAGTTACTTATGCTTTCTCATAATGCTATATAACTAGTTTATAAACAGTTATTAGCATCTATATCAAGTGCTATAAGGCATTATGCACAGCTCATTAGGCATTATAAATACGCGTATAATGCATTATGATGAGAGTATTCATAGGAAGTGTTCTGGCGGCTCTGTTGTGGTGTGCGGTGAATTTTCCTGGCATGGTTTACGTCCACTCAACCCCTTAAAGATCAAGGTAAATGGCAATAAATACAAAGCCATTCTGAGTGATCACCTTCAGCCTATGGTGAAGTATTTCTGTCTTGATGGGAGTGGTCTCTTTCAGGATGACAATGCCCCCATCCACAGGGCATGAGTGGCCACTGAATGGTTTGATGAGCATGAAAACAATGTAAACCATATGCCATGGCCGTCTCAGTCACCAGATCTCAACTCAGTGATACCTGAGACAGCGTTTTCCACCACCATCAACAAAACAGCAAATTATGGAATTTCTCGTGGAAGATTCATCATTGAATTAATGGTGGTAAATGATTTTCAAGTTATTTTTCTGTGTGACTTGTTAAATTATGAAGACCCTATCATGGTCATATGCTACATTCTAGGTTATATAAAGCATCACATCCAATATATACTATTGCGGTTGTACCTGCAGGTGTCTGGCCGAGAGGGCAGATGAGGGAGCAGGGGGGTTTGCTGGACTGTGCTGCCTGGGGAGGGATGGTTCACCTGGACAGGTGTAGGTATGGAGGGATGGTTCACCTGGACAGTCGTAGGTATGGGGCCAGTTACTGTACTGCTGTGGCTGGACTGGTGGCTCTGGAACATGCCTATGATGTCATGAGTATACACAGGCAAGATTACCAAACATGAACTAGCATGATAGCTATGAGATACCACTACAGACATAATTACTTTGTATTCTGTGTTGTTTGAATATGTAATATGACCCAGCATGCTAGCCCCTGTGTCCAGTGGGGAAATGCTGGGTTGCAGGGGCTGGATGGTGAGGCAGGTCTGTCAATGCATCCTGGTCCATTTCTGAGCCCCTGTGTCCGAAAGCAAAAACACATGAATTACAGGCTGGGTTGCATAACTTAACAGGCTGGATGGTCAGAAGGCTTAAAAACTATGCAGTCTGTCAGTGCTGGACCTTCCTGTGTCCCATTTTGTGAATATTTGATTCCCATGAGCCTCAACTACCAAAAGTTCTGTTGTAAGGTTGGGGTTGGGGTTAGAAAAACACATTAATTAGGGCTGGGGCTGGGGTTAGGGTTTGGGATTAAAGGTTAGGCTAACAGATACCACAGTGGCTCCCAATCCTGGTCCTGAGGACACAAGCATACGCAGTCAGCTAAAGGCATTCTAACAAAATTAATATGTAAATATCAGATTCAATTAAAGTCTCTCTGTAGCCTATATAATCATTGTTATCATCAAACAGGCCATACTGGAATACCTCAAACCGTCTTGTCTCCTTCAGCATCCAAAACTGTTTTTTGTAAGTTCAGCAATATTCAATTCACAATGTTTACATAATTTTGTTCAGGAAAGGTCTGGACTGCCAACTTTGACTAAGATATAGAACCGGTGTTATTCTGTCATCAGTGTTTCTGACTGCCCCAGCATAGTTATTTATGAAAGACAGACTACTGACTGATTTAAGTCCATCTGACTACACTGCAGATCAATAAAAAGGTGAAACATCTTCAATATTAACCATGTAATTCAGAGCCTAAGAGAGTTAAAAAAAAAAATAAATCTGACCTTCTTCCTGGTCTGCAGATCTTTAGAGGAGTGTGCTTTCACGTGCTTGCGTAAGGAGCTGGGGTCTGTGTAGCGCTTTGCACAGCCGGGGATCTGACATGCGTAAGGTTTCTGTTCAAAAACAGATCAGAACAAACTCAAAACAAAACACCAATTCCAATTGTCATTAATTACTCCATTCTATTTTATACCTAGCTAGCTAGGTCACTAGTTATCACTCACTAGCACTGTAAAAAATTGGACCAAGCATCACAAGAGAGTGGTGACTTTTTGATTCCTTTCCCCTCCCAGTGTCAAATCAAAACTATGCCTTTTACATTTTTATACATTTCGTCCTCGATTTTTGTCACACCCTCACTTTTGTTGTCATCAGTCCAGTGATAGTCAGATTGTGTAGCTGACAAACTGCTTTTATTGTGTACTTGAGCCAGTACTTGCAGTGTTGAGCTGTCTGCATGTATATATGGGTTTGGTGTAGGTGTGCCACCACAGCACTCACGGTATCAAGGTGTGTGCGCTGATGCTTGGCACGATCACTGGAGTTACTGAAGGCCTTGTGGCAGCCGGGGTGCTGGCATAGGTAGGGCTTCTCTCCCGTGTGGCTGCGGAAATGGATCTTCAGGTTCTCCAGTCGGGAGAAGGCCTTCCGACATCCCTCAAACTAGAACGGGAGGAAGGAAAAGATCATTAAATTGATTAAAAAATAAAACAAACACAACACCTGAAACCAGAAATGCCCCTGTCATGTGATTGTTTCTGGTATTACAAAGTTTAGAGGCTTTAGTTCGCAATGAGAACTTGGGAGATAACTCAGCATCGATTTTACTCCATGAATCCATGCAAGGAACCTCAACACTAGTTCAGCACAGAGGCAATCAAGGTCCCCCATCCACATCCCTGAGTACAGAGACCTTGATCTACACTCAAACCTTGTTGCCTGCTGTCCTCGAATCAGCTGTTAATTTAACAATCATTCTGTGAAGTGTTCTAGATTTCTAGTTTCCTAGAATTCTAGTTTCCTCTCGAAGAAGCTTGCTAATTATCCACCATAAAAGTTATAACAGATTTGCTTTTGGTGTGGCCTACCACTTCTCAAAATCGCCAATTTCTCCCTTCTTCTAAATCACTGTGAATTCAGGTCTGGTATTGAATCCAGACCCTGCCAGTGCCCAATGTGACCAGCAGCCCCGTAGGGTGACGCATAATTGGTGGTAGCCCAGGAAGGGACCAATTCAGCATGATGACAGCATCTTGTCGCGCACCAGTGACCCCTGCTGGTCAATCAGGCACCGACAGTCTGCCTGTATATAGTTGCATAGGAAGTGTCTTCCTCCACCCTATGTTTGTGTAAGCTTAACTTGTGAACTGTGATGTGAAAAGAACATTGTGTTTCGGAGGAGAGCGCATGCTTGTCTATGCTCTCCCGAATTGACAACGGAGAGTGTAGGGAGCATGGCTTAGGAATACAATTAGGCATTCCAAAGTGGGTGAAACAGGGGGGAAACATTAAATATAAATATAAGTATGCACTGTCATTCACAATGCACATCTGAGTCTTATTTTTATGCTTTGAATGAATGTCAATGTTGCCAGTAAAAAAAACTTTAAAAAAAATATGTTTTGCAGTGAAATTAAGTGGACACACATGTTGCTAGCTCCCATTCATTAGAATTTTACTTCAAACCCAATGTTTTTCAAATGAAATCCCACAACCTGAATTAGCTAATGTTAACTTGTTAACTCAAGTTAACGTATCACCAACACCTAATTTCAGTGTTAGTGTTTTGTTCCCATATGTAGGGGTTTGGACTGGTTGATTTTCATGCACTGCCCTCTAAAAGGTGCCTCTATACGACTGGTTAGACACTTATATAGATATTTTATTATCACAAATTTACAGTTTTAATACCACATAAAAGAGGTAATGGTCTCCACTTAATGAGTTGGAATGCCAAGGGGCTTAATCATCCAGTTAATAGGAATAAGGTGCTTGCGTATCTTAATTACAAGTTGTGTTTGCTTTTTTGCAGGAGAAAATCTGAGCAGTTTTGTATGCATCAGGTCTGCAGAGCTTTTCCAAAAAGGTGCAATTTCTGGCATCTCATTATTTCAATAATTTGTGCCCTGTCATCAGAGGAAATCTAAGTCCAGTTGTGAAGTTGAAATGCCTTACATTTTATTTTTGTATTTTATCTTGCTTAATCTGGCCATTCACAATTGTATTTGGAAATGAGATAAGAGAGGAAAATACATATTGGTGACCAGGTATGATTAATATCCAGCTACACAACAGTGAAATTCACACACAATGATTATATTTGACATTTGTATTGTTATTTTTTTATTATTAGTGTGTTCAAATTTTGGGTTCTTCTCTTGTTACTGTAGCTACCAATGCTACTACTATAATAATAATAGCTTTGTAGCTAGCTATTATTTTTTATATGTAGCTAATGCTACATATAAATTCCAATGCTAACCGATGTCTACCAAATAATATTGCCACAGCTGATTTCTGGAAAGCTTTTTAAAATACCTTACTGTTGCACTCCTACCAAAAACAAATCCTTACTCCCATGTTTATCTGACTATGATAGCAAGGCTGAATGACAGACATTTCTCTGAGTTTTGCTGACTTTCGCTGCTTTTGCGTGATCCTCCGGAGTAAAAGTTGCACACATGCGTGTGCGTGGAGTTTGGAGGGAACAGATCTCAAGGAACAAAACAAGAGCATCATGTACATAATATCAGATAGTGGTTTTTGTATTTTTTGTTGCTGTCATACTAGCAGACAAAATAATTAGCATGGTCAAAAGTTACAAAAACATGTGTTTCAAAGATTTTTTCCAGAAGTAATAAAGTTCATCAAATCAGATTGTATTACGATTGGTAATTACGACTCAGAGGCTCACTGGAATGGTTTCTGAGTGTCGGAAACTTATTTACGATAATTTGGAGAGCACACAAACAGAATTTGACAGAAACTCAAGAGTGACGGATGTTCGTCTGACTCATCTTTATCTGACGTTGATACAACTTCCATGCATGCATGATGCTGTCCTAAAATGGACACCATAGAACTATGCGTACCTCCGCGTCAACAGTGATACACAGAGCAGGGCTCACAGGGCTCATGTATTGACTGGCTCATGTATTCAAATTCTCAGCTATTTTTTCCAACTACTGATTTCTACAAAACTAGTCGTATTATAGTCTAAGTTGTAAATTTGCCCAAAGTCTGATCTATATTTGTATTTTCCGACTAATTGACACACCCCTAGCACCTACAATACTAATTACTAACTACAATTTCTTCATGTAGTTTCTATGTAGTCATGTAGAGCAGCCATCTTAACACTGTAGTACTTGTTCTACCCTCTCTAGTTATCAACACCCTACCTGTGGTTCTCAAATTAACCTATGACCACGACATCCATATAAACTCTACGTACACAATGCATTATATTCTGCATTAAATATCAGGGTAATACACATCATGAGAAGTAATACATACTCTATCTAGATGACAAAGTCAGCTGATGTTCCAGTTTACAGACAATCAAGTCTAGTTTGTTTATATAAGTTTCTTTCTATAACAGTCATACTTCTTTCTTCTTCACTTTCCATTCAATTATAGAGCAAAGTATTTGCATATAATTCTCCAATGCAGGTGTTATTCTCTGCACTGTGGGCAACTGTTTGTATTTTTCTTTACGTTGGTAGTGCCAAGTGCTGCAAACTAATTATAGGTCATATAATCTGATTCATTTCTTACTGAAATTGGCTTCCTTTTTGTAAGATAATACAGGGAGAGCTGTGTGTGTGTGTGTGTGTGTGTGTGCACTTGTGTGTGTGTGTGTGTGTGTGTGAGATGGTCCCTCTCTCATGTTTTACACAACAGCGTTTAGCTCGTCTCTGGCACACGGTGCTGACTGCTCTAACTCTGTGGTTGCGCTCAGCTCTGTGACTCATTACATGGTGTTTATTGAGAGAGGCCTGATGTCTGAGGATTAAGCTCTTGTTTGTTAAAGGAGAGCGAGAGAAAAGCCTGAATCATTTCATAGTCCCTTCACGCGCAGTAGTAACACTTCCAATTCCCTGTCTCTCGCCTTCTACGTGTGAACTACACTAATAAGAGAATAACCTTTTTATTGTCAAGATACGTCTGAATTGTTAACACGTGTCAGTTTTTAAACATTATGTTTATAGCAATTAACTAAAATCTCTGTCCAAATTAAAATACCTATAAGACACCAAGGATGGCTCTCAAAAAATATATACTGTATATATACACACATATACACACACACACACACACACACACACACACACACACACACACACACACACACACACACACACACACACACACACACACACACACAGTATATATATATATATAGCTCAATTTTTCTTTTTTGTAATAGTAATAATTTAATTAATTTAAACGACTAAACACAGGGATGTACATGCTTGGATACTATGATATCGTCCCATGGAAACTGTCTTTGTTTTTCAGGACAATTCTAGTTCCTCTATCAGCTTTATTATTTTTACATTTTCTTCGCTATGTTTAGATATCTTGATTTGTACTATTTTTTAACAATTCCTTGACCGCTTGTACTAAATGTAAATGTAAATATTTTTGTCTCTCACTGAGGATAGTGTCTTGTAATAACTGGTATATATTATGTTATACACTGCACTGTGCATATAAACACCAAATGAGGAAAAAACAGAACACAATAAATAATAAATAAGCATTCAGATCAGGACTGTGAGAGAAAGAGACGAGCGTGATCAGACGGATCGACTGCCAGAAGCCCAGTGGTGCCCAGTGGTTTCCCTGTGCCAGGAGATTGTCCTTTCAAATATACTTTATTTAATAAAGCTCAGACTCCCTTCTGCTGCCCTTAGAGACAGAGGCACTGAATAGGCAGCAACATGGCTGCTCGGCACTGCTCAATGTCACAGCCAATCTCTAACAGACCATGGAAGAACAATAGCAGGCCAGTGCTCTGCCAACAGAGTCAGCTGGCTGCATTCACTCTCCCTTCTTCCATAGCCTATTACTCCTGAACATGAAGTACTAGGCATTTCTAAAAAATACTATATATATATATATATATATATTTTTTTTTTCTTTAACCTAATTCAAATTTTTTCACCAAGAATTTACCAAAGGCAAGACTTTCTGTAATATCTCAGAAGAGGTCCCCACACACCTCGTCACTGTCTCTGAAATGGGTACGGAGGCACAGGTGAGGACAGGTTGTGGTTGGGGTTTGGGTGGTCGAGACAAGACAAGAGGAAGCGGTGGGCAATCCCCAGATGAGTACACAACAGCACACATAGCTGGTGGATAATATCTTAATTAATCATGAGGGTTCTAGAATGAGGAAAATTGTCAGCCATCTTTCTACATATTCGGATCATTTAAGTGTTTTCATGTCCATCTTGAGATATACAGTCAACATAGCATCACACTCTAAGGCCCCTGTGAGGGAAAACATTCCGAATTGGTCATAGGAGTTGTCAGGATAGCTCTATGCATTTTGTGGGCCTGTCCAGGCAAACAGCATGTAGCCTGCCCTCGTGATTCTGGGTCTTCATCTTGTGTCCCTCTTCTCTCTAGCAGGCATCGATTGCCCTAATACCCATAAACAAGTGTGGGCTGTTCTGGTGTTCATCACTGACAGGTTTTATTACTCCTCTGAATGAACACCAGGCCACCTAGGTTATCGGCATCAGCTTAGTCCTTGAACCGTGTGCCCTACTATGTCTCACACTGCAATTTTGTATTCAATCTATGGGCACTACGTTGGAAATAATGGGTCAGAGAAAAGTGGAGGTCCGTCTGGTCGAATGGTAGCGGTATCACTTGGGCTGATTTTCCCCACATAATGGGTCAGCGCACATCTCTGTGTGTATCTGGCTGGCTTCCCCAGGCCCTATCAACATTTGGCTCAGCTCACATGTCTGTGTGGATCCAGCTGTCTTCCCCAGGCCCTATCGATGTTTGACATCACCACAATGCTCACCATGAGAGGACCACTTCCACTGTGTAGCTATCTTCTTGCCGAATGAAACATGTGGTATCCACAAAATAATGTCTCCTCATCTTATTGAATTAAATGCATTGCAAGTAAAACTTGTCATTATTTGCTGGCCTAAAATGAAAGTAGGATGGCCAATGTGGTCAGATTTAATCACCTCAGGGAAACATACTGGTTTGTAGCTTGCTCGTCGCTCATTTTGAGGTTTATTTAACTGGTAACCTTTTTCCTCTTAGCTGCCCAGGAACATGGCTGCTGCTTCTCACAAACCCAGTAGGCTACACAATCTGATTGGAAATGGTGGAAATGTCTCCTGCCATATCATCTACTTCTAAAGTTATTTGTTGATGTCCCATTTTAAGATTCATAATAAATATGGTGCCATAATGAAAACTGTAGTCATTATTAAAAAATATACATTAGCCACATTAACTGATACAAATTAATTTGACTTGAACTCGATCCTGTAGAAAAAGAACAGAAATCCTTGTGTTTAGATTAATCTACATTAAAATAGTTGGTATAAAAACAACGGTAGCAACTACAGTATATTAGGAGGAATACATGTACACAAATGGTCTACAGTGTATTGGTGTCTGTTCCATACCTCACCGATACTGTGCACTACTGCCTGACCAATCAGAGGCAACTCATGGTATCACTCGGTGAAAACACATTTTAATTGGCCAGACCTTTGACTGGCTAGAACCCCGCAGTATCCCAGTATGGAGAGAAAATCAGACTGCCTTGTGATATAGGGCAGAATTAATCTGTGAAAGTTTGGTTTGGTTTGGCTTGGCTTGAACACATTGCATATGCAGTAAGTTTGATTGAATCCCAGCCAATGTGGTCCTACGGGTGGGAGTCCAGGACTCCGTCTGACATACTAATTATTCTTGACACTGTTTTCCAGAGCTTCGTCTGTTGCGGACCATAAAGACTACAAAGGACATGCTCCCTATTTTTTGTTAATCTGAACAAACACGTTAGATCCTTTCTCCTGCTTGTCGGGGAGATGTTTCAATGATGGAGAGAAAAACCAAATTAAATGTCTTTGTGTTTTTAAAATTGGTCAGTTTGGAACGTGAGGCCACTAGTCTCTGGCGCCAAACGAGTAGTTTTCCCTCCACACAGAGTTGAGTGCCGCTGAAAATCTTGGCAAACCAGAGGGGCAACCCGGCTGGTATTTAGCCGCTCAGTCAGGACCTGAATTTCAAGCTGCTCATTGTGGAGGTAACTGATTGGATTAGCACAGCCCTGGGGTGGTTTTACAACCTAACGGCAAGTGTGTGTCCCGTTTCAATGACGAAGGATCTCCAGATCAACACAGAACGCTTTGTCCAAAGCATCCCAGAGCACTGTAAAACCACAATGAGCAAAGCTGCTGGAAGTGTTAACCTATATAAACCTGTAAATAAATGTAACCTATACAGTAGAACCTATGAATGCACCGGGAATGGAGGTCTTTCAGAACTGTTTGGAACATTCCAAGTGATTTCAAAATACACAAATGTACCTTAGGTTAGGTTTTGAAAAATAATACTGGTATACTTGGTGGGGTTTTGCTTTTTAGAATGTGACTAAAAAGAATGTTTGATTCGGCAGCAGATCTGACATTCTGTTAGCGTTAGTCTGTGAGCCACGACTATTTGATTCTCAAAACAGAATTGCCTACTTATTTATGTTTTTCTTGTCAGAGAGATTCATTTACGTAAATTGGAAAGGACGGCTCAGTCTACGGTTGTTTCTCTGAGTTAATTTCCACAGCTGTGATGTGTTGCTGAGTTACGGTGAACCAATCCCCGTGCTATACGTCTTGAAGAGGCGAACCTAGCTGACCCGCTCTGGTGCGACTGAACAAGATCCTGAAAAACAAAGATAAACCTTTATCAATAGGCTACAATATCTGGCAAGCTGTCTAATATGACCAATGCTAGTAATGTTATTTGAGCAGCTCTTCAGTTTGTTATCTTTATCAATGTTCGATTGGATTTTTAAGTTATTCTGTGGTCTTCAAGTAATTTGTTTGCCGTCATGTCTCCTAAAACAACACAATAAATGTGATAAGATAAGCCTGTTGTTAGCATTGCTTTCTTGATTCCGTTGAGTTATGTTATTTACTCACACTGTTGTTCGTGATTTATGTGTATACCTACACAAACTCTATTCTTCTGTGACGAGTGTTAGTCAGCTAACCTAACCAGCGATTATCATTCAGAACATCCAGACATCGGTATTCCAAACACATCCGTGTGTCTGTCCTCACCAGCCGTCAGAATAGAATGCTTTCACCACAGTGTGAATGGTTTGATGTTGTTCTGGCCCATCTTTATATCAAGCCATTAATATAAACAGGAAACGCATATTTCCTGGCCCCCAAAGAACATTTCATATTTAACTTCCAATTGGCACTGATGTATGGTTTAACACAAATCTGAATAAGGTTACCTGTGTCTTAATCTTGTATTAAGCCTTATGGACTCTCCCTGCAGTAGTCATTTGTATGATTATACACACACAGGTAGTGAATATAAAATGGAAACACAGGGGTACAGGAGGGAGAATGCAGATCCTGTCACACAGGTGTGGCTCATCCACTAACTAAGCAAATAACTTCCCAGCATGCAGTCAGTCAGCAGTCAGTATGGAAAGACTTCATCAGCTAAGGACAACAGCGGGAGGAAGCACGTACTCCAGGATCGTGATGCCCATGCATTCACTCAAAGTAAAAGACAAAACAGGCGAGCAAACTCAGTTCTGTTTACCACAAATTTCAACCCTGGGGCAGGAGCAACCAGTTCAACTGTGGTGGCCCAAAGCACAATTTAGTGACTTGGTGTTACAATTGTTTCTAATACAATACAATAACTAATACAAGTTACGTGACCCATTCCTAGAGCCAAAGTTCATTAGGACATGACGAGCCTAGATGGGCTGAACGGCCCGTTCTCGTCATTATATATTCTTATGTTCTTAAGCATGAGGTTGGCCTATGATGCATTTTCGCCTCATCCATTCTGGCTCTTCACCTGTGAGACTGCAAAGAACACGGTGGACTTTTTTAGCAGTCAGCAGTGCACAAGTGTACCAGAGAGAACTGTGGCTGAATTCCTCACCACAGCGTCCCCTGTGGAGCCCGGGGATCTGGAGGCAGCAGCTGTGGTTGTAAACTATTATTAAGGAACGTTCACAAAGCGCAAGAAAGTCAAACGTCCTTCCTCCTTTGTGGGTGACTCACTCTCGGTCCCGAGGGAATGTGTTTTGCACTCTGCTCCATTCCACTTGCTATTTCACATTTCGCTCATGCCAGTCGGCGGCAATGAATTCCTGCTCCCTTAACCATGGCAACCTTGCACAAGAATGAGGCGCTCTCTAACGCTGTGTCTTTATTAGTCTGAACAAGTGGTTAAAAAAAAAAACCTCTTAAAATGATATGACTGCACCTGAATCAAATGACTGCAAATGATTTTTGTTGAATTTATTACATAACATAACAAACAAATGTGCTCAAGTGTGAGATTTATCACAGGTTGTTGTAGATTTGGATACACCCCAAGTTATGCGTGTAAATAACCTCTGTGTTTGAATTCACAACACACGGTGAAATCTTACTTCTGTTGCCTATTCACGGTCATATGTATGACAGCTGTGTGTGTCATATACATGTACTGTATATATGTTGATATTTTGGTCATTCTTGCTAAAAATGATTGAGAAGCGAATGATGCCCAAATACATACTGTAATGAAAATATTTGTGTTTTATGTAACAATGTGTGTACTGTAGCTACAGTAGAGCGTTCCAGTCTAGTGAGGTGCAATCAAATTTGCCATTCGGTAATTTATCATTGTGGAACTGTACAGTAGTACAAACAGATGCTAAGTGTTTGAGGGAGAGGAGAGAGAGGAGTCAATCCAGATGTAGTTGAAACATCCTGTCCTCTGCCAGGAGAGTTAGTTCGTATGCGATCTCAGTGAGCAAATACAACATGTTACAACACATTTAATTATGTGTTTCTGAGCGTATTCGACCCTGATTATGCTGAAATAACAAGTTGTTGTTTTTGTTTTAATGGTCTTGGCAAAAGAGAGCCCAACAAAACATGTCAGCACATCAGAGACATTTACATAAATTAATTTTTGTACCTTTTAACTGCTAGCCCATTGTATTTTATGGTCTCTTGTTCTATGCCGAGTTCAATGTGTTCATGCGTGAATGTAAATTCCATTATTTGTACGCAATGTTACATTTTCCAGTCTGTCCAGTAAAATTAATTTAGCGCTGATCAATAATATTTACCCATGATTTCCCCAAATAATCAATATGTTTTTCAAAGCAGATCCATACACTGCATCTATCACGATGCACTAAATCTTGTAGTCCCTACTGTAACCTCATGTCTTTCTAATGTTAAAGACATTTTCACCTTCTGTAGCATTGGCTAATATGATAACTCAAAGAGATAACTCATTTTTAAACCCTTCCAAAGTATTGCCTGATATCTCCAGCAGTCCCTGCATCACCAAAATAAAACAAAAAGGACAGTGGGCAAGACAGTTTTTTCCCTCAGTTGTCTCCAAAAACCTCAACAAGAACACCTCACACTGTACCACATAGTATTTATATCATAACAGCAGTAGAAGATGACCTAATCGTGTTCCGTATCATTAAATGTATGAACATCATGATCCTGGGGTATGTGCTTCTGCCCACCATTACTGTTTCCCTTGTAGTTCCATGATGACATCATCTTAGACACTGTTCCTCGTAAAGCATCAGCAAATTGAGCCGTCTTAGTCGCTGAAGCTCCCGCCAAACGCGCCCCAACATTCACTCACCCCTCTGCTGGCCACTAAAGTCACTGAGGCCACTAAAGTCACTCTTGCAGCTGTGCTAGCCATAATTATAGGCAATCAGGCCTGTCTAGCATGTTTATCCCTGACCGTATGCAGCTGTGATGCTGTTTGCCCACTTAATAAGTAAGCTACAGTAATAAATAAGCCAAAAAAGCCTCTGCTGTGCATATACTGTAACAAGTCCCTCGTTTACTCAGGTGATTCCATTTGTTTTGTTCACTGACTGTATACAAAACTAACATTAACTCAAGAGCATTATTGTTAGATATTAATCATGTCAATGCTATGATATGTTCTCAATCTAATGTCAGACCTTCCATAAACATTTAAGTGTTTGGTCACACTTATTCAACATAGTCAGGTTTTTCCCCCCCGCTCTTGTCAAGGGAATACACTTTCCTGGTCCTAGGAATATCCTTAACTCACTGAAAAATCCAGAAGGCATTCAGCGAGGGACCAATAAAAACATAAAGAGCAGGCAGGACAAGCCGTGGCACGCTCAGTGTCTATGTGAGCGTGAGGCGTGTCACAATCACTTCACTAACAATGTTACAGGCTCCAGTATCTGTCAGCCATTGTTCCCCGCATTTACTGTCAATCATCCTTTAGATAAGGTCCAAACGGGGGTACCGAATGTGTCTTCAGCCGCTGTGCTGATCGGCTGTCAGGTTCTGCGAACCAGGCCAGATAATTCTGTCGCTTTATTATTTTTTTTGGCAGGGTGATGACTGTGAATATTTTCCTCCTTAGTATACGATTACATGGCGCGAAACCATCCAACAAGCCTCCATGGAAACAGGTCTGGTTCTGAGTAATAAGTGAGTGTTTAGAGCACAAGGTTGACCACAAGTATGTGCACTGTTAATGATTGACAGCTCCAGAGTAATGAAATGTGAGGATTGGACATTTTTGGCCTCTTACTCATTCCAGCATGTAAGCTTTCTCAAGTGGAAGGAGGAGGGGGGGGGTCCATTCTCCTCTGCATCTCAAACTGCTATTTAGCATTCTGCTCTAATTAAATGTACAGTGTTTTCATATCACAGGTAGAGCACCTCCAGTACAGAACCCTCCCTGGGATTATGGGACCATGGGACTCTACCTCACGTCCAGTATAGAACCATACCTGAGCTTAACATCCAGTACAGAACCATACCTGATCTTAACATCCAGTACAGAACCATACCTGAGTTTAACATCCAGTACAGAACCATACCTGAGTTTAACATCCAGTACAGAACCATACCCGAGCTTACAGTGGGTATAAAAGGTATTCATCCCCCTTTGGCATTTTTCACATTTTATTTTCTTACTTCATAGAATCAAAATGGATTTAATTGCAATGTCTTGCCATTTATCAACACAGAATAATCTATAATGTTAAATAAAAAAAAAAAACATTAATTAATTACAAATAAAAAAACAGCCAATGATTGATAACATAAGAATTCACCCCCCTTGACTTAATACTTGGTAGAAGCACCTTTAGCTGCAATTACAGCTGTGAGTCTGTTTGGGTAAGTCTCTACCAGCTTTGCACATCTGGACATTCCAATTTCCGTCCATTCTTCTTTACAAAATTGCTCAAGCTCCATCAGGCTGGATGGGGACTAGTGTTGAACAGCAATTTTCAAATCTTTCCACAGATTCTCAATGGGATTGAGGTCTGGGCTTTGACTGGGCCACTCCAAAAAAAACTTTTGTTTTTAAACCTCTCCAATGTGGCTTTTGCTGTATGCTTTGAATCATTGTCCTGTAGGAATATAAATCTTTTCCCACGTCTCGGGTCTCTTGCAACAGGTTTTCCTCCAAGATTTTTCTATATCCAAATCCATCCATTTGCCCTCTATTTTGCCACCCTCCCATAAAGCGCATATTTGTGAAAGGCCCAGGCTATTATTGTCCCATGCACATCTTCTCCCATCTCTGCCATGGAAGACTGTAACTCAGAGTTGTCGTAGGCCTCTTGGTAGCCTCCCTAACAAGTGCCCTTCTTGCATGGATGCTCAGTTTTGGAGGACGGCCTGTTCCAGGCAAATTCATAGTTGTGCCATATTCTCTCCATTACTTTATGATGGATTTAACAGTGCTCCGGGGGAAATTCAAAGCCTTTGAAACCTTATTTTATCTTTCCCCTGATTTGTGCTCTTGAAAAGCATTTTCTTGGATTTGCTTTGGATCTTCTTTGGTCTTCATAATGAAGCTCTTCTTGGAAATGCACTAACCATCTGTGGGACCTCTCACAGACAGGTGCATTTAATTTGAAATAATTTGAAACACCTTAATTGTACACAGGTGGACTCCAATCAAATAATTATGTGACCTCCGAAGACAATTCATTGCACCACAGTTTATTTACGTGTGTCTTAGCAAAAGGGGTGTGTACTTATGGAATCAATTATTGTCTGTTTTGTATTTGTAATTAATTAACAAAAATATTGTTATTTTTTTCATTTGACATTGTAGAGTATTTTGTGTTAAGAGAAATCCCAAAATTAAATTCATTTTGATTCCATGAAGTAAGAAAATGTGAAAAATGTGAAAAATGCCAAAGTGAACACTGCTTTATACCCACTGTAGGCTGTGGGCTTAGTCTCCAACACAGAATGCTACTTTGGCTCAACAGCCAGTGCAGAACTGAAAGCCTTGTGTAGCTGAAACAACAGGGCCCACCCTTCAGTACAGAACAGAACCTTTCATTCGTGGACCCGAGCCCGGCCTCTCATCAGCCGAGTTCTGGCGTCTGTGACAGCTCCCTGCCGGTGCGCGCACTGGGGCAGGAAGCAGGCTGATTCCGTGCCAGCTCTGAAGCACAATGCTTTTGTGCTGATTTAATAACTACATAATTGGGTTAACTCCCATGTCAATTACCGCAGACCTTTGCTAATTAGCTGGTGGCTTGCATTAAAAGAGAAAGACTCCCACTGCTCAAGTCATATTTCTGTCTGAACCCCCCCTCCAAATGAGCACACAATGAGATTAATACTGTACTACTTAAACTACTTCTTTGAAATGCCCTACCCTTACCGTGGCTATTAAAAGTCTGAAAGCACTACATCACCCATAGACACTTGCTTTGGCAGCTCAGAGGTCTCAGACAGAAGGTACACCCCAACACTTGTGGACCCCATACAGCACTACAGGACCATAGATCATACAACCTTCACACTCTTTTTTTTATAATCACGGTTGTCCAATATGTTTTGATTTTCATTAGTAGTAGGTTATTGTATGCAGAGCTTTTGGTGGATACACATTGGTCCGACCCAAAGAGTTTTGTAATTATAAGCAATTTTAAGCAATCCGTTTGTTGTGGTATGGTAATTTGGTATGTAGACTCAATAGACAATGTGTCATATCTAGTAATGTATTTATATATCTATGGTATAATAATGTACATTCAGGGTCAACACTGAAAGGTTTCTTAGGCCAAAAACGTCACTTCTGTTGCTCATTAATATGAATGAAAATGTATATATATAGAAATATTAATGTCACATCTTTTCAAGTTAAAGTGAAACTGAGTCATTTTTTATAAATGGTCAGCCATTACTTTACATGACATTACAGTAATTTAGCAGAAGCTCTTATCCTGAGTGACTTCCAGTACAAGAGAACATGAGTGCATCCACATGAGTTCTATGAACAACAGTGACACAGATCTGGCTAACAACACTCCCAGAGCAGTGAGTGTACGAGCAACATTAGTAAGCGCTACTGCAAGTGAACTATGTAAATTCTAGAATCATTCCTCCAATGTAAATACCTAGATCAGGCGTTTTCAAACTCTGTCCTAATTTTGGGCTTATCAAAAACAATTAACTTAAGTAGCGTAGCAGTCTAATGCATCGTATCTTGGGTGGTCTGATACGGTGTGCGCTGCCTATCAGGGACGAGGTTCGAAACCTGTCTCTGCCAGACCGGCCCTGGTCGTCAGCCCGAAAGGGGGCGGCATTTGGCTGTCCTCCCCAGGGGGAGGGGGGGAGGGTGAGCTGGCACAAATTCATCGAGGAGCGGATGGAGGGGTGAAGTGACAGAAATAGAGGGTATAATTGGCAACCAAATTGGGAGAAAAAGGCTCAAACACCTATGTGCTGTAGAAATAGTGGTACTAGAAACCCTTCTAGTGAAGAAATATTTGCATGATCAGGGTTTTTCCTCTCACCTGTGTGACTACCTGCTTTGTGCCTATGAAAAAAATGGAATTCCCAATGACTGTGACACTCCAGTACTGAAGAGGGGGCGTGACCTAACTAATGTACGCATGTCCCGTAAGAATGAGCTGAACCTGTAGTGACCTGTGTGACAACTGTTAGCAAAATAAATAAATAAAAAAAGAAACTTGAGAACTATTGACTAAGAAAAGTACCAGCTCAAAGGACACACAAGCTAGGATTGTGAGCGTGAAGCTTGTGACAGTGGTTCTTAGTGCCAGAAACGACACCGCATCAGTAGCTCAGCTGTCGAGCCATGCTCTACTCATTACAGGGGTGTTCCCTGCCCCAATACGTTTTGCACTTCCTTTGATCAGTGGTAGCTTTTGCCGACTGTTTGTGTCCTTAAAAAACTCATTTTATGCGTAAGAAAAATTAAGTAAGTTTTGTGTACACATGATGATTGAAAAGTTCAATCAAAGTTTTTTTAAACTGTAGCTGTAGATACAGTACATTTAATATTACATATATGGATTCCCATTCATTCTCAATTCACCAGGCCGATGAGGTAGCATAGCTAACTAGCGATATATAACCCTATATTTCCAAACTGATTTGAGGCACAAACCCAACCCCCGCTGTCCCCCCACCCAACTGCCCCTGCGTACCGTGCACTTGTTGGGCTTCTCTCCCGAGTGGACCCTCATGTGGATCAGGAGTTTGTAGCGGGCGTTAAAGGGCTTGTGCCTTCGTGGACACCCCGCCCAGAGGCAGGTGAAGTCCTCGCCCTTGCGCTGGTCGACATGCAACTTCTCGATGTGTCTGACCATCGCCTCCTGCTGGTCATACGTAGCGCTGCAGTCCATCCAGCGACAGTAGTGCCCTCCACATGAATCTTCGAGCTCCGCCTCCTGCTCCTCCTCCAACACAGGGCACGGAGGCAGGGACAGCAGGTGAGAGACGCCAGTCCCGGCAGGCAGTGGCACGTTGGCCAGAGGCATCGGAGGGTGCTCCAGGAAGTCGTTTTGCGATCTCTGCACGTGCTGGTGGGAGTGATACGGTGGCGGGGGGCCCTGGGGAGGGGTGGGTGTCCTGATGACGGCCAGCTCCAGTCGATGAGGCGAAGACGACGGTGGTGGGAAGCCATTGACGAGTGCGCTCTTGATACACTCCGAGCGGGATGGCAGAGCGTGTTGGTGCTGCACCACCATGTTGACCAGCTGCGCTCTCCTCTCTAGCGCCCCCCTCAGCTCGAGCCTCTGCATGCGCACGCAGTCACTTTCAGGAAGCCGCTCGTGGGGGGGAGGGAGAGCCAGCGTGGCGCCGGGCAAACTCGGGGCGCAGGGACTGAGGTGGCCGGGGGTCGCCAGAGGTATACAGCTGCCCCGCACCCCGAGGAAGTGGCCGTACACTTCGGACTGCATGGGCGAGAGGGTCGGGTGTGAGGCCGGGGAAACGCGAGAGCTGTTGATGTAGGCCACCAGGGACGTGGGGGAGGTGCGGATCACCGAGTTGAAGTCGATGCCCATGCCGTCGGATAAAGGAGACATGGAGAGCGCCCTCTTCTTCGAGCGGGCAGAGTGCAGGGGGCTGGGGAACTGGGAGCCGTTGGCTGCGTCCCCACTGAACAGGTAGGAGGGCAGGGAGGCGGTGTTGGAGATGCTGGTGGCCCCAGACCGGCCCGGAGGGAGACGTAGCGGTTCTCCTCCCTCGCTTCCCCGGCTGGGGTCATGCTGGGGGGGCAGGGGGGGCAGCACGCGGTACCCATAAGGCCATTCGTGCCTGCCGCTCAGTATCGAGTGAGTGTCCGCCAAGCTCAGCGTGGTAGAGGCCAGGGACTCCCTGGAGAGCAGAGACCTGTGGCCACAAATGCAGGATACGGTTTTAACATTGAGGAAATCACACAGGATGAACACAGAGGAAATCACACAGGATACGGTTTTAACATTGAGGAAATCACACAGGATGAACACAGAGGAAATCACACAGGATATGGTTTTAACACAGAGGAAATCACACAGGATACGGTTTTAAGACAGAGGAAATCACACAGGATACGGTTTTAACACAGAGTATGAGTATAACTCATGTATATAAAATATGAGATGCTGTGTCCACAGTGTGTCCTGTCAGAAACCCCACTAGCTTTGAACAAAGTAGGGAATAATGTGGATGGATAATTAAATGTGTGTGTGTAGCGTTAAGGAGATAGATGGTGGGAGTAAAGTGCCAAGGATCAGTCTTCCTCATCCTCCTCCTCCTCAGGAGCAGAACAGCCTGTCCTTCACTTGACTGGTAACTTTTCATTTCACAGACCACACTCATTAACTTATGCATGTTTCAAATTCCTCAGAGGTATCAGGTTTGAAGACAAAAAACAAAAGTGCAACAAATATCTTCAAATCATTGAATCATCATTTGGCTGACCCATTCAAGGGAGGCAGCGCTGGGCCCTCAAAGTGGTGTGTGCAAAATAAGCGCTACCGTCTTCAGTTAGAGGCTTTGTGAAGGGCAGGTAACCGCACCAGTACTGCCAGTGACATTGGAATTGAATGGAGCTTGTATTCCCAGGCATTGTGCAAAAAGGTTGAAGTTTTGAAAAAAGGGCCAAGTTTTGTAAAACGGTAAAAACTCCAGTTTTAATATTTCACATTTAATTAAATTTAATTAATTTGAGTATCTGATCACCTTATAGATTTAAATATTGGATATTGAAAAAGACTCAAATATTGAGCTCCTTCTGAGAAAAATCCATCTTGAAATGGGCTGTCAAGTTTTCACGTGGAATGGTTGACTGAAGAAAAGAAATGCTATTAAAATAATCAAAAATATCTTGATTGAAAAAATAAATAAGATGAGGTCAGGCCAGAGGTTTACACAAGAAAAATAAAGGATCATAAAAAAACAAGGATTCAGCCTTCAACTGGGGAAAGATTTTAAGTCTGACTTAAGTCTGAGGTTAAGTCTGCGCCCTCCTCCTGAGATGCAGACTAACACTGACCCAGATCATACCTCACGTGCTGCATACACTCACACAGAAATTATTTAAGATAGCACAGCGTGTACGTAACTGAAGAAACCTCATCTCCAAGCTGAAATAATACCTAAACAAAAAGCATATTTTTCAAGGGTGTTTTACTCAAGTCTGACCTTTAAAAGTAATTCAAAAGAAAAAAAGGGATTAGAAGCTAAGGTGCTCCATATCGGCTTCAAGATTTTCAAGGGGCGAACATTTTACACCACTTCATTGAAAAGTCCACTCAATGTAACATTCAAAGATGATGTGAACCAAATTTCCTAAGGCACTGAACCGGAACACCTCACGTTTATATGTTGGTGACAGTGGCAATTACCAAATCCATGCGCATGGCCATTATCATCCTCAGTATGAAAGCTTATAAAAGAGAAACACAAGTTTGTATTTGAGCTGACCTGGCATCGGTGTAGGGCAGGGTGAGGTCAGCTGTGTGCGGGAGACAGTGGGGGCCAGACTGGGGGGGCACAGCGCTCTGCGTAACCATGGCGCTGTTGGTCACCATCAGGTTGGTACCACCATGTCGCCCCAGCATCCTGCAGCAAGGGCCCAAAATACAGTTCCCTGCAAAGAGGAGGAGAGGATGTTTCAAGGTCACTACTACAGGATCACTACTGCAGTCACTACTACACGGTCACTACTGCGGTCACTACAGGATCACTGCTGCGGTCAGGGTTAAGGTACTGTGGTTCCCCCTCTTGTACAAAAAGTTAGCTGTACTTCACAGTTTGGGGTTTAGGGTTATGACAAAAAGGTCTACAATACTCCCCTCCAATAAAAGTGAAATGTCAAAATTATGATAATGCTGAACAGCAAATATGTTTCTCCTCTAAATGCAGCAGGGCCAGGTAGAATGTTAATGATTAAGAAGGCAATGTTGAAATATCAAAAGCCCCTTTCCTAGTTCCTTCTGTGGTAATTTACATAACTAAGTTAATGTTAAACCATCAGGAACTTGTGACTTCAGCATTTGGCACACTGTTCCTGCCTTGTGTCTTTGACTCTGTGGAACCAGACAGACTTTGGAATAACCAACAATGAGATAAACACCCACTGCATACTTTTAATAGTTCGAAAGAAAGTTGATTCTGGTCAAAAATGGCCTCTTAATTAACACTTATCATAGGTCTTTATTTTAATATGGGTTTGTATTTTTCTCCATAGTGGTTTTATGGTAAAATGATCAGTATGGACATGGGTTAAAGACATAAAACCATAAAGGAAAGAAACCTAAAAAAAAAGATTAACCATGTAATAAAAATCATCATCACCATCATAATAAATGCATTCAAATCATATATCATCAATTCCAGTGAATGCATAAACAATCACATCCTCATCCCATTATCAATTTCCTAATCACACAGGCTGACTCAATAGCTGTGGTTATCAGTAATAACATATTAAGTGAATTCCACACTCTAGAGAGTTTACAGTAACTACATTTAAAGGACTACAAACAGAGGAATAAGACCGCTCTGCTATTACATGGGCTGTGCGAGACGAAGCTCAGTTGAAGACAGAACTGGAAGCCAACAGACCGCACGCTCAGGACTAGCCAATGTTTTCGTAAGAACGAAGGTCGTGCATTTTGGGCATCCCCGATGGAGGGACTACACAGCGAGTGTTCGGTCTGTTGGAGTGCCAAAGTATCTGGCTTCCAATTCTGTCTAAAGACTGTCTGTGTACTTACAAAATGTCAAAACATCGAACATTTGTATCATTCATTATTACTGTGCATAGCAATATTTTGTGTGACAGTCACCCGAACTTAAATACTTTCTTGGACTTAGAGTATTATTGCTGATTTGCTACCAAATTAAGACTCACAAGGACCATAAAATTCAACACGGAACATCATGTATCTGCTGATATTCACGTTATCAATTTGGGATAAAACATTAAAGTTCAAACCTTTACCCCGGTGGTGCGGTTGCTCAGAATTGGCAGATTCGATTGGACGGGCAGATTGACCGTATTTCACTTTGTAACAGATTAGAACGTTTTGATCTCTTTGAAGCACTCTTGAAACGGTCGTCTTTGGCGGACACGAAACACAAATATTGTTCTTTTTTCCAGCTTTAAAAGAGACACAAGAAAGCACTCACGGAATTCTCATAACAAACCTGTCATTCTCTGAGACTCTTTCTGCTCTGTTAATTACTAATGAGATTTTTTTCTCTCTTTCGCCTGCACGGTTCATTTAGGAACAAGCTTTCTGCTTGGTTAAATATCTATAAATATGAGAGAAAGGGCTGGGAGGAGAAGTGGCTGGAGCGGGCAGGGCCATATTGAGGTGAAGTGAAGTATGAAGGCGGCGTATGTAAATGAGTGATGCAGTTGGCCAGGGACAAGCAAACACTACAGTTTCTACAACAGCACTGCCCAAGTCTGTCCCACCAAGGACGTGCACCATAGGGTTCAAGGTACCGCTAACAGTTTCGACATTTGACGTTACGGGTGCCTAACTGTCAGCCACATGAGCGGCATTGCGGCAGGCTCTGCAGCTACGAGCAGTCCAACTGGTTAAACTGGAGGAGCTATCGGCTGCATCCAGTAATTAAATACTTACATGGAAAATAAAACTCCCGGGCCAGAATTGGGGACCCCTGTTTCACAATAAGCTACACAATATTCTTTGTCTCCCATCAGATTTGGGTAGCAACGGCAGTTATAGATTGGGCTGTATTTGTTGCGCTATGAAGTCTCCAGGGGTGAATTTTGTGGCGTTGGTCCCATTTTAATGGACCTTAATGAACCTCACAACAATGGTCAAATGTGGTGGTCCGTCCCAAAAAAAGCCATAGCTTTAGAGATCAGACAAATAAGTAATCATTATTGGATAGTACAAGCCTGTGTGACAAAAGAGCACCATATTTACTGATCATTTTATCGCTGTCATCGGTTGTCATACGAAACATGAATTATGAAGGCCAAGTAGCTTTAAAAAAAGGGACAAGGAGAAAGTGGTAGAACATCCCTTTGCATACAATGAAACCTGTCATTAAGAAGTGGAATGTGCTTCTCACCGCAAATTCACTACCCAGATAAGAATGCCCTTCCAAACTGACCCGCCAGGCAAGCCAACAGTGACCTTCATAAGATTCCCCGAAAGTCTGAGTCATTGTTCATACATCAACAGTATTCCAGTGCCTGCCCAAAGCTGACCTGTGTGCATGAGTAGCAAAAAAGGCAAAAAACTGAAACACTCATTTTAAGTCTCTAAATGGAGCTTGCAACTAAGTGTGTTAAGGATACTGCAGACATGTGGCAAAAATATTTTGTGATGAGGAAAGAAAATGTATTTTGTTTTTTTCAACTAAATTCAAATAGTTACTTCTTCTGCAAGCCCGACGCCATTTCTCCCACACAATACCATGCCAGCCGTCAAGCATAGTTGTGGCAGCATCATGTTATGGGTATCCATCTCAGTGCCAGGGACTGGGAAGTGTTTCAGGATTGATGGAAACATTGATTCAGCAAAATCCTATACGAAAACCTGCTTTAGTCAGCCAAGAATCTAAAACTCAACTCGAAAATTCACATTTCAGCAGTATAATGACTCACAAAGCAAAACAGCACTGGTATGGCTTAAAAATAAGTTTGTGAATGCCACTGAGTTACCCAGTCCAAGTTGGGAGAAGTTGAGAGAAGTTTACATTACTTCAGCACCATTGCAATGCAAGACAAGGGGGCTTAGATACTTAGTTTACAAGTTATCTACCCAGCTATAATAACTTACAAGTCCCCCTTTGCAATGCAGGGACTCACACTAGGTAGACTATAGCAAACATTAGCAAACTACTGTACATACACAGGGGTAACAGGTATAATAGCTAGTTATTAGAGGGAGTTTGTGGACAGCTAGCTGGCTAGCTCATGCATATCACTAGCTAACTAGTTAAGTGAAACTGGTAGAGCAAGAAAGCTTACATTACTTACAGGATGCCAGCTAGCTTGTCAGATAATAATTTTACAAATAAACTATTGAGTATTTCTTCCTTCCATCTGTGCAGCTGTAGCTACCCAACATAATACCACCTGACCTTTTGATTGTAGTGTTGTAGGTCCTACCCCTTTAAGACTGCCTAGTTTACTGTTCATTGGCTCAAAATCAAAGTTTGTCGAGGAGATGAAGTTGGTGAGGAGGTATGCTCCAAGGTTGCTAAATGATGACTCACCTTTGACATTAGTGTCTGAGAAATGTGACTGGAGCTCCTGCCTGGTGTAGGAGGCAGGGGCCAGAAGAGAGGATGCCTGTTTCCGTGGCAGCTGTGGGATGCTGAGCGTGTTCTGGTCCTTTCCATTGGCCAGGGCCTTTCTCCTGAGACTCAGAGCAGGGAGCAGGGCAGGGCTGTCGTAGGTTCCACAGCCGGCGGTGGGGCTGGGGGTGGTGCGGTGGGACAGGGAGTTTGGGGTGCACTCGTGCACCCTGATGGGAGGGACCTGCTGCCCGGTGATCATGCCCAGAGACAGGGGCATGCTGGACGGGGACACCATGAGGGTGCAGGACTTCCCATTCATCTCCACTTTCACTGGGACGGACAGGGGACGTGAGGGTTCCTTAAAACAGCATTTTCTCCTGGACTCAAATCTTCAGTAACCTATTTACACATACGGGTGGAGGGTCGGTCAGTGGAAGCACAGATTATCACAGCTGTGTGACATGTTTACAGTCATATTCAAAGTCGACATTGAAACCTGTTTTACATGTCAACCCAAAAACGATCAAATTTAAAGCACAAACTAAACTAAAAACTGTATATTCACTGGTGGTATATACTCATGTTTTACGCAAACCACAAGGAGAATTTATTGACTCAAGAAACAAACTTTAGAAACTTTAGAGCAGAATTCATAGACAAGAAAGGAAATAAAGACTCAAAATCGAAAACAAGTGATAAAAAAGGGTGAACACATGGACAAATACTTAAATTGAATTTGGTCCACTTCAGAGTAAATTGTGTTAGCAATAAGGCCAAAGACTAAAAATCCTGCTGCCCCACTGATGCATAGAGTCCAAACAGAACCATGTTGGTTGGTTAGATGCTTTCTGGGGTTGTCTTATCCAGAGCAACGCTGTATATTGGAGCGTCATGGCCGACATAGCCTTGACAGCAGGAAACCCTATACAACCAGGCAAACTGTAAATACTGAAGCTGTCATGCTTCTCCCTACACAAGGAGAGATAATGTCAGCTTGTTCATGGTGTTTGTTCTTCAAACACAAACGTACAAATCATTAACATTAATCACCGCAGGCATTGTTAGAAGAGGCAGTTACAGCAGGTGTGTTTTTCTTCTCTGTGCCCAAACAAACAATACTGTTTGTTTTTTTGGTGCTTTATATAATGTGAATAGAATACTACACACAATCACTTAAACACATATTTTAACAACATTGACAAAAGAACTTCAGTCAGTCACATCCGATTTAACCTATGAAAATAATTCACTTCCTTATGTTTTAAATATATGTAGGCTACATGTAAAATGTATATTTTTTAATAGTGAAGTTCTATCACAGGTTCAGTATTGTTCTATCAACACTAGATGTCTGTGTCTTGAGTTCACGGCACATCCGACCCCCTAGTGGTTATGCAAGCAAACAGTACTCTACGAACAGAGGAATCACTACTCAACCATAAATCATAATACCACATAACCGCATACCACAGCACCAAAACTATCATATACAGTGTTCAGAAAGTAACTGTACAAATATATGTTTGGGAAATAAACACCACTGTTGGCAATGTTCGGGTGGTTTAATGCAGGCTTGTACCATCTCTGTGAATTAATTTGTCTTATTAGTTTATTATTTGTCCTTTTAGTTGATTAGGGCGAAGGTTGCTTGCCGTGATTTATGAAAACAGGCAATTAAAATGGCAATGGCAATGAAGTCAAGAGCGCACGTGTTTATTCAGTAACTTTTGAAATAAGTCATCAGCAATTATAGCCGAGATAATCACTCGACATGGCTATAACGCTGCAGAATGCTTTAAACAGCAGGCGATTGCACTAAATTTGATTAAGGGCAACATTCCACCGTTTATATTAACCACTCTTCAGCACGCTGGTTTCTTACACATTCAATAATGACTCGTTTCAGAGATTAGGAATGTAGAATTCATAAATGTATTCTCGTTCATGTCACAATGAGATTCAAACAAGAGTAGCTTTACTCACCGAGCACCGGACGGCTAAAGTTTACAGTAAAGGTGATCTAAAAAAAAGAGCTCGTGTAAATTTGTAAGGCCTACGTATAAATTAGGAATTAAATAATTTGATATAAGTGGTTTGAACAGAGGTAACTGCGCAATGCATTTCGTTAAGAATAGCAATATTCTGAACAAGAGTCTGAAGGAATACGTTTGAGATGGTTAATCATTAGGCTGTGTTTTGTGTGTTAAGTTACAGTAAGTTACAGTAGTTTTAGCAACCAGTGCAAAAACAAATGTAAGGCTAATTTTGGCATAACTGGCAATGGACATAGGCTACATTCTTTATGTCCATTCCAAACTTTAAAAAAAGTTCGCTAGCTGCGCTGTGTGTATGAAAATATAGGCTACTCACCTGGAAACCATTATTTCTTCAACAGAAACTCGACTTGACCCATCAGCGTTGCGCCGCGTAACTAAAAAGTTAAAGTGTCAAAACGATTTGTGAAATGAGGAATTAGGAGACGTGGTGTGTGTCTTTTCTTCACTGGACGAGCTCTCCAAACAGTGTCAATCACCTCATCGCATCCGGTTATTAGATTCATATCTGGCCGACTAAGCGTTTTAAATAGAGTCCTTATCGACGCTTTCCTCCGGTTCTCTGATTTCTCTAACCCCGTGGGTTGTGATGTTGAACTTGAGCCACTACAAACTCTTTGTACAGTTCTGAGCCCCGGTGAATATGCGCGCACTGCTGTCAGTCTAGAGGGGCGTGTAATAACATATTCTTCAGTCGGCTAGAAATGTTGCGTATGTAACACTGATGAGATGTTTTAATTTCCGTTTAGCACTTACTAAGTTGTTTTCTAAACTAGCCCTGAAACTGAGAATCACACACATTCAAATACAGAGCCATATTAATAACTTAATAGTAATTAATTAATTTTACAATAGCTTTAACAAACAGTTAGAGAAACTTGACTTTTTTAGACTTTGGAAAATGATGTAGTCTGAAATAAATAGATCTTTGACTTCCCTTGCTTATATGACAAAATACATCAATACATGAATAGGTCAAATGTAAAAAAAAAAACTAAAAAAAAACGAAAACAAGGATGAACATTTGGAATATTGAAAAGCTAAAACTATTGCCTGATAGGATGTGTAAAACTGAAATTGTCACTATGGAAAATGATTTATGTATTTTTTCCCTGCCTCCGATCATCAATGCAACACAAGGATTTAAATCAAACCCACAAATATCAGTGCTTATTTTGAGGTTCTTTAGACTGGAGAGGTAATGGATGTCTTTCTTTCTTAGCCATTTTTCCAGTAAATAACAATGGTAGCAATAGGGAAGGATATTTTAATGGAGAGAATTTCCCTTGCTGATAACTGATGTTGTGTGCTGTGCATAGAATCTGGATTTTGTAAAGGGTCGATGTGGTTGACTTTTCAAACCGTTTTACTGCCCAGGCAATTTTTCCCCAGTATGCTCAATGCACTTGAATTACACTTACACAAACATACCAGGAAATTATAAGATTAAATCATTTCAATGATTAATGAAACATCGTTATTGTATCTATCTGTTGTTTTTGTATTCATCTGGTTCTTGGTACAATTGGTCCACATTTAAGAATATGTAGCACAGGACTGTGGCTCAGTTCTGTCCAATGGGAATAGTGCCCTGAGCAAACTGTATTACATGGCACTGAGTTTCCCTTCCATTGTGGAGTCAGCCTTGTTGTGTGTTGTGTGATCACTCACCACTCACAGAATGGTGGAATACTTGTACTGTGTGTGTGTGTGTGTGTGTCTGTGTGTGTGAGAGAGAGTGTGATAGTGTGAGATTGTTGTGTGTGTGTGTGTGTGAGAGAGAGTGTGAGAGAGTGTGATTGTGTGTGAGAGAGAGAGAGTGTGAGTGTGTGTGTGTGTGTGAGTGTGTGTGAGTGTGTGTGTGAGAGTGTGAGTGTGTGTGTGTGTGTGTGTGTGTGTGTGAGTGTGTGAGAGTGTACGTTTCTGTGCACGTGTGTGTGTGTGTTCACGTGTGTGCTGGAAATGCTGATGTAAATGGCTGATGTAAACGGCTCTTAGCTTTACTGACATCTCAACTCCTTTGTTGTTCTGAAGTGCCTCGCCAATTTTCACCATCTAAAAATGCCAATCACCTGCCAGTGCTGCGGTGCCCCACAGCCCCCCCTGCGGTGCCCCACAGCCCCGCCCCCCCTCTCTTATTCTCCCCCAGCCCAGCCCAGCCTACAGACCACATTATGCTCTGCGTGTTTGCAGGGTGCTGGAGTGTTTGCACAGTCAGTCCTGCTACTCGGTTAGCATGGCAACCACATTGTTTGTTTTGTGGTGACGTGGGAAGGCAGCGGAGTATGCCTGGAGACTGAGAGGAGAGGACCTCCGCTTCAGCGCCCGACACTGAAGGATTACCACAAGCATGTGCTGTCCATCAGCCTTAAAGTGTTTGCAGTGTTTCAGAAACAGGTCGACAAATCAGCTGACGAGTGATATCAAAGTACTGTCTAACTAAAAATAACTAAAAATAACAAACATCTTCAACTTTTTTTATGCGGGAGGCAAGTGCTCGCATTGGAAAAGGTCGAGCAATATGATTTTTCAGATGCTTAGCTATTGTTATTTTCAGGATTTTTACTCTGTTTTATATGGAGGATAGTTTGTGCTACATTGAATAGTAAATATGAGATTAAGCTTATCAATGAATATAGATGTATGTATATAAGAATGAACAAATGGATGAATGATAATATACTCTTTTAGGGTACTATAACAGTCTAGGGCAGGGTTACTCAAATCTGGCCCACGAATCCAAATTCGGTCCTGGTTTTCTTTTCTCTCAGGTAGTAAATTGAACAATTAGTGCACATGATTGGCCAGAGTGTCTTCACACCTGACTCCCAGGTAAAGGGAGGGTGGAGAAACAGCAGTGCTTGGCCCACGAGAACCATGATTTGAGTAACCCTGATCTAGGGATAATGTTAGAATGCGAAACTGATGTCTAAATGCTATGAATGCATAACGGCTTTTGGTTCATCAGAAGGAATAAAATAAAGAAAGAAAGAGCACACCTTGTTTGGCAAGGTGCTGACCAGGGGAGAGAGAGAGGAAAGGACGCACACTCTGTTGCACCAATGCAGATTAGATTTGGGCTTTGGCCCTGACAGATACAGAAATCAGTTGTTTGTACATGTAAGTTGCAGACAACTGATTTCACCTGTGGCATGATGACCCACATTTACCATATTTGAAAAATGACAAACAATTCAATTATTTACACTTTACCAATATAATAAGAAAACTCAAATCAGAAAAAAAAACCCGGAAATAACTCTGTTTTGGAAGTTCCTGGTTTCTTGTTTTGTGTGCCAGGCTAATATCTGAGTCTGAGTAATATTCCAGTGAATATCTAATATCTATTTTGACTCGTGGTGTAAATCCCTGACTATAGTGCGTTAGCATTAGCATTATTTCTGCTAAAGTGGGACACAATCGGACTCATCTTTCCAGGCAGGAAGGGTTTTAATTGGCTAGGGTGCGTTTGCTCCTCCCAATGATGCACCAGGTGCCCACAGATGACCAATGGCTGTCAACATGAGATATGCCTCTCCAATTGGTTGTATAAATATTGTGTGGCTTTTAGTGTGTAAAATAGTCACTGGCTTGTAGGAAATTGCTTTGGAGTAGTGTGTTCACTTCAACTATTACAATTACAAATTTGGTTAAAATAAAAAAAAGAAACGCTATGTTTGAAGATATTTAACCATCTTGATGGTAACTATTCATTTAATTGAGGCTTCAAGCTTTCTATTTTTCTTAAGCACTGGGATCCAACAGCAGCACAATTTATACGCTAGTAGTATGCATTTGTGCTATGTTCTACCGCAAACGTGTTAAACCATTGGTTGTTAGGTGATCAAGTAATATTCGCATAAGGGGATGGTCATGAAGTCATGTATTTAATAAACGTAATAAACTGAAACAATGATTTATTCTTGTCTGTATATTGTTGTAAATTGCTGCCCATAATTGTAAAAGCAGCACTGCTTTATAGCATTACATTGGAAAGTGCTACTGCATGCTGTAAATTGCGTTTTTATGGACTCGTGAAGCGTTAAACCACGGTCATTACAAGTTAAATACAAAATGCCTTCATGTCCGTGATTCACAGTTACTGTAGTCGTACGGAGAAACAATAATCTTTTCACAATGGAGCTCAAGATGGATGAACCCATCACACAATACTGTTTATGTACTGTACTGTATGAATATAGTGTTTTATTTGATTGATATTACTATCGTATATGCTACGCTCAGCTCATATCTAAATGTTTTAATATATACTATAAGGCAGTGGTGGGCCGTCAGGGCCTGCAAGGCCTTCTCTGCTGGCCTAAAAAATATCTGAATCACAGACTGATGTTAATTATATTTTGTCCATGAATACTTATTAAATAATTCCAAATGGTCTGTTTGCTTCCTTTCATAGCTGTTCCCCTGGTTGCGCTGCATCCAGATGTGTATTTTCATATTAAAGCATTTAACCAATCACATTTCAGCCATCATTTGTTGCCAGGGTCAAATAAATCTGCCTGGAGGCCTTCACAATCAGTTCTGCAGGCCCTGTAGCATAAAATAAGTGTTGATCAAACTGTTGCTTCAACCAATCAGATTTTGAGTTGGGGACACGAAGGCCTTCTAGAAGGCCTAGGTAACGTCAGCGTATTCACACCCTTTGATTGGATAGTCAGAGAGTGTCTGACTATGATGTAATGTGATTGGTTAAATGCTTTAATATGAAAATACACGTCTGGATGCAGCGCAACCAGGGGAACAGCTATGAAAGGAAGCGAACAGACCATTTGGAATTATTTAATAAGTATTCATGGACAAAATATAATCAACATCAGTCTGTGATTCAGACATTTGAGCGGACATTTTCAGCCCTAAAGCGAATTAAAACTTATGCCAGAAATACGACAGGGCAGGCTCGACTTTCAGCATTAGCTTCGAAGGACTTCTTGATGGAACTGAAACACGGATAATCTGTGCGACAGAGTAATTGAACTCTTTTTGAGGAAAGAAAGGAGGATGGATTTTGTGTACAAATAATAAGGATTTTTGGTGAGTAAAATGTTGCTATTTTCCTAAATAATATTGCAATTTTATGAGGTTATTATTATTGATGCTTTTTTATGTGTGTTGCAGCTGTAGCACCCCGGGTTTGTTTCTTCAGTAAAGGCATTTATTCTGGATACACAAGTTATCTATCTGCGATGCAACAGCAACGGGTGTCTGTTCGGTTTGTTTTTGCACTTTGTTTATTTATCTTTCTTCAGTCATGTTTCATGAGAGAGAATGACAGCGATAGAGACGAGAGAGAATGACAGCGATAGTTAGAAGCGTGAGATAATTAGTGATTAGTAGTGTTAGTAACTTAATCTAAATCCCTAATGTTAGTAGATTAGTTGGTTTGTACTATATACATCTAACTAATATATACAAAGTGTAATTAGAAAGTAAGAAGGAAGTAAAACGAGATTAGAAACGAAGACCGCAAAACCGAAACATAGAATTTCCCGAAGTGCATGACAGAACGAGAATGAAACATGACTGAAGAAAGATAAATAAACAAAGTGCAAAAACAAACCGAACAGACACTCAAAACATAACAATAAGATGGATTTTATAGCCATAAAATAGTTATTGAGGGGTGGATTGATTCAGACGGAGCACTACTGAAGGCCTAGGTGTGAAATGCACGGCCCGCCACTGCAGGTAAACCTGAACTTGTGAATATGAGTATGAATGGGTTATAACTGAATATTTTAACATTAGCATTAAGGTATAACTGACTGAACTGAATATAACAGATTTGGCCAATGTGTGCAATACGGTATAACTAATTCCTTGGATATGTAAAATATCTTGTTTTTCCAGTAGGGTTTTGTGTGATGTGTATGGTAACTCAGTCTGAGCTCTTATTCTATAGGTACATACTGTACACATACGCTGAAATAGTGTCCTGTGCTGTAAAGTGCCTTTTATGCAGGAAATGTGCTAAATATATAAATCGAAATATACAAATTATCCAATTTATGCTTGTGTGTTAAAATCAGTGATAGATAAAAAAAATATATATACATGTAATGGGGCAAAGGAAACCCACTCTTTACTCGCGATGACCCCTTGTGGCAAGTTGTTGAATAGCATTACAGTAACTTTGAACCAATGAATGTGTCCTGTAGCCTCACTTGTCAGCCTTATGAACAGGGGTGCATTCGCGTAACGTTTGAGGACGCGAATGCGTACTGGCGTACCACTTATGTGCACCCTGCTTTTAAACTTATGATGCTATGGGCCTGACCAGGTTCACACTCTGATCTGAGATGAGTCTTCAGTGCTTTGCCAATAAACCAACTGTCAGTAACTTCTTCTGATGCATCGCGATCTTGTGTAATCGAGGCTCCGATTGGAGGCGGCGATTCAAACTAACTCAAATCATCGACCTTTAGCATAATGCTGCCTAACACTCCGCAGTATCACTCAGATTGCAGGAAGCTAAATTCTCAAACTGGAACTTCCCTCTCGAGTGACTGAGAGAGAGAGAGAGAGAGAGAGAAAGAAAGAAAGAAAGAGAGAGAGAGAAAGAAAGAAAGAAAGAGAGAGAGAGGGGTATAAGGTTGAGAGTATGCATCTTGTACTCGTGAGTGGTTTTGTATGTTTGGCAGCCTGCACCCACATTTGCAGTAGTAAAATACACTATATTACGTGCAACTTATTTTGTGATCTTAGTGCTGCTGTTTTGCCCCCTAAAGCGAATCAAATGTGTTGCATTTTTATGCTGATGGGGCTGCATTGTAAAGGCATAACATTAACTGTAAACGGACTCGTCAAACCGCCGATGAAGCAGCCGAATTGCCGCTATAAAATGCGGCTCTCATTCTTTTGTCTTCATCTTATTCATCAGCTTTTCACATCGGACATCTCGTTCTGCTTTTTCCTCTTCCTCCTATGTCAGTCATATCATTATGAATCATTTCATGATAAAATATGGGTGTCATAAATGTACTGCAGTAGCTGCTGAAACCGGCAGCCTGTGTGCACGCAGTTCTTTGAGTTGCCAGCAGAGGACGCTGTTGGTACACAAAACAAAAAATAGGAGAGAAAACAATGATAATGATCCCAGTCCATTAAGGTTCCCTATACTATAACATTTATACAATTTGATGGAAGCCTTTATTTAGAATTTGACCATTGTGACCAAATTATTGGTAACATGTAAGATTAAAAATGGAATCGTGAAAGTACTTCACATATCAGGTTATAATGGCTTCAACCTCCGTTTATCGACAGTTGAAAGATTACAATTTTTCCAACTCTGCTTCTGATTCAAGGCCAAATGCACAGGGGGCTGGACTGCACTGTATACTAGCTATGAATACAGATGGAGAAGTGTTAATAAATACATACAACTATAAATACTACTGCTGCAGGGCAATGCCCTTCATTTAACTTACTAAAGTGCTAAAATGTTTGTTGGGAATTTTCACAGTAAGCTGTAAAAACGGATGACTCCTGTACTCGCGTTGTTTCCTGTTTTTTTAATTTTGTGGGCAGTAAAGGTAACATTAAGCACAGATTATTGCATCAGGAGCTTGATTGGGCCCAGTTTAATGGCACCTCTGGTGAATTGGAAAATCAATCTGTGTACCTGCACCTCGGGCAGGATATCCTGTCCCAGGGGTGTCGTAATTACTCTCTTGCAAAATTCATTCTAATCAGGAACAGTTACAGGAATGTGCCACAGCTGCACTCTGCTGTCCAACTGGTCCAGCTGTCATCTGGCCTTTCCCATACATTCAGACATTTACATGCTTTCTCAAGCTTTCACATTTTCACACACTAATAAAATATACAGAAATAAAATTAATTGGTGTGATGAATACGTTATTATTATTTTTTTTAAAGATTTTGTTTCTGATTTTCTCCCATTTTTCTCCAAACTTAGTAGCCAATTACACCCTCTCTTTTTCATGTCAATCCCCCCCTCGTATTGTGAGTTCGCTGCCATAGCCCTGTGACCGGCAGTGACACGGGCGAAGTATCGTCTCCTCCGAGATGGCACTCGCCAAGCCATCGACTGTAACTCCGGTACACTAGAGCCACTGCTATATGCAGTGAACTCCCAGCCACAGCCGACTCTTGTGCGGCCAATAGAATCGATTCCCGAACGTTGTAACCGCTAGACCACCCGGGAGGCGATGAACCCATTTTGGACTATGACATCATTCCCTGCAGTCAGAGAGTCATACAAACACAACACCAAAAGCTCAGACTCACTACCATACATGAAAACACGTTTGGAAATTAAAGTGCAGCAGAATTTAACTGTGCCTGTCCCCTCTACAGACTCTGGTGAATTGACAACGTGAATATTAACTATTCGCCCCCAAATTCTCCAGCTCATCGATGTTATCTGCCAAGGCCTCTACTTTCTTCTCCAATGCTAGAAATGTAGTTTCCACTGCACTAGCAGTAGACTCAATGGCCAACTCTTTTGCTAACTTTCTATATTTCAGTCATGGGACTGTCTAAACACCAATCAGGGACCAGTTTCTCATCAATCACCGTGGTTATGTTCAAAGCGGGGTCACGTTCATTGTCATTAGCCTCGCTGCTTTTTGTTAGCTTGCCTCGGCATATTGTCAGCGTTTTCTTAAAATATCTGTTGAGGCTCATAGTACAGTCACTCACATCCAACATTGAACCACTTTTTTCAAGCTCACATCAATATTCAAAGGATGCTAACTGAAATGCCATGGAGCTCAGTGAAGTACAGTGTTAACACTACGCCGCCATTTTGTGCCCTGACATTACTCACTTAATGTGATACAGGGCCTTCAATTTATTCATATTTTACTTGCTAATGATTAACCAAGTCAAAAGCCACCTTGAGATAACAAGACATTAAACACTTTGAGCCCAAGTAAGGAGAGCACACTGATCTGGGGTTATTTTTTAAATTCTTTATTTTACTCTTCCTCATTCTTTTCTTTTTAAAAAGCTTTTAATCCCACTTTAATCTTGTATTAAATTAGCACTTTACCAGAAAGGTTCCTGAGTCAGAAAGCTAAATAGACATCTACAATAATTTCATTATAATACAATAGATTATTTCAATGTCAGCCATTTAGACACAAGACATGACGATGCTATGTTGTATAAAAAGATAATTCAAAAAGGAATCTTATATAATGAAAAAATAAATGAAAATTGAGATGGACAAGGGGCAGAGTAACTTCGTGGCAGTGTGTGATGTTTGGCGAGTTGTAGGTGGTGTTTGGCGAGATGCAGGTTCAATAGAGGCTTTTTCTGGCAACCCTGGAGGTCTTCTCTCCAAGATGCAACAAAGTTTTCTAGATCTGCAGCTGTGGCCCTTGGATTTTCTTTTGCCTCCCAAACCATCTGCCTCACAAGATACATTTCGGTCCTCTGCCAGACAGGTTTACCACTCTCCCAGAGGTTCCAAACTTCTTCATTATTGACCTTATAGTGGAAAGTGGAATCCGTAGTTTTTTATTTGTTTGTAACCATGTCCTGACTTGTGAAGGTCAACAATCCTTTATCTTGTTTCTTCTGAGAGTTCTCACCTTTCTTCCACATGGTGATGGATGACAAATGGATTTTACACATGTGTTACCTCATTTTTATACCCCAGTGAGACAGGAATCCATGGGAGCCCACAATACAGTTTGAAATTAACTTTAAAAAGTACCTATATATGTCAATGCAGATTTTTTTTTTTTTAAATATTTTGTAAAATATATTTTACAATATTTTGTAAAAAGACAGGTATTACAAATATCGGCTAAAGACAGTGTAACCGTTTTATAAGCACGTTAATGGACTTATTGGGGGAATAGCCGCACACTTCTAGGGTCAGCCTGCGGCCTCGTGCTGTATCACACCCTGGAGGTGTGTTGATATTCACCGAAAACCCACGGCCTGCCATCCATTAATGCCAGCTTGATGGATTTGATTGCCAAGAAAAGGACAAACACATTAATTACCAGAGAAATCAGCTGAGTTTAAATCCATGTTAGGAAACTCCATTAAGGAGCTCAGAGCACACACACATTTTAGAATTCATTTGTAGTTACACTTTTCCGCAATATGGAATTTTGGACCAGTTCTTGGCACTTGTGGGGCAGATATTAGTCAGTACCAAAAATTGCCACTTAAAATGACCACCTACCCAGATCTGTGTAGGTGGTATATTCTGAATCAGGTGTTTACATGACTCAATATTCTGTCTACTAGAGAAGTGGTTCTCAACCTCAGTCCAGGTGACCCACTGTGTATGCTGGTTTTTCTTACAGCCAATCTCTGGATCATTTACAGCTGTTGAAAACTTGTGTTCTACCATAATTGTTTCCTTAACCCTCAACCCCTTACCTACTAACAGAGGTCAGCCTTCTCACTAGCTCAAGACAGGACTCACCCCTACACACACACATTTGGTAATCACGTAGCTCATTCAGTAGAGCATGGCACTGGCAATGCCAAGGTTGTGGGTTCGATCCCACGGGATTACATGTCTGTCGTTCGGATGGAACGGTAAAAACTGAGGTCCTGACCCATGGGGGTTCATAAAAGATGCCATGGCACTTTTTGAAAAAGAGTAGGGTGATAACCCCGTGTCTTGGCCAAATTCCCAACCAAGACAGTATAGACAATATAATTTATATACATGTAATTAATTAATTCCCTCCCTCCTCGCCTCTCCACTGTGTATCTGATGTGTAGTGACTTTGTATTGGTGCACTATGGCTGCTGTCGTGTTCACCCATGTGGATGCTGCACATTGGTGGTGGTTGAGGTGAATTGCCCCCCCTATCATTGTAAAGCATTTGGGTTCCTAAAAAAAAGGAAAGTCTAAAGGAGAGTTTTAAAAAGCGCTATATAAATCCAATGTTCAATTCAATTAAATTCACACACATGCACGCACACCATTTAATTTGTTTGCCAATCCTATCATGGGTATTATAAAGGAAAGGGAAATTATTTTCCCGTCATTTTTCACATTATTGAAGCTGTCAGAGCCAAGTGCGGCACAAAGAGAGAGGGGAAGCCGACAGCACCATGCAATTCAGTGCATTGCAGACTCGTGTCAATCTGAGATGTTTTTTGAAGCCAGCAGCTACACTTTCAATAACGTTTCAATGTAGCTTTGGGCCAGCTGGGCGAGGGGGGGTGATATGTATTTTAAGGAGGAGCTAGCAGTAATCAGAGGTGAAATTACAGGTGAGAGAAATCATTGAGCAGCCTTCCTGTGTTTCTTTTCATTCAATCATTCGTTTAACCCTGTCATTTTTTACCACCTGCAGTTTCCTGTCATCGTTAATGCTGAGCTGAGCAGCTATTTTAAAATACCAGCTGATTTTGAAATGTACAGGGGAAAACTGAAATCCATAGCATGTCTGTGCACGGTGCACTGTACATAGCATGACATACCTTAAAGCCTTTTCAACTTGCAAACAATGAATAATTCTAATAAGGATTTCCACTGGTACATTGCAGGTTATATTGGTCTCAGCATCTGCAATTTCATCGGAAGCTGTTTGCTGCTCAATCACTTGTTCGTCCATAAAATTGTCTTGTTTCTTGGGAACGTGATCTTTTGTTCTGGTTTTTATGTCCCTTGGGGACCGTGTGTTATTTATTGGGGGCACACGTCCTCTGTGTCCCCTATCCCTGATTACACGATTAAACGCTCTTGAACAGTTCCGCTTGTGTCGTATCCTGGGGCGTGTTTATTAACGTTAGGAACAACGTAACAGTGTGGGAGATACAGATCTGTCCTGATCTGAGGACAACCCAGCCCCAGTCTTAACCATTATTAAAAAAATATCTCTCTGGGAAAATTATTACAAAAGTCTGGTTTAAAACATTTCTGAACATTCGTTAAAAAAGAATAACTTGGATTCATAAGTCTACATCCTGCTTATTGTACCAATCGTAAACTAGCTCAGGGGTAACCAATCACCTTCCAGATCACACACCAAGCTAAATGGCCTCCACCTGTGTTCAATTGTAGCGGTCCTGATTAATAGAGAGGCCACCAGAGAGGGTGTCGACTTTAAAAGGGCACTGTATATATTTATATATATATATGTATGCTGTATATAGGATCTGCCAGCCTCGCAGTAATGAACACAAACGGTGGCGTTTACCTGGCTCTGGCAAGATGTACGAACAGAAGTGTTCTATAAAGTTACCAACTGGTTTCACTGATGTGAAATGACCATTTTGCTTGACTCATTTTGTAATGTTCATGTTCAGCCATAACACCATACACAGCTCATTGGGGACATCATTTACAAAGTGTTGTTTTCTTGCATTGAGGCTGAAAAATCGTTTGAGGCGATAATTGAAGCGTTTCCTCTTCAGTGGCATTTACAAGGAACAGGTCATTGTTCTTCTGTTTTCCACGTCTGTCTATTGAACGTAATAACTGAAAATTGATCGATTTTCATGAGCCACTTTTAAGAAGCAATGAATCTGGGCCTCCTGGGTGGTGTAGCGGTGGTGTAGAACATCCGACGCTGCCCACTGTGACCGGGGTTCGATTCCACCAGGTCATGCCAGTTTCGGTTCTGGCCGGGAGTGCCACTAGGGGGCAGCATTTGGCTGTCTGCCCCAGGGAAGGGGGAGGGATAAAAGCGGAATGAGCTTGCTGCGTATATGAGTGGTCCTGTGTGTCACAGTGACAGGCTTCGGCTTAGGCGGGTGCCGGCTCGGAGGAGGTGGTGCAGCGCTCACTACCAGTCTCGGGACTACGAAAATCCCCCCCCCCGACAAAAAAAAAGAAGCAATGGATCTTGGGAAAATTAATACGATGTCCCGCAGACGACAGCGATCCAAAGTGTGGTGGGTGTTGCTATCCCCATGCTGCCTTGACAACAGTACCGTGTGAGATCAGGGGGCGTATCCGAGGGAAGTGGATCACCCGTTCAGGCCTGCAGCTGCGGTCACAGTTCTTCTTTGCGAAATGGAAAGGAAACGGAGGTATTTGCAAATGAGATAAGGCTGTAGATATCAAGGGAGGAAGGTTATGGAGACAGCTGTTACCCGCCAGAGTGCTGCAGGATTATAACATTTAAATTGAAAGAAATGACTGCAGTTCTTTGTCCACTGAGAGGTGAGTGAGTGGAGACAGGGCAATTTGAACTGCCTGAGAAAAACCTTGAAATAGGACCTCAGGTTCCTCTCTTTTAGAGTGTGGGACTCTCAGCTCCGAAAGTGTATATTTACATTTACATTTTAGGCATTTAGCAGACGCTCTTATCCAGTGCGACTTACAAGATGTGCATTAACACATGGTAAGAACAATCATTGTTTATAAGTGTTATTAGTCACCTTCCTACGGGAGTCTTTTATAATTCTGCTCCTGCGACCCTAATTGTAAATATGTAAATATGTAAATATGTTTGCGTGTCCCACTTATGTGCTGTGGTGAAACAGCGGTGTGAAACCTGCAGAAAATCAGGCGTTGAGATTTACTGGGGGCTTGCTGTGACTCACAGAGTGGATGGTATCGCCAGAGATCACACCATGTCTCCGTGCTGTAAAAGTGAAACATGGGCTCGCACACAGATCCCGGCAGGGCCAGCAAATGAGTCGTGCATCACTGCGTTATTACTCCACTGTTCAGAGCTGGGGCGGCCCCCGGGCCATGGGGCAGGGATTGAAGGTACGTGGGCGCGGCGGCGGATAGTGTAGTGGTCTAATGCACCCGTATCTTGGCTGGTCCGATACGAGTCTGCGCTGCCTATCAGGGATGCGGTTTTGAAACCCGTCTCTATCAGACCGGCTCTGGTTGTCAGCCCTGATCGGGGGTGGCGTTTGGCTGTCCGCCCCAGGGGGAAGGGGGAGGGTGAGCCGGTACGAGTTTGTCGAGGAGCAGGAAGGGCGTCCGTGGTCGGGTTCCGTGTCGGATCTACCGGCCTGGGAAAAATTGGCTTGTTACCCGGAGGACGGGCGGCGGATTCGTGGGGGAGAGTGAATTGAGATAAATAGAGGGTATAATTGGCAACCAAATTGGGAGAAAAATGGGAAAAAATTAAAAACTATACATTTTGCAATTGGCTGTCCGCCCCAGGGGGGAGAGATAAAAAGTCGAAGGATAGACTTGCTGCAGGCAGGCTTCAGCCTCGATGGGTACTGGCTCGAAGAAGGCAGTACAGCGCTCACTATTGGCCGGACTACGGCAGTGAGTTCTCATACGAGGGAGGGGATAATTGCCACGAAAAAAGAGAGAGGGAATTGGATACTAAAAAGTGGGGAAAAAAGGGGAAAAACTAAAATAATAAATACAAATAAATCAATAAATAAACTATACATTTTAGAAAGTACATGGGCATGTGATGAAGATGGCCACTCACCGTGGGTCTCCAGAGAGACGTCACCTCAGGCTGTCTTCAGTCTTCATCGCGATCCTGACAGTCTCTCGTTACGGATGCAACCGAGGGGGGAGAAACGCCCCACTGTTACCCAGCCTCCGTGCTTGCAGGGGGTTCTCTACTCATTTTATTAATGACCCAGGAGAGCCGGCAGGCAGCGGGAGGTGGGAACACAATGCACTCTCTGTGGAGAGAAAAGCGTTCATTAAAATGCATTGTTTTTAAAGAGCTCCAAGGGGGTAGAGCGTGATTTCCATGAGGCCGGCGGGCACAAAACGAGACTCCGTCAGTCAGTCAGTCAGTCCGTCAGTCTCGAGTTCTCTCTGAGGGATGGGTGTCTCCCTTCTCCATGGATGTTTAGGCAGCACTTTAAATGGAAATGGACTTGACATTTTAGGCGCAGGTGCGATCCACAGGCTTTTGAATACCGCCGATTTCCTCCACCGAGCACTCTGTGACTCTGTCCTCAGGCTCACTCTCGCACAGTTTATCATCTCTAAAATTACACCCAGGAAGAGTGAGGACTGTGAAGGGTGAAAAGGCACTATATGACTATAGATGACTAATTTCAATATTACCGCTCTTTAAATCATGTTTACCTATTTACCATGCAGGTGGCTGCCAAAATAAAGGAAACACTTGAGTAAATGTGGAATACAAAGTGTTATAAAAGCAGGTGCTTCCACACAGGTGTGGGTCCGGAGTTAATTCAGCAATTAACATCCCATAATGCTTAGGGCCATGTATAAAAATGCTGGGCCGGCCCAGTTGCCCGTTACTTTAGCTACCATGGCTAATAGAGGAGATCTCAGTGACTTTGAAAGTGTATTCAAGTGCACCTTATCATTAACTTTAATAGGCAGAAATGATACGTAAATTATATCTATTTAGTCCGATTTACCATCCATTGACTTCCATACTTCTTCAACTGTTTGAGTGCATCATCCTTTCTCTCTCTGAACCTCACCGATTGGTACCTTATACCTGTGTTACTTATGACTCAAAGCCTGAAACACTTTATTTTGCATGGAAATACGACACATACACTAAAGACGCTGAAGCTGGCCTTTCACCATTATCATATATTGTGTTAACTTGGTACTTCATTGTGCATTTCTGCTGATAAATAACATTTCGGGATCACTTCTGTGAATGTACTGTAAGTAAGTCCCGTAGCTCAGTTGATAGAGCATGGCACTGGCAATGCCAAGGTTGTGGGTTCCCCCAGGGCTACATGTCCGTCATTTGGATGGGACGGTAAAAACAGAGGGCCTGTCATAAAAGATCCCATGGCGCTTCTCGAAAAAGAGTAGGGTGTTAACCTGGTGTCCTGGCCAAATTCCCAACCAAGACAAAATATATATATATACATTTTAAATTTTTAAATTTTAAGCATTTAGCAGACGCTCTTATCCAGAGCGACTTACAAGATGTGCATAAATACATGGTAGGAACAATCATAGTTCACACAAGAGATCAGTGCAGTAATACAGCGATATACATCATTGTAGGCAGCCACGTACCATACCTGTAACACTGGGAAGGAAAAGGTTAGTACATTTTTTTTTTTTTATTTTTTTATTGAGTAAGCAGGGATACAAAGTGTTGAGCAAGTAGGCAGTGGTGATGACAATTAGCTAGATGTACAGAATTCAGTGGTAGTGGAGTCTGAAATATATATATACATACATGGAATTCATTCATTCCCTCTCTCCTCCCCTCTCCACTGTGTATGTGATGTGTAGTGAGTTTGTACTGGTGCACTATGGCTGCCGTCGCGTTCACCCAGGTGGGTGCTGCACATTGGTGGTGGTCGAGGTCAGTTGCCCCCTATCATTGTAAAGTTCTTTGGGTTCCTTGGAAAAAAAGTGCTATACAAATCCATGTTCAATTCAATTAAACTCAAAGAGGCGGGTATGTTTTGTACCGCATGTTCAGTCGGATGCAATATGCTGTCAATCACTGGGTGACAAATCACTATCATTGGCTGCAAGATCTGTCCCCCTGTGCCATAGCTCTCTACAACTCAGACAAGTCCATTTAGTGTGAAATAGCACTCAATTAATCCGGATGATCTGACTTTGTTTAAGTGGATTGCACTTAAGATGTCTTGGCAGTTTGGTTAAATCCAGGGCTGGATTTCAGGTGTGCATCAGTTGTAGAGTTGTATTTGCTGAGTAGAACATTGTCAATTTGTGCTGCTTTCAGAATGTGTCAAATGTAAAATGTTTGTTTAAATGACTGTTGTCAGTTGAAAAGCTACTGAGTGAACAGCACTGATAAAACCATCGTTGAGTTTACCCAAAAATAGTTAAATTGAGCACATGGACACAAACAGCAGGATTTATACAGACAAAGGCCGTACTCTCCATGTGTAGGAGCATGGAGTTCAGGTCATGAAAATATGAATTATGGTAATGCTTAGCGGTAGGGTTGAAGTTAGGATTAGGGGTTAGGGTTAGGGTTGAGGTTAGGATTAGGGTTGAAATTAGGTTTATGGGTTAGGATTAGGGTTGAAGTTAGGTTTATGTATGGTACAGCCATAGTACGGCGCCCCTGGAGCAGTTTAGGGGTTCATTGCCTTGCTCAAGGGAAGTGAGCTAGCATCCCTCTGGTTTCCAGTTCATTGTTTTTTAATTTGGCCTTCCTGGGATTTGAATCAGCAACCCTCCACTTGCCAGCCCATGTCGCTAACCACTGAGCCACTGCCACCCCCTCACTCTGCAGTTCACTTCCCGGTCATCCCCGCCTGCTCATTTATAAAAACTAGAAGACCTCCTCAGCGACTACTGTATAAATTGAAATCCCAATCTAATGTTTTGTTTACGTTGCTGCGCACGACTTCAGATCTGTTCTCTAGCATTCGATCCCGACCCTGAATAATACACATTAAGATGTAATTAAATCTGAATGGAATTTGCTGTTGCATAAAAGGGCAGAATGCATTCGAGAGAGAATCGCAAGCATCCTATTTCACACCGCCTTTTGTTTTCCCAGGACAGACGAGTGTAATCTTTGATAAACCCTGACACAGTGCTGACTGCGCTCCAGAGAGACACGGTTCTCTCTGTTCCTCCCTTCATTCCATCCCTTTGCTTACCCGTTCCCGTCCTCTTTTTTTCAGCATCCCTTACAGTGATTGATCGGCCGCCTCCAGCACTGAACTCTCACGTGCTTTGGCTGGTTTTCCGAGAAACAGGAACAATGGAAAAGCACAATGGGAAGGAATTTTAGCGTGTGTTGAGGTTTGAAATCACTCCTGTACTCCTATCAAGAGAAAAAGAGTCGTTTGGTCCCTGGTTTCATTTCCAGAAGGTACCAGCTGCTACCGTCCACCACAGCAGCTTACAGACATCTTGCTTGTTAAGATTTGACAGAAATTATACATCATCCATTTTCCCCCCCATTTTACATTGTGAACTTATTTGCGTTGTATCGTCAAAACGATGTAGTGCAGAGACTGCGTCTACCATCCCCACCCTGGCAGAGAAGTGGCCATTTTGGCGTTGTCCACTTTTTACAGAAAGGCCTCCTTTGTGTGTTTCAGTGACACAGGAAGTGCTGACTGCCCAATAGCGCTGGCTCAGGAGTCACTAATATCAAATTTCAAAGAAAACGTTTGGAGTGATGCATTTGTTCAAAGGAAATTCCAACAGTATTAATGTGGAGCAGTATAGCTGCACCAGCGAACTCCGAAAAGGTCAGCCCAAATGACAGTCCATCAATGCACAAAATCATCGACTTCAATACCAGTTCAGGTCTTTTACTACTTTCAAAATGTCAAGTGTAATCTCTGTCCGTCTTAATAGGTTTTAGTCTACAAGTTCAGAAAAAGTATTTTCATCAAATTAGTTCAAAGTCAGTTTTAATCTTGAAGTAACAATACGCTTGCTTATCTAGTGTAATTTATTACTGAACACCAAAGACAGCCACAGGATATTCCTTTATATCAACTCAGTCCTCCCCACTTGTTTCCACTAGGGGGCTTTATTTGTGTACAGTAAATGTATGTTCAAGGTCTTGAGTATAAGATATTTAGAAACACCATGGGCCAAGACCCCTGTTTTGAATTGACAGAAACATCCACAATGGAAAGTGTACTTTTTTTTACACTTCTGCTAATGTCATAGCAAGGGTATTGCAGAACATCCTCGTTGATTTCATTGGGCTTGTGTGTTGTTCACACTCGTTTTTCAAGTGAAGGTGACCTGAGCCACTCGCCTAACTAATTTACCTGTAAAACACCACCTTCCCTTTCAGCGCAGTGGAGTGGAGTGGAGCGTGGAGGAGTGCTCCACCTTAACCACCTCCCCCAGCAGCACACCTGTGACACATCTCCCATTCCCACGATGAGTGTCCCCTCTCCCCTGAGTCCAAAGTCCCTGAAAAACTGCTTTTATTCACACTGCAAAGCCTTAATAACATTCTGTACAAGCACACGTGCTGTCTAATTCCCACTCAAAGGAAGTGGAGTTCACTGCCCTCAGAGAATTAGCTTACTGTGCTATTTGTTATTGTCCAAGAGCAAACTTTATTGTTATTTTACACATTTTTTCAATTTCAATTTATAGATGTTTAGCACATGGAAAGTGTTCATTTGAAATTCAGCTACACTACTGGGGCGGCTCAGTGGTTAGCAACATGGGCTGACAAGCGGAGGGTTGCTGGTTTGAATCCCAGGAAGGCCAAATGGAAAAACAAGGAACTGGAAACCAGAGAGATGCCAGTTCACTTCCTGGGGCACTGCCGAAGTGCCCTTGAGCAAGACACTGAACCCCTAAAACTGCTCCAGGGTGCTGTACTATGGCCGACTCTGTGCTCGGACCTCTCTGATGGAATACATATGTAGTATAATGGTCTGTGTCTGTCTGTGTGTGTGTGTGTGTATCTAGAAGAGATATGCGAAAAGACAAATTCCAATTACCTCATGTAACATGGCAATAAAGTATATTCCTATTCCTACAATTTTTTTTCCATAATGGAGACCTAAATACACTTTCTTTGTTAAAGATATTGTTTCAGATTTTTTCCCATTTTAGTAGCCAATTAGACTCTTTCTATGTCAATCCCCCCCCAGTAATGTGAATTCGCTGCCGACACTCACCAGGCCGTCGACTGTAACCCGGTACTACAGGGCCACTCTTATGTGCAGCGAACGTCCTGTCAGCTTCCCTCCCCCCTCCCTGGGACGGATAGCCAATTGCCGCCCCCTGGTGGCACTACCGGCCAGAGCCGACTCTGGCGGGACGGGGAATCGAACCCCGGTCTCCGTGGCGAAATACACTTTCTGACCATACTTTCAAAAAGTTCCTAAACAGAATAAATCCACCACTTTTCTCTCTAGAGGAAAGCCCCAGGTGCTGCTGGTCTCTCCTAAACTGATACGATGTACTCAGATGGTACATTATTTTTATAGTTTGTAATAAGACACAGTTTCAGCAGTGTGGGTATGTCTTATCTCAATTCAGAGCGATTGTTTTTATATAGGCAGCATATGGAAAGCAATGACAGATTAGATTGCAAAAATATGCTCATACTTGGAGGAAGAATAATAAAAAAGTATCATTAAAGTCCCCACATTCCGGTTTAAACCGATCTGATTTAAAAACTGTAACAACAGCATGAAGGTGGGCATATGAAAAAAAAATCGACAACAACAAAAATATGGATAAATCAGAACCTCATCATAAACCTTATCAGAGCCCAACATGCTCTCATGCATATTGTATCATATCACAATGTCCGTGGGAAAATATATACAAGCACAAATATAAATATATCTTTAACAATCTGCAGACTTCAGGGATATTTTTGCTCATATTAAAATGTTCCCTGCCAATGCAATGTATCGCAGGAGGAAAAAGGTCAAAGTAATTTCTATTTGACATGTGGAGTTTGATTGGTCTGTCATCGGCCTGGTGGAGTTTGATTGGTTTGTCATCGCCCTGTGGTCTGTACCCCCCTTACTAGCTCCCATCATGCCTTCTGCTGGAGAGAGCTCTGAATACAGGTATTGGAGTGTTGTAAGACAGGGGTGAGGATGGTGGGACGAGGGGGAGTGTACTTGCAGGTATGGCAGAAATAAAAGGAATGACTTTGGTTCAGCTGGTTGGATGTCAAGGTGTGTGTGTGTGTGTGTGTGTGTGTGTGTGTGTGTGTGTGTGTGGATGTCGAGGTGTGCTGTTTACCTGTTTGGTTCAGCTGGTTGGATGTTGAGGTGTGTGTGTGAGAGTGTGTGCGTGTGTGTTGAGGTGTGTGTGTGTGTGTGTGTGTGGTGTGTGTGTGTGTGTGTGTGTGTGTGTGGATGTCGAGGTGTGTGTGTGTGTGTGTGGATGTTGAGGTGTGTGTGTGTGTGTGTGTGTGTGTGGATGTTGAGGTGTGTGTGTGTGTGTGGATGTCGAGGTGTGCTGTTTACCTGTGCAAAAATGTCTGAACTGCACAGTATGACATCATTAGCAGAGACAGAGAGAAGAACAGAGAAGAGACTGAACAGAGGAACAGTGAAACAGTGAAAATTCCTCAAATGGTTCAGGCAACAGAGAATTCAGTACATATCTAAAAAAAGAGATCTAGAGAAAGAGAGATGTGAAGAGGGGCATAAGTGGTAAATGATAAAACGATCAGATTTAACAATTGAAGTCTTGCTTTACACGTTTGCCCCTGGCACAAATAACCTTCATACTATGTTATCAGGATGGAGATATCAGTGGACATACACTGATATGTGTGTGCTTGTGTGTGCGTGTGTGTGCGCGTGCATGCGTGTGCGTGCGTGCGTGTGTGTGCGCGTGTACGTGTGTGTACATGTGTGTGCATGTGCGTGCGTGCGTGTGTGTGTGTGTGTGTATGTGTGCGTGTGTGTGTGTGTGTGTGTGTGTGTGTAGTGGGGAGGAGGCGGGGGTGAGAGTACAGGTTAGTGTCTCAGGTACAGGTGAGTATCTCAGGTACAGGTTAGAGTCTCAGGTACAGGTGAGAGTCTCAGGTACAGGTTAGAGTCTCACGTACAGATGAGGGTCTCAGAGGGTTTCAGGTACAGATTAGTGTCTCAGGTACAGGTGAGTGTCTCAGGTACAGGTTAGAGTCTCAGGTACAGGTGAGTGTCTCAGGTACAGGTGAGTGTCTCAGGTACAGGTGAGAGTCTCATGTACAGGTGAGGGTCTCAGAGGGTCTCAGGTACAGATTAGTGTCTCAGGTACAGGTGAGAGTCTCAGGTACAGGTGAGTGTCTCAGGTACAGGTGTGTGTCTCAGGTACAGGTGAGTGTATCAGGTACAGGTGAGAGTCTCAGGTACAGGTGAGTGTCTCAGGTACAGGTGAGAGTCTCAGGTACAGGTGAGAGTCTCAGGTACAGGTGTGAGTCTCAGGTACAGGTGAGTGTCTCAAGTACAGGTGAGAGTCTCAGGTACAGGTTAGAGTCTTATGTACAGGTGAGTATCTCAGGTACAGGTTAGAGTCTCAGAGCTCTATACCATCCAGGCAGTGAGATGTTTCAGTGACACACTGAAGATGATTTCCTTTGAATATCAATAATAAATCTGTGATGCGTGTGTGCATGTCGTCCCTACATTGGTAACCCTAATGTCCTTTGACAGATATCTCTTGCAGTTTCAATATATGGTTATGTGGCAATAGATAGTATGGTAACATATTTTTATTGTTGATTTTTATTGTATATTTAAACATCCAATCCATTTTTAATGGAGGAATGTTCTTTTTATTTTGCCTACTGGCATATTTATTTATATTTATAATTATTGTATTGTCGCCTCTATTGCCTGCCAGTGCATTTATATTTTAAGCATTTAGCAGACGCTCTTATCCAGCATGCCACCACATGTACTTTTTTCATACTCTATACATATTTCTGTAAGCATAAGTAACACAACATATGTTCTTGTCAATCTTGTTTGAAGATATCTTTGACTCAAAATATAAAACCGAGTAAGTAAACGCACGGGAAGTGAGCCAACTCTTGGGGAAAAAAGGGACACAAATGTAAAACATGAATGGCATTATAAACTGTAATCTCCATAAGCACATATTGTGAATGCAGAAGAGTCAACCGTAGACAATGTATTAGTCTACTGTAGGGTATAAATATCCCGTGCGCATATCCATGTTTCAGTGAGATCGAAACGGTTCTCCTCTTGTTCTCAGAATAATAGCCATTAATCATATAAGTGTATATATAGGCCAAAAACACAGGATTTATGGGTTTTGGTGTATGAATGTTAAGCAAGAATAAATGTAAATCAATTTAAAAAATACAAAGTAGCCTATGTATAAGTGAATATGAGTGTTGATATCAAAGAGTCATTTGTTGATAATGCTGAACACGTTAGTTGTGCCCATGGCAATATGTACCTTCATGCATCAGTTTATTTTTATTTATTTTTAATTTATTTCAGATTTTTCCCCATTTTTCTCCCAATTTGGCAGCCAATTACACCCTATATTTATTTCATTTTATCCTCCCCCACGAGCCTGCTGCTCGTCCTCAGAGGCAAGACAGTTTTTCCCGTTCAGGGACGCTTTTCGCACTTCTCGGCGAGCCTCTCCCTCCCTCCTCCCTCTGGGGCGATCAGCCAATTGGCGCGGACTGGTGCAGCCAGGTTTCGAACCATTTCAACTTACATTCAGACAAATGCCTTTACTGCTACACCACCCTAAAATGGCTGCTCTCCTCTGTCCCCTACTCACAGTTGTGACACGGCTAGCCTGTGTCAATACATACCCAGTTGTATGAATGAAGCAGGTAATCAAACTACGTTATGGTTTAAGAACAAAATTTTGTCCAGGATTTTTAATGGCCTACCTTGTAGTTATTCTAGCTATCTGGGCCACAAAGAAAAAATTATAATATTTATCTTTAGGATAATTTTTTTACATGTTCTGTTGGCTTAAATGGCATTGTGACTATGCTGGCTGATACACCTCCCCATAAAAATCAGAGAAGGAGCTTTTTTACAAAAACACAAATTATTTTATACAATAACACAAGGGCTGTGTTCGAAACCATTCCCTATTCCCTAAATAGTGCACTATATAGTGTGCTCGCCATTTTGTAGTGGTGTTTGAATTCTCAACGGTTAATTTTGTATAAAATACCCACAATTCACAGCGATTTCTAGTGAACAGCGAATGTACCCTACAATTTCTCCCGTATGCTACAATGCAATGTGGTCGTGTCTTACCGAAGGAGAAGATGTGAGACGACTTCCATAACGGTAGCTATTGGTGGCTAAAGCAGTTGACAAAACCACACTTGCACATCATTAGAATTTCAACAATTTATTTGGGATTTAACATTAAAAACTGAACATGCAAACCCGATACTGCCTGAGTACATTTCAACCTGCTGTCCTGAGTGCTCGGTTTGTTTACGTGATACTGGACGCGTCCACTTGCGTCACCTGAATATCCGGCACATTTTTTTAAAGCAAATGACATTCAGTGTTGTGTCTGAAAACAGTTTAATCGTTCACTACATGGAACACTACATAGGGAACACTACAGAGGGAATAGGGAATGAGTGAACGAGTGAACGGTTTCGAACACAACCAAGGACTCAGATATTGCCAAGAATCACATTGAACTCCTCAACAGCTACACACCTGTGCTTAAATAGCCAATTGGCTCAGGTGAACTCATTTAGGCAATTAGCATTCAGTCCGTCACACCCACACACAACACACGTGTTGATTGGGCAAGTTTGTTCATTTGGGAACCGAATCCAATGGAGTGGGTGCAGTTCGATTCCGCACTGCAGCTAGAATTGTGTTTTGTTTTTCCCCATTCCTGAGTTTTGTTCTCCAGAAACCTACCTTCAAAAAAACAAAATATGATAAATACATAAAAAATATAATATATAAAATATGTAAATTTTTGGTTAAACTTAATCCTCATATGTTTAAGGTAAACATTACTTTGCTCTGTGGGGGATTAATGCTGTTCTTGGACTTTGGAACTCCACTCCTAGGGGTAATGAATACACCAGTTCTGACCTGTTTCCCCGTTAACTGTGGCAAAACTAAAATGCAGGTGAGTTTCTGAACGAAATATTTTACTTCTGAATAAGCGCATTATACTTATTTTTATTTTTACGCTGTAGATGATTTATATCCATTCAATTTTAACCTATCTATTTATAATCACTCAATGAATTAACTCTGATGGGGATGTCAATGTGTTATTTTGAGAGGGTCAGTTCAGTAATTCAACACAAAAAATAATTTTCAAGACGATGCTTTCTTCTCGTATGTCACTTAACGTGTGACGTTGATTGGTTCTGCACACGCTAAAACCGTTAGTAAACCTGGCCTTCTCTAGCACTTCTCTATGCTGTAGAAAATACCGCGCTCACCCTTGATTTTGACATTGCGCTAGGTGTGCTCCTGTCTCACGCTGCGCCTGATGATTGCTTCGAAACGGGTTGGCAGGATTTGCCATCCTGATGCTGCCCACAGTCTTAATGACAGGGACATGCGACCACCTACACAGCGCCCAGATGGTCCGTGTCGTCATCCTGCCATTTCCCCGATACCGAAGCCCACTTATTCCGGCAGGGCTCCTGCATTCCCGTGTCTTTCTTGGCTGCAGGTGTCTTGCGTACTCCTCTGCAGGCCCTGCAGCCCTGCTGGCATGGTATGAGAGACAGCATCAGAACTGGAAAAAATATCCGGCTCATTCTGACTGCCTTTTCACTATATCCAACTCCACTTTGAGGGAAACATTGGCCTGTGAAGGTTGACTTTGGCACAGAACTGTCACTTTCAACGTTTTCAGCTTATTGTTCTACCTGCAACAGAAAGGGTGTATCTCCCACTGGGAGCAACATGAAGGGTCACTCCGTCTAATCAACTCTTTGATATTCCAATCAAGCTAAATCTCATTTCTCAATCTATCTCTTGTGTGTTTTTCACCCTCCGTTTCTGTGATCGTTTTAATGAGACATGCTTTTGGACGTGCCAATCCTCTCTTTCATCAGGAGGGTGAGGAGGTCCCTATCCCAGAGGCTCTCCTGTGTCTCCTCTCTGCTTCCGTTCTGCTCAGCTCAGACAGTTTAATTACCTGACATTGTGCAGTAATTATTTAATCATTCATTTATGCGCTTATAGTCTGAGATGCAGGAGGACAACCTTTCTTAAACGAGCAACCTTAAAGAAACAGTCATTCACAGAAACACGGTGAATGTTTAAGTTCATACCGTTCATGAAAAACCCAACAGCATGAACTCGCCACATGTGATTTCAACAGATCGCTGTTTTGATGTTCACCAAAGAAACTCATTATCAGACACAGTTGGCCAGCGTGTTTTTATTGACCCACCCCCGCACTGTGCTGCCCAACCCATGTTCACACAAATGTCTTTAGTGCCCACCATGAAGCTACCAAAGAGTAACATTGAGAAGTATTCCCTTTGCGATGGCCAAAACTGGAAATTACACTACCGTCCAGGTATGTTTTCGCTACCATCCTCCCCAAACTAGAGCCCATAGCATGTATGATGGGCACATCATTCTAATTGTGATGAGCCAAAATGGGTGATGCTGTTATTGGGATCCATAGATGTTTTATCATGATTCCTTTTCTACAAAGACTCAAATTGCTCACCCATTGTGTATGCATGTTCAATGACAAACAAGCAATTTGAGTGTATTTGTTATAGGCCTTTATTATATCATAGTGTTGAAAATATGTAAAATGTTGAAAATATGTAAAAACTCATCAAGCGCTTAATCTTACTTAAATCACTACTTTGCAATTGTGAACTTTTTTGATAAACCGATGCAAATGCACAGACTCCCAGGCATTGTTAATGTGTGCGCTTTGCGTAGAATCCTCGCGGTAACCTTTCCTGTTAATGAGAGGATCAAAATTTGGGGGATACATTAGAGAAAACCTTGAAGGAGCTGGATTTGTGTGATGATCTAGACTTGGGGTTAGCACAGTATTTGTGAGGGAGGGCCAATTATCCATGAAGTTTATGTTTTGCGTAGAAAGCACAGACTCGCTGGGGGCCGTGTTGTAATATACGACCCGACGGATCCAAATGTCTGAACGTCCCAAAGCTTTGCTTGAACGTTAACTTCCCTCCGCAATTCAAAGGCATCGAAAGAGGATCTCATTAGGAGTGTATCGTATTCAGTACTCCCAGCCGTACGGTGGAGATATCGCGTGTATGGAGAGGCATACTTTATATACTTCAATGCACAGCGACGCAGGACGTACGAAAAGCAAAGAATGAGATTTGAGAGGTCCGTCTGAAAGGACTGGAGCTGTGGACTCGGGGCAGTAGATGAGGAATACGTAGACCCCGTTGCTATGGCGTCCATTAAGGCAACTGACGTTAAATAAGACGTGCTACTAAAAGCCATGACCAGTGACAGAACGAAAGCTTAATTACATTAGTGTTTAACTCACTTCTCATTTAACCAAAGAGAAGGAAGAGGCGTGGTGTTGGGGGAGGTGGGAGGTGGGAGGAGGTGGGGTGCACTTGTTTATGGGCTATGATGGATGGGGACCATGAGGAAAGATGCCTTTTGACAGACGGCGTTCGATCAATATGTTGTTGTTTTTTTTCCGATTGATCGCAGGCACTCTCTGGTAATGGTAATAGCAAACAAGGACACTTCTGCTTTCTCTCATGTGGCACTATCACTCCTGCTAACTCGGCAAATACGCTCTGCTCTTCCTCGATGTGCACAAAAGGGACTAAAATCACAGCGTAACCCTGTGCAGCAGTCGCCCGTAAGTAGTGGCTGTCGAAGCGGCTACTCAAATATGCAGCAGACTGCTGGCCTACGAGCACTTATTCCCGAGTCCCTGTTTCCCAAACACTTTGGGAGATTATACTGAAAACTGGGTGCTTTGATGCATCAAAAGGTTTTTCTCATCCCATAATTTTCCAAACACAGACAATACATACAACAGTCAGTCAATAACGAGATTTATTTATAATGCGTTTTGGTTTTAATTCATATTTTCCTGTCAGGAAGATAGTGCCCCCCCCCAAATAAAAGGCATGTGACAGTGATGTACATTTCCATCCATAAATCACATATCAAAGGCAGTTACATTTTATCTGCTAATATATCACAGATAAAGAGCCAGCAGTCACTGAAGTGGGCTAGACATCAGAACACAAAGGCTGTGTTACTGGCTGTGGGTGATCTTGTGTTACTGGCTGTGGGTAATCTTGTGTTATTGTCTGTGGGTAATCTTGTGTTACTGGCTGTGGGTGATCTTGTGTTATTGTCTGTGGGTAATCTTGTGTTACTGGCTGTGATGAGGATGGACGAATTGATGTGTATTTATTCAACATATATTTCTGAGGCCTTTTGTTCAGTAGGGACCAATTTTTCAGCACAAATACCAGACCAGTGTTTCCTTTATTTTGGCACTTACCTGTACATTGTATGATATACTTGTCCATGTCTCAAATGGTTTTCCTATGTTAAATTCACAATTAAAAGATAAAAAAAAAAAAAGTATTATTCTCACTCACATTATTTAATTTTAATGGCCACATGGTCATTTAAGAGTTTGAACAATAATTTAGGTTAACGAATTCCTGAAATTACCATTGCTGAACAGCGTATTAATTATTCCATTGATGGTGAACAAGGTATGTGTTCTGGTTTGGGAAGACAATCCATCCCCTCAGTCGGCGTGCTATCGTTTCCATGCTCTATAAAACTTTACGCAGTGTGTGTTTGCTTTTTACAATAGCATTCTCAACAGCCTTCTAACCATGTGTCCCAGAAACGAGAATGATAAATCAATGTTATAGTTATTAATAAAAACTGTTCATGTACTTTTATTAACTGGTTAACAGATGCATCTCACATGGCATTCTGATTGAATACTTTTCTCTTATCCCTTACACCAGTGGCTCCCAACCTCAGTCCTGCGGGACCCACTGTGTATGCTGGTTTTTGTTACTGCCAGTCTCTTGATCAATTAACGTTGTTGAAAACAGTTTCTTTAAACTTATTTTAACACAATGCAGGTTTGGCTCATTGCCAATTGCACTGTCATTGAATCCTTAATTTTCCACAAATGGTTTCAGTGACCAGCTGTCCACTTTTAAAAGGTAGGCCCCCACTGTTTTCACCTGTCAGTCTACAATTTAATCAATTATGTAAATATGCAACCTCTTTCTAAAGGAATCATGTGTAATATAACGCATTACAGAAAATGAGAGCATTAAAATTCCTGGGATATGAACATGGGACGTTTATTGTTCATGGCATGCATAGCTATTTCTGACCTTTGGCCTTAAGAGAGTAAATCATGCTTAAAACAAATTAAAAGTGTCTAATTAAGAACAATTAACAGCTAGTTACGATTCAGAGGTTGCAATTGGAATGAAAACCAGCACACACAGTGGGTCCCCAGCTCACACAGTGGGTCCCCAGCACACACAGTGTAAACCAGCACACACAGTGGGTCCCCAGCACACACAGTGGGTCCCCAGCACACACAATGTAAACCAGCACACACAGGGGGTCCCCAGCACACACAGTGTAAACCAGCATACACAGTGGGCCCCCAGGACACACAGTGTAACCCAGCACACACAGGGGGTCCCCAGCACACATAGTGGGTCCCCAGCTCACACAGTGGGTCCCCAGCACACACAGTGTAAACCAGCAAACACAGTGGGCCCCCAGGACACACAGTGTAACCACACACAGCACACACAGTGGCTCCCAGCACACACAGTGGGTCCCCAGCACACACAGTGGGTCCCCAGCTCACACAGTGGGTCCCCAGCACACACAGTCGGTCCCCAGGACCGAGTTTGGGAACCATTGCCCTACTCCCTCTTAAACCCCTGCTGGCCCTGAGAATATCCCCTATTGTAAGTGTGTGCCAAATTAATGCAAACATTAACGTGAGTTTTTCCCCACGTGGCCAATGTCATCATGCACATCGAGTGCTGTCTCTCAGTTTGCCTTCTGTAGTCATAATCTGTAGGGTCTTAATAGAAATGGGAGAGCAATTCAATCACTGCATTTCTGTGGTATTGTGTTGTCTAATTTTAGATAGAGATAGAGAGTCACAGCGGGGAGTAGACTTGCCTTTTGGCCTTTTTAATTTGGGGGTGTGCTGAAGGATGCATTTGACTGATGCTGACATTTCTGGAATGAAACACTAATGTGTTAGACTCCTTTAAAAGATCATTCATGAGATTAAAGACCCTGTGCTTTCCCTTGTTTCCCAAACTTTCTGCAAGGTCCTTATCCTTGAGAAACAGGATATATCTAACTTTGTATGCCAATGACTGCTTAATTACCCATTCTCATTCATTGCCCAAGATTTCATCATCCCACTGACTTAAGTTTGAAATTAATTCCATTAGTAGGCTGTACTTTATAAAAGCATATGTGTTAACTTGTCCATATATTATATTATATATTATACTGTATTATTATATTAAGTAGATTTATAATTTATCTATCAATGTTTATATAAAGAGCCATCATGCCTTCTTTTATGTCAACATCCTAAGTTTGCTTGTTAACATATATTACTGCAGAAAGATGATAATACAGTCTGGTACTACGAAAGTCATTCTTCATAGATAAACAAAAACAAATTCACATAACCTTCCTCTTTTATTTATTTTGAGACTAATTTGAAATAAACAATTTTATTCATTCCAAAATTGCCTTAAATAATTACTGTTACAGTGTGGAAAACCACCTTGGAATGTCCTCCAAGCAGTATGCCCTCACACAGGACTGTGTTTCTCCTTGGCACATCCCCTTGGCACAGGACACCAACCGAGCAATTAAAAGCATCTTTATCATGAATGAAATGCACCAAATATGTTCGGCTTCTAGACTGAACACACCAATGTAATAAGGCTGAAAACAATAGAACCCTAAATGAATTCAAGTATAATTGTTTTCCTTTCAATACAATGCACCATGGATCTAATGAAGAGTTGTTCGCGGATTCGATGTCCACACGATGTGAATGCGATGTCCACGGTCTGGAACGGCGCATCCAAAGACGATTAACATTATTGGGACCAAGCAATGGGAGTCCATGTACCTGTAGGAAGAACACTTGAAATGCCAAATAGACCTCCCAGTAACTTTTAACCAAGTCGCTCCGTTGTGTGGTTCGTTTGGAAGTTGAGCTTGTGTATAGTATTGGATGATAAATTTGGATCATCAAATGAACAAACTTTTACTTTGTTAATTGGAAGTTATTTCCAAAAAGCATTCAAATTCAGCTCACCGAAAAATTCTGTTTTCTGAGACACATCCGGGCACGTAGTTAGGAAACAGTACAAGATCATGGATTAAATGGAACTATTTCAGAACCACTGCCCAGTGACATTTAACTGTAAGCTCTAAAATCACAGATCTATGTACCAATGCTGAAACGAAGATCTGCAGACTTCAGAGAGACATGCTTTAAAAGTCGTGAATATAGGCTATTATTTTGCTGTGGAAATAAGAAGTTTAGATAGCCTATCCTAATGTTTTTTAAGACCTGCCTGAACAAAACCAAATCACTATTTTTGAGATGGTATTTACTAAATGTAATTATTAATACTTTTAATAAAACTGAAAATATTGACGCCTGAAAGGCGTTGTTTGGTGTATGCCTGGTGCTCCTAGTCTTAAGTAAAGATTGGCATCAACCTTGTCTTCTAAGGGTACGAGTGCACCAAAACCGTGCCCGCGAAAATATACACACCATAACCCAACCACCTGAGCCCTCTTCGCTTCTGAAACACTGTTCGAGTTCCATTTCATGCCACCGTTGCCTTGGAGAGATTATCTCAAGTTGATAACGCAGGATAATTGCATGACGCCAGGAACAGTTTACAGTGTTCATTTGTATGATAACCTTTACCTCATTGTTGTTTTTCTGTGTGTGTGAACAGGGTAAGAATGTGAGACCCTCGCCAATGAGAAGCTGATATTGTGTTTATGATGGGGTTGTAAATCTAACGCACAACACTCTCCTCTCCATTACAGGAGACGTGGTTCTATCCCTCCGTCTGTGTAATTAAGAGGTTCTCCGTTTCCGGTTGAATTCACAAGGTGCACTGTTATGGGGCGGTTGAGTATTGGAGTTTCTGCGGAAGTGATGCGGGGAGGAGATGAGAGTGAGCCTCTGGAACCGTCCTTCTCCTGGTCAATTTCGATAACGGCGAAGCACGAAGTCTGCAAACGTAATGAATCTGATAGCGCGGGTGAAATTAATTGCCGCTGTGTGCGGTTGGTTGCGTTCCTAAATGACTACTTAGATAATAGCACGTGGAATTACACTCAGAGGGCCTGTCCGTGCAAAATCTGTGCATAAAATGCTGATGCTAACAAATGCGCGACAATTAGAATTAGAAATTAGTGTTAGTGTGGTACAATTAATTGCTTCCCAACCTAGTCCTTCCTGCGCATCTAAATGAGCAGTTTACTCATAGAGTTTCTTTACATTTCAATGGTGTTCTCAGGATAACTCGGCTGTAGTGTACCCCTCCTTGTTGAAGGAACTTACAATAAAAGCTGGACATTTTGTCTGAAGTTTGTCCCTTCAACATGTCACAGAGTCCATTTTCCTTAAATTTGATTAAAATCCATTTGCTGGGCTCCCCTAGTGGCGGATCCAGGAAGCGCATATTTGGAGACAGAAATATTATTCTATCTTTGGTAGCTCAGCTGGCAGACTGAAGTGTGTAAAATAAGGCTGAATTCAATTTAAATAAGCCATTTTTGCACCCTGCACCAGATGGATACTGCTGCAAAATTCGTTAAATTAAGATATTCTTGTATAATGTTCTAACAATTTATTTTATTTCACGAAATTCATCATGATTGAATTAATTGAATGAACTCTTTATTAAATTAATCACTGCTTAATCACAGTGCAGCTAATTGTCTTGTTATGTGTTAATCTAGAGGAACTATAGAGAACTGAAACCCAAGCTTGGACACTAAAAATGTGCTAGATCGCATGACTACTTTACTCCCCAAAGGGACGCAATGTTAGGGTGTATGAAACCTTGTCGAGACTGGTAGAGGGCACTAACATAATCTATTTTAAGGTGCACATTGTCTGATAAGGTATAATTTAGTGGTGGTATGTTTATCTAAATCTATCGATTAATAACAAATTGACATTGTTAAATATTGATTGCTACAGCTGACCATTCCTAATGCAATGGTAACTACGGTAACTGTAAGCTCTGGCTGAGAGAAATATCCTTCAGAATCCCTCAGTTAGCAGCATTGTTTATACCACTCTGCAGAGGCTCCTTCTTGTCCTCTTAAATCACTCAAAACACGTCTAATTACTAATGCAAGAGGACCTCTTTGGATGAGAAGCGCCTCTCAACAGATTGAGATTGGCTGTCTGGTTTCAGGAACAGATCGTAAAGCTTCCCTGAAGTGAGAATGGGACTCGCAAATCTTGCGTGGAGTAAAAAGGCTTACCTCAGAACTAAAGGCCTTCGATGTGTTTTATTACCCTAGCAACACTGTTGCATAACGAAGCGCAAAGAACTAGCCTGCTGTGAGGTTCGCTAAATTTAGATTCGTGAAGATTGGAGGAAAATAGTTCTGAGGTCAATAAGTGTACTTCAAGTGTACTTCAAAAAGGCCAGTAACTGGATATACAGGTAATGAACAACACAATTGAATGCCCAATTGGGCATAAAGTCTACCAGTATCTGGAATTCTGCTTTAACATTATGCCTGGTCTTCTTTCTCTGTAAATGGTTCGATGTAGAAGTTATATTCCCCTGCATGTGGTGGTGTTTCATCTGTCAGGAATATGTTTGTTATGGGACAGGGCTGTTTCAATATGTTAAAGGAATTGTTAATTTGAGTCAATTATTATATAAGTAGCTGTGTGCTTCTGGCCCACTTGAGAATGTTTTTGACTATCCATGGCCATCCTACCCATTGGCTTGCGCTTATTTGGGGTCTAGGTTAGCTTCAAATAATAAATCACATCCATAGCACAGTTTAAAGAAGCAACAGGTTTTTATTCAGTTTGTGTAGTGCGTATGAGTGCATGAAAAATTGCATACCGTACCCCTGCCTGCTGGCTTTCGTGTTTGTATGAAAGCACCCGATACTGGGCTAGGACTGTCTGTTGAGATGCCTGTGGGAGATGGCACATGCATAGTGTGCCAAGATCAGACTGTTCCACGATGAGGCAGGGGGAGGGTGATATATGAATTGTAATGTGATTGTGATTGTGATTATGATTGTTGTGGGGAAATGATTGTGGGGACTGATATGTGTGTTTGTGTAGAATTGATGCAGGTATACAGGGGAACGGTGGCACCACTGAGCCAATCAGTGTATGTATATAAGCCTGCCCCCCCCCCCTTTCTGGCTGTAATGGAAGTTCCCTGGTGGAGGTGTGGGGAGAGTAGTAGAGAGTGAGAGGGAGCTGATGGCATAGTATGCAAATTGGTTGTGGAAGTCTTGTATATATGTATATAGCTTGGCTGGTGGTGGATTCTTTCTTTGCACGTACACCCTGCACTCTTAAATAAACACCCGTGAACTGTACGTACGTGCTCGCCATCATGGTCATTAGGAGCCGGATTTCAGTGGCTTGAAGGGCCATGGGTCTAACATTGCCACATGATGTCATAAAAACTAAATTGACATCTAGATGGCCTATATTTTCTGACACTCTTATCGGTTGTGAATCGGGAAAAGTATACACCGTTCATGAGAATACTATAGATGTTTCAGAAACCTTGTTTCATTCAGACAACAGGTTGGAAGCAGAGGAAGGCTCAACATTGCCCATGCTTGCTCACTGCCCTCCCTCATGTCATTAACACTCTTCTGCCTCATTTCATTTTCATGCCATAAGAACAGATCCCGAATGTGACTGGTACAGTATGCCTTGTGCCATTTATTCATTCCTAACAAAAAGCGATGTTTTTAGTGACTTTAAGGGCCAGTAAAGGCAAAAAAAACAGGGACGCGTTTCTGATTCTCGCCTTAGCCGACCTATATTATGTTATTGCGGTTTTTTACGACGTACAGTGTTTTTAGAAATGGTATTGCGTTAGAAGTGGCTTCATTTCATACATCAAGCTTATCGCTTGTCAGGTCAGGTTTTCTGTAGATTCAGGCATTCAGACAGCCTAAAATATTTTTGGAAGAGTGTTGAGCGTGTGCTATTCATATTCATATTGAGAACTGTAAAGGCATGATCTCAGTTGTCACGTGTATTGTTTCTACTTGTGATCTAGGTTTAAACTATAAAGATGAATTATTTGCAAACCTAGTTCTGTCTCCAAAATCTGTCCATTTAATGATCAATTGCCCATTATTTCATCAGGTAGTTTATCATTGTAATCTTTTATTTCAGGTTCACTTTTACAGGAATTATCACGAGTAGCTTTAAATAGAGAAGGGAAAATCTTTGTTCTAAACTGATCATTAGTCTCAATTGGTTTTAGTTTACTTCGCTTGATTAACAAGTGTGCCAACTGTGTGAACAATCTTTTGGCAAGTAATCCCAAAGATCTCTTTTAATTGTGTGTTACGCTGTAGCATAGTCCTCCTTCACATGAGAGAAGATGACAGCTCAATTTATTAACATCAATTTCATCATTACAAAGAATGCACCATTGCTTTAATGAGGTAAATAATATAAAATAAATAAATAAATATATCACATCAGCTCCGAGTGCAACATCCAATAAACATGAGTGTACAATCTTCATAAATCTGCTTTTTCATGAACGTTTAGTATGCACAGATCAGATTAACAAACCTTCACATCACCAATATTCCCTGGATACAGATACAGAGAACGCAGAGTACATTTATCCACAAGTTTAAATCATCTGTGACTATGGATAAATACTGCTACCACATTACTTAACTATCCCTATTGGTACTAATTATTCAGCTAATTAATTGCTTGATTGTTAATCAAAGAAAGTAAATGGTAACAAAGATAAATGATTTGTTTCATTTAAGATTTCTCTAAACACCGCTGATTTATAAAGCCGATTAATCATACTTGGATACATTTCTGCGCTGTGCGCATTTCGCCATTATGAACATTCATGAGGACCATCTGTGTATTCTGATCCATAATATTTACTGCTGAGAGTACAATACGTGAACAGAAATGATGCCATGCAACACTTAAAAATGAGTGTTCAGTGATCGACGGCGAGATGTAAAAAAAATAAAGAGACAACTTCATTCCTGTAATCGTAGCCTTGTAATCGTGCAAAGTGCACACCATGAGAGATCTAACAGGAACAGGAACAGGAAGTGGAAAAATAGGTGTGCTGTAAGCTGGGGCCAGGCGGTCACTGAAGGAGGCTGGTGTCTGGCCTCCGGGCATTTCCCTCTACTCCTCCACAGGACTGTAGGTGGACACAGCAATTAATCATGGGTCTTAATCACTGAACAAACAACAACAACAACAACAGCCACGGCAACAGGAAGAGCGATGCTGAGCTGTGAGGGGATCGAGCCAAGCTCCACCAGACTGTAACGGCACACTTGAGTGGACCCCACTTCCCCAGGACAGCTGACACATGCTGTTATTAAGACATGTCGACAGTGGGAGCCAGCGAGAGAGAGACAGAGAGAGAGGGAGAGAGAGGAGGGAGGGAGAGAGAGTGCAGAGGCCACGGAGACGAAATTCTGCTCCGCTTTCTTTAACCCCCACACCCCCCGCTGGACCCCCTCACCTGCTCCTCACTTGTGGCCACTCCATCGCACACTTGAGTTATTTAGTGCTTTGCTTGTGTTCTCCTGTTTCTCACAAACACCAGCGCCATGCTGGACGGGGCTTCGGAGACAGATGGCGCGGCAGCACAAACCCAGCCTGGACCGCCTCCCACCCAGCGCAGTACAGATGCAGGCCTGCTGGTGGGCCCGGTTAGTGCCACTCTGCTGTGTTGTGAAGGCAGATTCTGGGGGGGTGGTTAGTTTTCAGAGCCAAAATGGCTGACACCAGCAAGTAAACGAGAAGTGTAAAAGAGGGCTCTAGTATGGATATTTTTTGTTCTATTTAAAGAATTATACAAGTTAACTATTACCATTACTGCTCAGATTAGCATACCTCTGACATGAATCTGAAAACCGATGGATAAATGAAATAACGTGGATGGGCATAAATCATTGGCATGAATTACTTTAATTAAGAAGTGACTACGGCCAGCGTCCAGACCCACTCCTTTAATGAATGTGTGTCACACCTTTTAGATTAGATTAATGCTTGATACTTTGTATTACCCCGTTACGAAGGAGAAAGACATGGATAATTTATTGCTTATTAATAAAATGCTCTCTGACTCTGATAAATATTACATTTGGTCAGGGCGCCATGGCTAAACCCCTGACTCCTTGGCATCCATCAGCCCTTGCTCCTATGAAATCCAGAATATCATTTTTTCCCCAGGTATAGCTTTGTAAATAATAGATAGAAAGAAACTATTCATTTTTAATATGAAATGAAAATGGTAAAAATGTAAAAAGCAGCGTTTTTAACACCTTTCGGACCTGGGGCTCTCGATGGACGTTCGATGGGAACTGTAGGCGATATGCATCGAAGAGCTAGAGGCTGGAATACTGGCACACAGATTGGATCAGGTGCCAGGAGCGGAACATGATGGCAGACACACAAGGAGAAGTGTAAAGCATGCCAATGACGAGAATACAAAACTAATCCTCTCCAGTGTGACCATAACTGAAATTTCACACCGCACACTCCAATCCGGTCGCCAGATTCTTCCCACAGACCAAGCAGAGTTTTCCACCAAAAATGAGATGGTACTCATTGGAAGTGATTAACCGTGTAGATAATAAATAAGTGCTTTCTCCCCCCTGTATACATAACAAAGTGTGAGGCTTAAATGTTTATAAGGTATTTTCTTTTAGCAAATACCATGACCAATGTGCAGTTTTAGTCTATAGTCTTTGTCCTAAATTTGATAAATACCACCTAGCCACTTCGGTCTTCAATGAACCAAGAATGAAGTTTTGCTGCATTCAATCAAATCAGCCTTTACGTTCATAAGGATCAACCTCGTGCTGATAACGATCCATATTATGCCAGGAAACAGGAAAAGGTGTGGCCTGAAATGAGCAGTTTCCAGGTTGGAGGGCTCTTGTTCATCAACTGAAATGTCTTTCTTCACTTTATTATTGTGATATGGTGCCAGATTAATCAGGGACGTTGTGTTTCAGTTCCATTGATTTGCCTTTTATCCCACTATCACCACACGTGCAGCTTGGTGGTTCTGATTTAATGCCGGGGTCTGTCTTAGAAATATAACACAGATTCATATTCTCACACCAATACATTCATTTTGACCTTGAATCAATATTCATAAAATACGATTAGGCTACAGAATACATAATCAATTTGACATTTGTTTTCACATCTGATTTAGTGTTTTCCAATGCCATTACAGTTGAGCCTCGGTTATCGGGCATAATCCGTTCCAGAAAGTCGGCTGAAAACCAAAATGCTCGAAAACCAAGGTAATATTTCCCATAAGAAATAATGTAAATCCAATTAATCCATTCCATACACCCAAAAATATTAACAAAAATACACTCGGAACTTTCTTTGGACCCATGGTGGCTTATTTAACAGTAAAACTAAATACAAAAACACAAAAACACAATTTAAAACAAAAATGTTTCGGACTAATGCTAGGGGAGATGCTCACTTAGCGAGAGACAAAGGCAGACTGAGTCACGCACTCACGTGATGCTTTGTGTGGGGGCTTGGCTTGGGGAAATCATGCAGCAGCAAGCGAACAGGAACGTACAGGTTTGTAACGGACGGATTTTCTTGCTCAATAACCGAGGAGATGTACAATTTGCAAGACATATTTTGCCCAAAAATGTGATCGATAACCGAATCGTACGATAACGGAGGTGCTCGATAACAAGGTTCCACTGTACTTTAATTGCAGAAATATAGAATGAACATTTGCTCTTTCTTCCTACTGTGTATGTGATTGCATTTATAGTTTTCCCCTGAGTAGTATTCTTATGTTTATCAAACGTGAACTTCTTTATGCTCACTGTATTCGCTAATCCACAAAAATCCTTTAAAAACTTTTCACATTGGTGCGGTGGCGAATAGCGTAGAGGTCTAGAGCCGGCTCGGGTCCGCCGTGAAGCACGTAAGGGTGACAGAACGTGGGTGGGTCTCGAAGGAAGTGGAGTTCACCGCCCACTGAGAATTAGCTTGCCTCATAGAGATGAACAGCGGACTCGCGTGGGGAGGGTAAATTGAAATAAATAGAGCATTTAATTGGCTACTAAATTGGGAGAAAAACTGTAAAAAATCTGAAACAAATACTTTTTTTTTTCTTTCACATTTTGTGTGAAATGTGGAACTCTGTCAGACCTGGAAACCACAGTACAGGCAGCATCCTTTGACCCAAAAGACAGCACAGACTATAAAATCCTCACTCAAAAAGAGGACCAGTACAAAGAAAGCTCAACAGTACTGAGGGCTGTACACAGCCATATGTGAGATTGGTGAGCATGGTGGCACCACCCAGGATAACAGTGTGAGTAATGGCTGTTCACATCAGTCTGTGTAATGGTTGATAGCAGACATAGATTCAGGAGAGGAGAAAACAGAGGTGCTATTTACATTCAGGAGGAGGAGAAAACAGAGATGATATTTACATTCAGGAGGAGGAGAAAACAGAGATGATATTTACATTGACAACCAAGTTACCTCCTGCATATACTTTGGATGAGTTTTTATTTTTATTTTTAATGAATGTTCAGAAATCAGTCACCTGTAAGGTAAAATGTATAAATGAAGGTGGAAGAAGTGGAAGAAGGTGGAAGAATTTCAGGCTGTAAGGCAACAGAAGGTGACATTTTTGAGATGGGATGTAAACTTTAAAGGGGCACTATATGTGCCTTCTCCAGGGCCGGCTCAAGGCACAGGCCATACATGGGGCGCCATGTTGGCTAGGGGCGCCATGTCGGCTAGGGGCGCCATGTCGGCTAGGGGCGGTAGGTCGCCCTCACAAAAAAAAAAAAAAAAAAAAAAAAAAATCGCTGGTGGGTGCCCTCTCCTTTCCTCCCAATGAACAAATAAACAAAAAGAAATACACTTTGCACCCTGTTCTGTTCCTCAATGTTTCATCTGGCCTGCACTTTGACAGAGATGCTGTTACAGGTGGGGGCCTGCCTGGCTGCTTGCTGAAAGTGGGGACACGTGCGTGCATCACAGGCAACCCAAGAGACGTGCTGTCGCCTGTCGGGTCAAGCGCAGGTGATGGGGTCAGAGAGGCATGCACTACTGATGCAGTCAGGCAGAGAGCCAACATCAGCGTGACGCAAGATAGATATCAGATCGATGACAGATTTTATATTTGCACAATGACAAGCCTTCAGGTGCACAGGGGAGAAAACGGAGGAAGGAGGAGGAGGGAAAAGAGAGCCCGTGCTATGTCATCAAAATAGCTTTTTGTTGTGTTTCTGTGTTATTGCAGGAGGCTAGGGAGCTAACTAGCTAAGTAATAAACAAGCTAATGCTAGCTAGATAATGCGATGCTAAGAGCTACTGCTAGACTCATACAGATTGAAGGATGAATGCATGCTGATGCTGAGTTACCCTCACGTTTTGGCTTGAAGCTTATTAGTACCCACCTGTAATTATTACCAAAACTAGGCTACTACACCTGAATTGCAGGCCTTCTCTCTCATCTCTGACCATGAGCAAGGCTGTAAGGTAGGGTTAGTGGGTGGGGAGATAATGTGTCTCTTTTATTGGTGGAATGTATGAGGGCACATTCGTTTTTTGACATCCAGGCATGACACCACATCTGTCACTTTTGAACTTTTGTAGCTAGCTATGTTTTCTGATGATGCTTACAGACAGTTTCTTTTCAAACAAAGGAGGAGCCGGACCCAGCTTTATCGGCGTACCCAAAATGGTCCGTTTTTAAGCTTACAACATCCCGCTTCCATCTGGTTTCACCTAAACATTGTCCTGTTTGATGAAAAGCATGATTTTGACTGTGCAGCACCTGTAAAGGGTGCTCGTGTCATTCTGTGCCTCCAAGAATACAACTATGACACCACGAAGTTATCATTTGTTCTCAAAAACTTTCTACACAGTATTATGAATACATGATTTATATATCATTGCATCATGCTGCTCTTCAAAGTGGGCAAAGCTGAAAGAATGATGGCTGACCTATGAATAAAAATAGAGAAGTTGTCGTTGGTGATATCAGGAAATTGATCCTTTCAAGACACCATTTTACCCTCTAAACCATTTAGGCTCTAAAACTGAGCCTATTTATCGAAAGTTTAAGTGGGTCTGCTTTATCCTGCTCGTACACGCGTCCCATTTTCATTACCTCTTCAGATACCAAAGCCCTCCGTTTATGTGTGCCGTGAGTGTAATTTTAAGAAGGAAAGACAGACGCCCACAGGATTGGACTGGATTTATGACCAGTATATTAAAACTGCTGAGAGGTTAAACAGAAAAAGGTAGAATGAAGAGATCAGTTGTTATAGTTATAGTTATTATGGGAGTCCAAAGCACATCATTTGCATACAGAGTGACAGATTTGACTGAGCTACTACTTAATTATTTTCTTCATTTTGGTAGAAATTCACTTAATAGCTGCTGAGTTCTCAAATGAGAAAAATTATATTTTGTCACCTTGCTCAACTGTTGTGTAGCTGTTGATTACATTTTGCTGTAATTCTTGAAATTGTAGGAGCTATGGTTTTTCAACAGTGTGATATAATTGTGGCAGACTGATTATACTGTACACTCAATTAAAAGCAGTTTGGGAGCAATGTTAGTGGGATTTTTTTAGTCTTTGGAGTGTCACATAAAGTATTACGCAACGCTGTTTTCAGAATTTCACCGCAAGTTGATGTACTTCAAATAACTCTTGGTAGTTGGCAATCACGTACAAAACTCTGTATAAATCACAGATTGGTGAGAATTTTTAATTTACTTTGTTTTTACTTGAGGGCATGTGCTACATGAGCATGTCGGAAGATGAAAATGATAAATTGACACCCTTATTATTAGTGGCTTACTCTTAGCAAGTTATTCAAATTATTCAATTGCGACTCGCCGAGATGCTGTGAAACGATACGTGGGTGTGTGAACGCTTGCCCTCTGTTTCTGTTTCGCTCTCTCTCATCTGCAGCTCTGCACCAAGATCCTTAATCTTATTCCTATTTTATCTTTTCTTGAGTTTTTTTCTCTTTCTATTCCTTACACTTTGCCACTTTTGAGACCATCTGCTGTACATCTAAAGCCCTGAGTTGGCCTGTGCGGAAAGCTTCACACTTCCTTTGGCGGATCTTTTGTCATCAATCTGCTCCTGGTACCCTTCTAGAGATGGGGGGTTACGGGATTAATCACCCTCCCTGGTTCACAGGAAAGAGGGCACACGCGTTAATTTGAATGCGTGTTTCTATGAGAAATGGAGGACTATAAATGGGGAGTGAAAGTAGAGAGACGTACTTCAGTTACACCGTGCGGGTAATTCTGTAGCAGCTGTCCCCTTCAGTCATTGGCAAATAAAACTAACCAGAGTGGGGGCACATCCATGTCTGTTTACCCCCCCAGTTCTGTTTATCAATTATAGTTTTACTCGTCGATTTATTAACAATAAACAAAATCAGCCAATGTGTAATAAATAGTATCACTTAAAGCTGACTTTTTTTTTTGCATGCATGTTTAAATGCGCATCTTCTAAACGCCAAAAAATGTAAATGTAAATGTTGTCCTTCCTGCTTATTGTAGTATAAATGTAATGGTATACACATACATATTTTATATGTATAAGAATATGTAGATACTGTATAAGAAGAATTATTCAAGCTAAAAGGAAAATAAATTTTTACTGGAAGCACCATAATGCATTTCTTTCTCCTGTGCCTACAACATAAAACTAAGGGAAGATGAGGCAGGGGGGAAGGAAAATAATCACTCTTACATAAAATTGAACAAAATCCCGCCTCCCATCCAGACTCCTGAGGTAATGCGTAGCTACCTTACCTAAAGGCATGTGAGCGTATTCCTGTAGCTGTGACATCTCCTTCCCTCACTCAGGGAACTGTGGTCACATGCATAACCTCAACCTTTTATTTCATGGCATGGTCACGAGTTCGGAACAGTTTTATTTTAATCCAATAAAACATTAAATTAAGATAGGAAGCTAGCCCAAACACATCCTGACACAGCAGAGTGCGTGTGTTTGACCCAGGACAGCAGGGCTTACCTGTGTTTGACCCAGGACTGCCGAGTGCGTGTGTTTGACCCAGGATAGCAGGGCTTAGCTGTGTTTGACCCAGGACAGCAGGGCTTACCTGTGTTTGACCCAGGACAGCAGGGCTTACCTGTGTTTGACCCAGGACTGCCGAGTGCGTGTGTTTGACCCAGGACAGCAGGGCTTACCTGTGTTTGACCCAGGACTACCAGTGCGTGTGTTTGACCCAGGACAGCAGGGCTTACCTGTGTTTGACCCAGGACTGCCGAGTGCGTGTGTTTAACCCAGTGTTTTTTTGTTTTTTTTTGGATGGAGTAAGGAGGGGTATATAGTGTTGAACAAGTAAACAGTGGTGAAGACATTTTAGCTAGATGGACAGAGTTCAGTGGTAGTGGAGTCTGAAAAGGTGGGTTTTGAGTCCTCTTGCGGAAGATTGCAAGTGATTCAGCGGTCCTGACCGATTGCGGAAGGTCGTTCCAGTCCCGCGGGGCAACACATAGTTGACAGTAACGTCAGCCAAGGTGGGAGGCATTCAGTTGGCCAGGTTGTGTCTCGTCGCACACAAGCCAATCGGACGCCCACATTCTTCCTGTGTAAAGCTGCACATGAAGTGTCTTCCTCCGACTCATGTCTCTGCAAGCTTTACATGTGAAAAGAAGCGGTGGCTGGCATCACGTGTTTTTCGGGGAAAAGAGAGTGTGCTTGTCTACACTCTCCTAAATTGACAGTGGAGGTTGCTGTGAGTGCGGCTTACAAATATGATTCGGCATTCCACATTAGGTGGAAATATATATATATACACAGATTCATTCTTCTAATATAATTGCATAATAGGTACAGTACAATATAGTGGCCCTATGCTATGAGATATGATGCTTAGACTCCAAAACTTTTCCCCTTAGAAGAGTAGTTTTGAAATGTACTCACTGCCAGCAGCAGAGCCATAATTTATTGTTTTGAAGTGGATCAATGCGAAGGAGGCAACGTTGATTCCTTTTAGAGCTCCTAATGCAACATTAAAGAAATTAATGGGCCCAATAACAGATCAGATTTAACACTGTAAAACCTGTAACCCCAAACTCTCATCTCTACTAATGTTCTCCACTGCTTGACTTGACGTAATTATGGGCCATCTAAGCTTTTCTGCTGCAGCTTAGCGAAGCCATTATCAGCCCTGCCGCTGCCCATTATAGCGTCTCTGTTTTATTACGAAACTTGGCTTTTAATACTGCAGCAGTCATATCGGTGTACGTCCTCTAAAATAGAAAGATGCTTAGTGCAAGATTATTATTGAAGGCCAACTTCACATGAAAATCTAAATGTTAAGTTTTGTCCCTCTTTCCTCAATCTATACTAGACCCATTTTGAGGCAGCCTAGACCTTGTTCCATGAGTAAAGTGTGTTTCTCACAAATTAGGAGAGAAAGGCAGATATATTAATATGCACGGATATACTCTATTTGTGTTCTATTTCATACATTCGTATTGAGTTAGTGGCAATCTGAGGCATCAAAGCACCAACAAACAGTTGTGCAATGTGCACGAAGCCATTCAAATCACAATGACAGCAGTCAAATTTGCTCACATGAAACACAGTGATCCTTCACGCCAGCAAAGAGAGAGGGATTAGAATGGGTGTTTATCCTTTACCTCTTCTCTGCAGCAAGTTTGGAGAGCCTGAGTGCAATGCATAGTCTGGTGATATCGCATGCATGGTCCCGTAACATTGCATGCATGGTCTAGTGATATTGCATGCATGGTCATGCATGGACTAGTGATATCACATGCATGGTCTCGTGATCGCATGCATGGTCTCATGACATCGCATGCATGGTGTCGTGACATGTGCACACAGTTGTCCTGGATGTATTAAGCGATTTGCATCGCAGTGACAGCATCACAACACTGTCACATTTTACACAAGACAGACAGTGATCGGTTATCCCCCCACCCCCTCAACCTAGTTTCCCCACACTATGATGCGTGTATAGATTTTTGCACGTTTTTTTGCGTTGTTCCCGACACGAGACAAAGAAGCGCATTGTGGGAGAGTGTAGGTTCAGTTTATGTCGACATTCACTTTTTATTTAATTAATGAACATTGGCACATTTAATAATGGACATGTGGAAATAAATCATTAAATGTTTTCCATTGAATTATTTATGTTGACGTTTCACTTTTTTTTATTAATGAACATTGGCACATTATATCCTCCGTATGTCACTTGGAGTGTAGCTGGAGTTCTTTATGTTCATTGCTGCTGTTTCCTACTCCCTGCACCTTGTTATTTCGGCACCAGAGCTCTGCCTTTGTTTCAGGACCCTGCATTCAGGCCTTAGAGTACTGAAGAACGGCTACGATGCTGCAGAGCACACCTCAGTACAGTATGTCTCTCTTTTCTTGCACTGCCAGACCTTCTGGTTTTACAAATGAAAAAACCAAGATGATATACATACAGTATATAATGACTCTCTTCATTGCACATGCACTACCTATTCTGCACACACATATTCTTATGCACCATGTATACCTGTTTTTCATGCACAATGTGCACCTGTTCTTCATGCACAATGTGCACCTGTTCTTCATGCACAATGTATACCTGTTTTTTATGCACAGTTTACAGGCAGGTGTGTGGTTTTGAGCTACATTGAGCTTTTGGGGTAAAAGATGTAAGCATTATTTCTTCCGAGGATGGCTCTGTAATTAAATGAAAATATATATTATATAAGAGGAGAAGAAGTGAAAGGAAAGAAAATCACGGCTCAAGTCTTGTTGAAGCCTAACGATTCTTCAATTGGACTCCCACTGCTTGGTAATGACATTCCTTCTTGTTATTCTGAGCGTTTTATGTTTCTCGGAGAGCCTTGTGTCTCCAGAATGATAATGGCATGTTAGGTGTGTCTTTCTCCATACCTTTCCAAGGTGGATTTTCTTTTCCCGTTACAGCTGGTTTTGTAAACGACCTGAATGAATGCAACACAATCATGTTCCTGATTTTAAACTGCCAAAAGTGCATGCTTTTTGAAAAAAGCAAAAGCTGAAAAAAGATAGGAAGAAAGAAATTAAACACAAAGAACTATAGGTAACTTCCAAAATAAAGGAAACACCAACATAAAGTGTTAATAGAGTGATGGACCAATCTAGAACATTTTATCTATTGAAATGTTACTACTGCACATACTAGACCTTTTATAAGGGCAGTGACTGATCATGGTATTTGACTGGGTTCATTGTATTTGGTATCAGTAGTGGATGCGTGTGTGTGTGTGTGTGTCTGTCTGTCTGTCTGTGTATGCATGGGAATATATGTGTGTATATTCTAGAATGACACCTATAACTACATGTAATGGTTAGCTCTGATACTTCTGGAAGGTACTCATAATAGTATAACATTTGAAGCACAAAGGATTGGAGACAAAGTCTGTTTCTGTCTGAACAGATTTGACCTCTGGTGTTCCTTTGGACTCAAAAAAGTAAATACTTGAAGGACCCACCGGTCCAAGGGCCTGGATTCAATCAAAATGAATTCTGCCTTAAAAATAAAGTGTTTCTTCTTCAAAAACCTAGATTGGTGAGGTTATTTTGACGAGTGCTGATGTAGCCTAGATGTGTAATGCAACAAAACATTTAAAAAAGTGATGCTATACTGTATATTATCATTTTATATTTATATTTTCTTAATATTGTGGCAGCCCAAAGGGTTGCCCCAGAAAACGGCTGCCTGGCCTCCAACACATGGCAGCCATTTTCACTACATTTCCCAGCAGACCACAGAAACACCTGAACGAAGTCAGGCAATGGGAGCTAACGACCAGCTGAAGGCCATTGCAAGGCCTATTTAAAGGTCTCGCTCCCAGAACCTATCGAGAGGAGTAGGAACGTGAGTGGGAAGGAGTGCTGTGTTTGTGTGGAGAGTAAAACTGTGAAGTCAATTGACTAGCCAGTATTTGGATTTAGAAAGAGAGTGATTTGGATTGTTTTTTGTGAATGAACTTGGAGAGGTGCAAGAGGTGATCAAGGGCAAAGAGGACGAGATCCATAAATTGGAGAAATGTTGTCGGGACCAGAGGGAGGAACTGGTGAAGAACCAGAGACGGGCGGCCATGGTGGAGGACCAATGGCGAGTCACCCTCCGGGAGGTCCAACATCTAAAAGATGTCCAGACTGAGCTGTACCGGACAAAAGCTGAGTTGGGGACCTCGGAGGAGTGCCATCTGGTGGCCGTGGGGAGATTGCTTCAGGAGCACACTGACTCGCTGAGAGTGCTGGGAATCATGGCTGGGGAGATGGAGAAGGACAAAGCATCCCTTGGCGATGACATGAGGCGGGTAGAGGCCCACAACCTGGCGCTCGAAGAAAAAGTGAACCTATCCAAAAAAAAGAACCTATCCAAGATGTTGGAGGGAAAGAACCAGCAGTGTCTGGACATCCAGGAGTCCCAGGACCAGGCCAAAGAAGAATATGCCAGGGCCTTGGGTGATGTACAGACCAGGTTCAAGCAGGAGAAGGAGAAGGAGGTGGCTGCACTCAGGCAGGAGCTGGCAGAGATGAGAAACTCCCAGGAGAAGGTCAAATCTGAAGACTATGAGCTCAAGATGGAGAACAACAAGCTCAAAGTAGAAGCCAAGGAGGCTACGCTGACCCTTGACGACCTTGCCCGACAGATTCAGGATGGGCAGGCGGCCCTGAACAGGACTGTCCTGGAGAAGGACACCCGGATTGAAGCACTGAAGCTTGAGAAGGGCCAACTGGAGGGCGAGCTGAGCCAGGCTGAGCGGCGGCTGGCGGAGCAGGCCCAGCAGTACCAGCAGACTATTGAGGAGCTGACCCGGGCCTGGTCCATGGAGGCCTCTGCGCTGCAGATGGAGCATGAATGTGCTGTCAAGCTCAACCAGGAGAAGGACTTTGAGATTGCTGAGCTGAAGAGGGGGAGAGGGAGCAGATGGCGGCCGACCACCGGACACGAACGAAATGCTGTCCACCTCCGTGGCAGGCCAGAAGCAGCTGACTGAGCTGTTAAGGGACAAGGACTTGTTCATAGAGACTCTGAAGGCAAAGGCGACTGAGGCACAGAGGGAACTGGACCAGAAAGAAGCCCAGCAGCAGGCCAGAGAGAAATGTTTTTGTGAAGTCCTGAAACTCCAAATGGAAATGCTACGGGACCTACAGGAACAACTGGAAGAGGTGAGTGAAGACCTGGAATGTGCTAAGTGTGTTCCTGTCACCAAAGACATTGGCATGCAGGTGGAGATCTCACAGCCAGTGGAGCCAGCAGGAGGCGATGACCAGTCATTGGAGTGGGGTCAATGGTCCTCAGTCCCACTCCGCTTGCCGGACCTTCGAGGGGGCCTGGAGGAGCAGTATGTGGAGGTTGAACTGTGGACGGACCACAGTGTTGAAGAGGGACTCTTGACTATGGCTGAGGAGGCCTGGTTGAAGGCCCAACCATCTCCTGATGTGGTGAGTCCGTCGCCGGCACTGAAATTGAGAAAAGTGGAGATTCAAAGCTCTCACTTGAAGGAAAATGTGGAAAAGAAATCAAAGGAGAAAGTTAACTGTCTGTTGAAGAGTGTATTTTCCCCAATTACCACACTTGATCCCCTGAAAGCAAAAGGAACAAGGAAAAAGCCAAAGAATGGACTAAAGAAGGAAATGCTGCACAGGGTTCGCTGGAGGAGCCATGGAGGGCTGGTGAGGACCAGCGCAAGAGCGGTAACCGTTCCGTCCTTGGACCCCAGAGCCAGTACCCACCTATGGCCAGTTGGTGGCAAACGAGGTGAGAGACTTTCATCCTTTCCTAACGGCTTGCAGATGCTTTTTCAGACTGTGAATGGAGAGGGAATCTGGACGTTTGACCCGGGTGGAAAACTGCCTGAGTGGACCTGGAGAGGGGGACCCTCCTGGTGGCCGTGGGACATAGGCCGCTCAGCCCTCCCCGAGGTCAGAGCTGAGGAGGAGGGTGTGTGGCAGCCCAAAGGGTTGCCCCAGAAAATGGCTGCCTGGCCTCCAACACATGGCAGCCATTTTCACTACATTTCCAGCAGACCACAGAAACACCTGAACGAAAGTCAGGCAATGGGAGCTAACGACCAGCTGAAGGCCATTGCAAGGCCTATTTAAAGGTCTCGCTCCCAGAACCTATCGAGAGGAGTAGGAACGTGAGTGGGAAGGAGTGCGAACGTGAGTGGGAAGGAGTGCTGTGTTTGTGTGGAGAGTAAAACTGTGAAGTCAATTGACTAGCCAGTATTTGGATTTAGAAAGAGAGTGATTTGGATTGTTTTTTGTGAATGAACTTGGATTGTTTTGAGGACCCCCTTTGCATTGACCACGGACTGGATTACGGAACTGACTTGGATTTGGAATTGGAACGGACATCGACAACGAGAAGGATTGCGGACTTTGTGTGTTTGTATTCCCCTGAAGACCCCACCCTTTGTTTTGTGTTGTCTAGAGTTTATTTATTAAATTATTGTTTTTGTTCTAAACACTGCCCTCTGCAAGGTCCGTGCGTGTCGCCCAACCCCTGGGGACACCACAATATAAATATACATTTGAGGGGTGGAGGGAGGAGTGGAGAGGGCTGCTCCTCCTCTATGAGGGGTGGAGGGAGGAGTGGAGAGGGCTGCTCCTCCTCTTTGAGGGGTGGAGGGAGGAGTGGAGAGAGGGCTGCTCCTCCTCTTTGAGGGGTGGAGGGAGGAGTGGAGAGAGCTGCTCCTCCTCTATGAGGGGTGGAGGGAGGAGTACAGAGGGCTGCTCCTCCTCTTTGGCTGCTGTCAGGTGCTGTTCCCTCCCACAGCCTGTGACCTTACAGGACCCTGGACAGCAGCAGCCTCACACACAGGCAGGCTCACCTGAGGCTCATCAGTAATCAGCTCAGGTATTGCCTTCATTAGACCTTTTCTAAAAGCACAGCTGGCCATTCCTGAAGAGAGACTTGTGGGATGTGGAGGAAGTGGTGCTGTTTCATTCTTACCCTCTGCAATGGAGCGTTTAGTTTGACTTTGTTTCTCATTTTTCATTTCATTTGATCTTGGCTGTCTTGACAGGGAAGAATAAAATGGTTGCTGACCCACTGGAACACTTATTTTTTCCATCCACTCACCGCCTGGCATGGTGGCCACCCCTGCCACAATCATGTATGACTATTTCCAATGTTAGCTTCCTTCCTGTAATGTAAAGTTATCGAGGGGTGAAAGAACAGAAGTGTGTGTGTGTGTGTGTGTGTTGTGTGTGTGTGTGTGTGTGTGTATGTGAAGTGTTGGGGTCAAAGTACTGACATCATGTGACCTTGCAGCACCATAAATTCAGCTTACCATGATATCCTGAGGAACAGGGAGTGTGCGTGTGTGTGTGTGTGTGTGTGTCAGCTCCACAAGATGCCAACAGACTGAATGAGCAACAGACTGAATATTTATTTTTGTTTTTGCAATAACCAAAGTCAATGCTTCCTGTGCCAGGTTTTCATGTTTCATACAGTTGGTCTGTCAATTTTTCCCCACCGTCATGATTGTGTTCCCTGTGGAGGCCCTCAGGACTGCATAGGAGGGAGTGCAGTGTTTTTGTTTGTATCGGGTGTGGAGGGATAATGTGGTGTTTGCAGCATGCGGCTTCTTCTCCAGCTCTGACTGCACAGAAGCTTGCGGTGGGAGGAGCACCATAAGCTCATACGTTAAGTGCAGAGTGGACATGTGGACAAACAGAGGGGAGTTTGGCAGGGTGGTTTTATCACCTGTCAGGGAATTTCCAGTTATCTGCCGGTGGGGGGGAGACAAAAAAAAAAAGCTGAGACCAGTTCTTCGCGGACCGGGAAATAAATTAAAACGTTTTTATTATTTCTGTGCGGCCGGGTACCAAATGCCTCACGGACCGGTGGTTGGGGACCCCTGAGCTACAGGATAGATGGAGGAAGTCCTATCACCCCCATGAGTGATGTATTTTATTTTCTATGAAATAAAATTATTGATCTTACCTGTGTCCTGGGAATTACATTATGTGGTCACCAATTCCCCTGAGCCAAAATGGAGTAGGCTGTTAACTGTGACCAGTGGACCATGACACTGACCAAAACAACTAACTCCTTTGCTAAATGTGTAAAAGCCTATCCACTGAATTGCTGTTAGCAACTGCAGCAAGAGCAGTTTCTTTCTGTTACTCTAAATAGACTAAAGTGGGACAGGATCTTGCTGTGTGATTGACTTCCTTTCACATAAAACAGTCCTATTTATTTCAAATATGAAAAGCTGTAACATGATGTCACAGGTACCCTTGATCATTTTACTGTATTAATGAATTCATATATTCAAAATATAACCATATAGCCATGTGAGCAGAATATGAAAGTCATTACCATTTCCAGATTGTAATCTAAGCAGAAGCTGCATCCTAAACCATGGCGTGAGCACGTTCTGCAGGGCGTTTGACGTGTATTGATGGGAGATGGTGCTTCCTCTGTCATCAGGCCTCGCTCCCAGATGAGGGCACTGTGGGTTCACAACCCACATTTTCACCAAGTGTGTCCGGCCTTTTCCGTTCTATGCTGAATGCTTCTTTTGTGTTTCATTTTTCACCTGCTTTATTCCACAGGACTGGTTGTGCACTCCTTGACAAAACCAAGCCCATAGCATGCATTGATGATGCTTTGTCTTAGCTTGTAGTTTGTTACTTGACCAAACTGGTTTGCTGTAGGTAGGCCGTTTTTTTGTAGATCGTGTCATTTTCATTTTCGTTTGTGTGATTCGTTTTACTTTGCTGAAACTTTTCTGGATGCATTTCATTGAATGACCTCATTCCTGAAATGGTGATCAGCACTTTTCTGCACGGGACAGGGCGTCGTGTCTGGAGCCGAAATGAAACAGAGAGGCTGCGGTACATCAACCACTGCCTCCCTGCTGTATCGCATCACATTTAACAACCTCCTCTCTGGTCTGTTTCCTCTACAATCTCCTCCATCTCAACCTCAGCTTGTTCCTTCCACTCTACTGTCTTCTGTGAAATTTGACTTGCATCACGTCCTGGCCTCTGTCATCCCGTAAAATGGTAACTGGGGCAACGGCCTTGATTTGTGTAGGGTCACCTTGCATTTTGGCTGGCCTGGAAAGCTCCATGATGCCTGATGTTTTTAGAGTGAGATGTGTTAGGGGGCTGAGGTCTCTGTTGTCCCTTTGGGTGGCGTGGAATGTCCATTCCCGGTTCATGAAACCTTCCCTGGACAGCAGTTGAAATGAGATAAAACCCACAGGGTTTTGGTTTTGGTTGCCTGGAGAGGCGGCAATGTGGTATAATGGTTAGGGAACTGGGCTTGTAACGTTAAGGTTGCAGGTTCAATCCCCAGGTGGGACACTGCCGTTGTACCCTTGAGCAAGGTACTTAACCTGAATTGCTTCAGTTAATATCCAGCTGTATAAACGGATTGTAAAGAAATGTAAACTGTAAGTCGCTCTGGATAAGAGTGTCTGCTAAATGCCTGTAATATAATGTCATGTGGAGAGAAAGTTCAAGGTGTTTATTATATATGGTTCTGTGGTTCTGTGTGGCTCAGTGGGAAGAGCATGGTGCTGACAGTGCTTAGGTTGTGGGTTCGATTGGGGCCACATATACTGACAAATGTATGCATTCATTAGTGTAAGTTGCTTTGGATAAAAACATCTGCTAAATGGCATATATTATATTATTATATTATATTATCACAAGTCTACTATCAATACCCCAAATCTACCTTTTCAGACTCCACTACCACTGAATTCTGTACATCTAGCCAATTGTCATCACCACTGCCTACTTGCTCAACACTTCTTGTATATGTATCCCTGCTTACTCCTCATTTTTTTAAAAATCAATAAAATTACTAACCTTTTCCTTCCCATTGTTACAGGTATGGTACGCAGCTGCCTGCAATGATGTCTATTGCTGTATTACTGCACTGATCTCTTCCACGAACTATGAATGTTCCTACCATGTATTAATGCACATCTTGTAAGTCGCTCTGGATAAAAGTGTCTGCTAAATGCTTAAAATGTAAATGTAAAATGTAATACAGCAATCAGAGCTTGCTGTGTTCGCCACAGCTTTTGTGAATTATGTGATGAAGAGGTTCATGAAAGGAATGTAGATGACAGAATCACATTTATTTTTGTACCTTTATTTAATCAGGCTGTACTGTTCACAGCTCATACACAGGACAGACTGTAACACAGAACACACGGTGTGTATTGGGGACACATTATACAGGGTTATGGTACAGATACTTCAAGACAGGGTATTGATTTGTTTGATGAGACAACAAGGTACGAAGCTCCTACTGTGGCTAACTGTACCCTCTTCTCATTAAACTACCCACCCTCTCGTACTGTGAGCTCGCCGCCGAAACTCCAGGACCGGCGGTGACGAAGGAAAACTGAACCGCCTCCTCCGAGACGGAACTCGCCAAGCCGTCGACCGCAACTCCAACACACACAGAGCTGCCTGCACCTGCCGAACTCCCAGAGCTATTATTCATCAATAATAAACAAAATATTTCAGTTACCAATCAAAATAACCTTTCCTGCCACACAAGGGACCACTAGACCCTTCCCTCACACCACCATTAGTATCCAGCTTGGTAGTACGACCTTCTCTCTCTACAGAGATCCTTCCTTAAAAAAATCAGCTACACTCATACCGCTCTTGTATATACTGTATGAAATTGTGTATGAAAACAGAAGGGCATTTCATCATATTCCCCTGCGTCAGCTGTTTGTGGGTTTCTTGTTAATAGGAGCTTTAGGAAAAGTTCTGTGAAGAAGTCTTCCAGGTCAATGCAGTGCACTCTCAGCCACTCAGCTAATGGACACAGAGATCGCTCTGCAAAGAGGTCACTCGCCCACGCATCTCTGCTGTTTAAGCGTTCTGTGGTTTATTTATTTTTTGCCGTTTTTCTCCCAATTTAGTGGCCAATTACACCCTTTATTTATTTCGATTTGCCCTCCCCACATGAACTCGCCGCCCGTCCCCACGAGGCAAGCTAATTCTGCGAGGGCAGCAAACTCCACTTCCTTCGAGATGGATTTCGCCCACCCACGTTCTGGAGACACCCTTACACGCTTCTCAACAAGTTCATGCCGGCTCACCCTCCCCCCTCCTCCTGGGGCCGACAGCCAAACACCGGCCCTTCATTGGGGCTTCCCATCAGGGCTGGTCTGGTACAGTCGGGTTTCAAACCGCGACTGTGATAGACAGCTCACACTCGTAAAGGACCAGCCAATACGGGGAGGCCCCCCGAGTGTTTTGTGTTTTGGCTGAGGTTTGAATGCTTATACCTACGGCTGTCCTAAAATGAATGCCATAAACGGCTGCTTCACTGTCTCCGTCTTCCCTCTACGCGCACACACTCTGATTGGTTCTGTCCATCTTCCCTCTGCACAAACACACTGTGATTGGTTCTGTCTCACTCGCTTCAATTCTTTTCTGCTCCTTTTCTGATTGCTAACCTTTGTTGACGAATGTTCACGGCGAATACCTCAAACTGTGCGTGCTTTCATGTACTACTGAGGTAATATTATTTCCAGATGAATCAATACCAGACTTAACAAATAACACTTTTCAAAGTCTCAGCATCTCTCTTTCTTACATACTATTTCCACCCTGTGACTGTATATGTTAACTTAAGAAAGGAAAATTGGAGCCGACGGCTTAGGTCAAAACATATTTGTCATATGATATACAGCACATAGTAACATAATACACATCCAAAAGTCCCTAGCATAAGGTGCTGAGTTGTTCTGATGAAGAAGACCATTACCAGGTTAAATACACCATTACACTACTTTTTGACCTCATTCTCATATCATGACATAGCATATGTTTGTCTGAAAAAAATATATAAATGCTGAAAAAGTATTGTTGTATTTACTTGAGTACTAATTTTTATTGACTGCAATCTTTCACTTCTTCCACCGTAGAGAAATACAGCATGTTAAACACACTCCATTGAGATACGGCGTGTTAAACAGACTCCATTGAGATATGGCGCTGGATTAATCTAGGAGGTTTTTAGTTTGGTTGGTTTGAGTTAGGCGCAGTAGATAGCACTGTCGCCGCACAGCAAGAAGGTCCCGGGTTCAAATTTCAGCCGGGGACTTTCTGTGTGGAGTTTGCATGTTCTCTCCATGTCCGCGTGGGTTTCCTCCGGGTACTCTGGTTTCCTCCCACAGTCCAAAGACATGCACATTAGGCTAATTGGAGAGTCTAAATTGCCCGTAAGTATGAGTGTGTGAGTGAATGGTGTATGTGCCCTGCGATGGATTGGGTGTATTCCTGCCCCTCACCCAATGCATGCTGGGATAGGCTCCAGCCCCTCCCCACCCGACCCTGACCAGAAATAAGCGGGTTAGACAATGAATTAATGAATTAATGGTTTGGGGTACATATGCCCTTATTTAATCTAAATTAATTAGATTGAATTTCTGTCAATTGTGTGGCACACTTGTGATGGAGCTGCTCTATCCAACACTTTGAGATTAGAGGCACATTATATTGAGATTAAAAAAACAGAAAATGTCCAGACGTTTTTGACATTGATCATCAACTTCCCTTCGTGCAAATACGTAAGAATAATAGAACGCACGGAAATGTAATCCCTTAAACTCTATTTGATATAGATGTATGCAAAATGAAAGTGTAATATCGGTAATATGAAGGTGCCGGGCAGCGTTTTCTCATATGTATCTCTGAAATTGAAAATGCAGTGCCAGATATTGCAGCCTTGCATTCCGTATCGGAATTCACGGAGAGCCTCACATACATTATTTAAGCGGTCAGGGCATATTTTAGGTTTTCCTCGCTCTGCAGCACTCAGGTCTGGATCGAGGTGTAAGCAATGGATCGCCATATTTTACTCTTCAGCTATCTGCTACAAACGTATGGGACCATCAATTAATTCAATGCCTGTGACCTTCTGTAGAAAGTCATGAGCAGGTGTGGTGTACGTGGACTTCTTTAATTGATGCGCGCGGCATTCGTTGTATTGCTTTTAACCTTGTGTGGTGCAATGTCTTACTTGGTTGTTACATTTTATTTGCTTTATTGAAAGCATCGTTTTGCGGATGTTACAAGCAGGGAACAAGACATTGATTTTGTAAAGAACATTTGAAGTATAAACCAAACCACAGAGCGTCCTAAGGACTTTTGCTTTTGGACGGCATTTTGTTGACAACATGTCTGACTTCACTATGGAGAGTGTCCTGGGATCATATGTCTTTAATTAACTTGGATACTCCCTGTTTGGGATTTGTCACAATGTTCTCTGTTGTTTAGCGAACAAACATTTGATCTCTCATACATAGATTAAATCCTAGGCCTGGATTCAATCAAGATTTGTTCCTTAACTTTGACTTACAAATGAAGGCTAGTGTAATTTATTTGAGTCAAACTTAAGAAGAAATGTTGATTGATTGGCTCTTTTTTTTGTTAGGCACCCACAGGCTACCCACTGTTTCAGCGTACCTCTCACTGACAACAGTTGTTAGCCTTTGGGCATCTTATGCAAAACATGTGCAATCTAAAGGGGCCATTCTGACACCTAGTACGGCAGCACCCGCACACCCAATAAAAAAAACACAAGTCCCACCAAGCACAATACACGCATTTAGCAGAGCTCAGAGATGTGAGTCAAGCACGTGAGCGTCCGATACAGAATGTGACGTCACCCCTTGAGAAGCAATAAGAGTACGATTAGTTCCCAGAGCTGTGGACTCAGGTCTTTTTTTTTTTTTTTATAATTTTTTTCAAATTTTTTCCAGTTTTTCTCCCAATTTGGTTGCCAATTATACCCTCTATTTATTTCAATTCCCCACCCCCACGAGTCCGCTGCCCATCCTCCGGGAGTGAGACACACATTCCTGGCCGGGTCCCGCCTCTTCCGAGATGGAAATTCTTCCACGGACACCTTTAACCTTCTCCTCGACGGACTCGTGCCGGCTCACCCTCCCCCTCCCCTGGAGGCGGACAGCCAAATGCCGCCTCCAATCGGGGCTGATGACTAGGGTCGGTCTGGTCGAGATGTGGGTTTCTAACCACGTCTCTGACAGGCAACGCATGCCACACCAAGGTGTGGCGCGTTAGACCGCTACGCCATCCGCCGCCCTTGGACTCAGGTCTTTAGCTCGGCGGGCTAATCGTGTCTCTTGTTGTGTTGGGGGACCCGTTTCGAAACTCCTGCAGGCAGAAACAGCTCCGTTACATACACACACACGCACAAGTACACACATCTTTATGCGGGAACGTAACACGGTGTTAGGAGGAATAAATACAGCAGTAACCCAAGGAACCCTGGCTAACTTAAATCCACCCTACCTCTGGTGAGATGCGGCCAATCGGCCAATGCCATGGCCAAGGTTTGACCCTGCGATGTCTGGGCCCCAGCTGCACTGCTCTGCACTCAAAGTGCTTTTACTGGCTGAGTCACTCGGGAGCTCCATAAACTGCACATTTCCATCTCTCTGTGTAAAACTGGGTGCATCTCCTAAATTACCCTTCCTCCTTTGCCAAAAGAGTAAGAGGAACCATTTGCTTCGTGGTGGTCATGTTCCTGCACTGAAAATAGACCAACCTCACCCTCTGCACTCTTGTTTTTTAGCTATTCGATGTCCTGCTTGTGCTCTGGGTGTTGTTCCTCCACCGCCATGCTTGTTGCTGTCCCTTGTGTCATTTACAGCACCATTCACGAGGCTCAATATATCCTGTCAGGAAGGCATTTCAACCCCAGATCGATACGACTATAAACGTGACAAGAGATGCATTTTAAAGGCATTCATCAACATGAAGCATCTTTCTGAATCTGTGAAAGGTAGGAGTTCTTCCTCGTGACCCGATCCTTTCCCTCAAGGGATAACTAATTCTCTTCACCTTCCAGTAAGTGCACTTTCTCAATTTAATGTTTATTACCAGAGTAGCCCATTAACTAAGCGTCCGATGGAAATCTCCTGGCATCTCAGGGGAATTGATGCAGGGTGTCTGGGCCTGACCGTCCATTCAGAAGAACCAGAGCCATGTTGTGCCATTGACCAAGCCCAACCAGAGTGGTCCTAATGTGGTTCTATGTGGCTCAATAGGTAGAGCATGGCACTGACAACGCTTAGGTTGTGGGTTCGATTCCCATTGGGACCACATATACTGAAAAATGTATGCATTCACTACTGTGAGTCGCTTTTGATAAAAGCGTCTGCTAAATGGCGTATTTTATATATATTTCTAATGTACCATATTACTGTGGGAAACTAGTGGAGGTGAAGTTGAATGTCCATGTGATCCATGTGTGTATATATATACTCTGCCTTGCAAAAGTATTCTATTGTTAAGAGATTGGTGAACATATTGGTGGGGGGAGGGTTCTCCATACAGAATCCTTCAGAACCTTTGTTCTGCGCTTGTGGCCTGCCTCCTCAATTTAAACCACAAATTTTAAATCGGGTTTTTTAAGTCTGGAGATTAAGATGGCCACTGCAAAACACCTTGGTTGATTTTGAGATTTGCTTGTGATCGTTGTCTTGCTGAAAAATCCAGTTTCACCAGGTTTCACCAGGTTTTTGGCCAGAGTGTTCACGGTTCCATTGACCTTAACAAGCACAACAAGTATTAAGTATAAAATTGAGTATTAAAAACTGGTATTTTAAAAACAATACCATTGCATAGTCAAATGATGAGAGGAAGCATGAAGGAGAACACTACTATATATCACTACTTATATACACGTTTGTGTTACTCAATACAGAATACAGGCAGTCCCCGGGTTATGAACGTCCGGCTTACGGACAACTCGTACTTACGAACAGACTGTCATAAGGCCTATTATGTTTTTAAAAATTGAGTTAAATACAATGGTTCGTAATAACGAACGCACGCACTACTTTGTGATGCTCATGAAAACATTGCGCGGTTTCAGCAGTTCGTCGGCTCAAGGAACAGAGATCACTGTCCGCTATTTTAAGTCAGATCACGGTCCCGTTTTTATCTTTCTCTTACCCTTACAGCGATCCAAAGTGTAAATCCGATGCAACTGCTGGAGATGCATCAAAGAAAAGGAAAACAATCACCATGGAAAGTGAAGTTGAAATAATAAAGAGATCGGAAAGAAGTGAAACACCATCAGCCATTGGGAAAGCATTAGGCTACAGCCGGTCAACGATCGGTTTTTAAAAAACTATTTGAAAAGACAAAGGCCTTTGTGAAAGGCCATGCCCGGATGAATGCCATGATTATTACCAAGCAACGCAGTGGTTTAATTATTGAGATGGAAAGGCTATTGATAATTTGGATAGAAGACCAAAATCAGTGTAATATGCCTATTAGCCTTTTTTAGTGCAAGAAAGGGCTCGAAGCGTTTGTTTAATGGGTTTTTTTACAGTACAGTATTGTATGTACATAGTTACTTTTATTATTACTGTATTATTATTAATATTACAGTATTGTTATTATTACAGTAGTATTATGTACTGAATGTTATGTTTAAGATGTTTTATTGTATTTAGAGGTTTTTCTTAAGTGTTTTATATGCGCAGAGAGGTAAAATAAATACTATACTAAGACAAACATTTGACTAAGTGACGATTAATAAGAACTGTATGTACTTGTTCCGACTAACATACAAATTCGACTTAAAGATAGACGTAGGAACGGATCTCGTCCGTAACCCGGGGACTGCCTGTACAGCAAACATAGATTTACATATAACATTAAAATGAAAGTATTTTATACAATTTTATGGTATGCTTTCACCACCTGCCAGTAAGAGAACTTCACCCCAACATTCCAATTTTCCATCTCGGTTGTAGTAAATTTCAATTAAACACTTTTTTTCAAAATCGTGTGCCTCCCACGCTCTGCTCTCGCTCACCGTTATGTTAAGCTTGTAATTGAGGCGGTTAAATCATTATAAGATTTTATGGAGTGAAAGCTCGAGAAACTGAGCCCCTTAAGGTCCGGACGTAATCAGCTCCCGCTGAAGGAAAACGAGCCGCGCGAAGCCGATCGGAGCCGTAATGTGCACCGGAGCATCCCAGTGTTCTCAATAAACAACTTTGATTTCAGCCAATATTTTTCCCCCTCAGAGTCTTGAAAAACGCACGCCCTTATTGCATCTCTCGTCTTACGGAAATATTAATCGAGTGGGGATACACGTTCCAGGCTATTAAAGTCAAACCACGCTTTTACTGTGAAGATGTGGAGATACAAAGTGCGAACAGTTAAACAAAATCTATAGGTCGCTCGTTTAATTTCATTAAGCATGAAAATCACATTTCATCCTACACTTAACACAACTCTGAAATGTATCAGTATTTATTATGAGTTCAAAGGTTATATATAACAAACTACAAATTTAAAACGTCACAATTATTTGGATACTTCTGTCTCTTTAATCATACTGATATATTGTTAGACTGAATGCCATGTTACTGTGGCTAGTACTCCTAATATTTTAACTAGTGGCATTAAATACATTTAAATTAAATCTACCTTCGCATATTTTTATATTTGTAGATAGTTCTGTCTTGGAAAGCATCTATTAAGGTTGAACTACTGTATGTCTATCTCACTACCAGGAAATGCACAGGTAACTGCCAAAATAAAGGAAACACCAACATAATGTGTCTTAATCACCCTCAAGTGCAGTTACATTATCTCGTGTATACCCTGGCTGCTTAGCAACGGAATTTATGTTTCTTCACTCATTTATGTTTACACCTCCACAGCTACTGGTTCGTGTATACTAGCTAGCTAGTTAATTTTAACGTTGCACTGAAAAGTGCAGGTGAACAGCAAATTACCCAGATAGGTCTGCTCTACATTTAATGTAGACCTGTAGAACAACCTCTCGACCAATCATAATGGAGAATTCAATAAAGCCGGGGCATTAGCACATATAACTCAGATTCAGTTCACAAAGAGATAAATGTGCTTTTTCAAATTATAACTATTTTTTTTTGTTCAAGTATGCAAGTCAGGTCTGAGATAGAGCAGCAGAGTGAGAGAGGAACAATCTGAGGGATGAGACCGAGGAGAGAGGGAGACAGAGACAGAGAGAGAGAGAGAGAGAGAGAGAGAGAGAGAGAGCTGGCAACAAGGAAAGGGTTGAGTGTAATGTAAAATACCTAGAAAACTTCTTCTAGCCATGGTAGACAAAATAATGTCCAACTGGGCTTAGCATTGTATACATGCACCTAAGCACGATGGGATGTTAATTGCTTCATTAACTCACATTAGCTCACTCATTAGCTCACCACACCTGTGTGGAAGCATCTGCTTTCAGTATACACTGCATCCCTCCTTTACTCAAGTGTTCCCTTTATTTTGGCAGTTACCTGGAATTCAATGTAACAGCACATTCTCCATAGTAGGATGCATCACGAGCTGAAGAACTGCTCCAGGCTAATTCCACTGGCACATCTGGTCCATGCACGAGAACAAAGGCAGCAGCAATTTAGCTTGATCAAAAGCATTTTGACATCTTTCTGTCCAGATCCATGTCACGTTTCTTGATGCAGTTCAGTCACGGGCTTGATCGGACTGGCGTGACGCGACAGTGTGACATGTGACTTTGCATTTTTTTGGCACAAGTGTAATATTTATATTTAACCATATTTAGAGAGCGGTGCCAAACATGCCCTGAGCTCTGTTAGCTGCAGCCACCTTCTCGGTTGTTCCGGCTTTATCGACGCCTGTGACCTAGATAAGTTACATCTTCTCGAAAGAATGTGCACTTTCCTGCGTTTGCTCTCAGGCCATACTAGTAACCTTTGTAACGCCAGTTCCAAGTTGCCGTTATTTGTCACCTGATTTGTGAGTGAGTTGTTTGAGTAACAACACACCCTTTAACCCTTGAAGAACGTGTTCGTCGTGTGGAGCCCTGGCAGTAGGAAAGGATTTCGCTTTGACGAAACCCCTTAGGCAAACTGAACTTTTAGGCAAACTGTTCTTTTTTGCCCTGTTGATAAACCAGGGACTAATCCAGCCAATGCAATCGGACGCTCCCAGAGGGTTCATTAATTTGTGCTGGGTTTGGAAGCTGCGCTAGGTGAGATTGAAGACCTGTACGGTGGCATTATGGAATAGACTACTTAGTGTGTCAGATTAGAGAATAGCTAGGAGAACGTTTGAATGAAGCTAGGAAGGACCATGCATATCCTGTTTCCACAAACGTCAGCTTGTTTATACACGATTCAAAGAAAAATAGACGCACAATATACAGTATGGAGTGAACCTAAATGAAGAATTCATGAAGAACCTTTTGTTAAGAAGGAGTATTTGTTCTTTATAGCCTGTCAGAAGGGAAACAATCTGTGAGTGCTTACCTGTTACATGTGCACATTCTGTGAAATTCTCTCAATAAGACAAGTACCCTGGGTAAGGTGTTTACATCAATTAATATTCCTTTGATAGTCTGTATGATAGCTCAATCCACATGTCCTGTTTGTGTTTTGCTTTGAATACTTCCACACTCTGACTGATATTGGAATATTATCTTATCATGATTTGTGTTGACCTCTTCCATAAAACACTCAAAATCAAAAGCTACAAAATAAAATAATTTAAAAAAATGTTTTTCCCCCTTTTCTCCCAATTTGGAATGCCCAATCATTTTCTAATTCCAGTGTGTGGATGAGACCCATGGTCTGCATCCTGTTAAGGCACTGTTCTAGTGTGTGGATGAGCCCCACGGTCTGCATGCTGTTAATGCACTGTTCTAGTGGTGGATGAGCGCCACGGTCTGCATCCTGTTAAGGCACTGTTCTAGTGTGTGGATGAGCCCCACGGTCTGCATCCTGTTAAGGTACTGTTCTAGCGTGTGGATGAGCCCCATGGTCTGCATCCTGTTAAGACACTGTTCTAGTGTGTGGATGAGCCCCATGGTCTGGTATTGAATCCAGACCTTGCCGAAGCCGACTGTTGCCAGTAGAAAAAAACAAACAAAAACATTATTTTTTCCCCCAGACTAGACCCATTAGGGTCCTTTTCAGACTGGCTCTCTGTCTTTTGAAAATGAATTTATGCATGTCGGGTTCAGATCCACAGGTCCATTTCGGAACAGGCCCAACCTTTTGGGACCTCTACAATGGCATGTATTCTATAATATCTTAAACCTAGCACAGGGAGGCTAATGATTGTAAAGAATGTAAATATGTGCATGTGGTTTCAACAAATTAGTGCAATTATTATGAAACAAACACTGTAGAGGTGTTTTAACGTGAAGAAAGCCACGGATAATAATTACCAAGTCGAAACTTGGATCCAGTCCTTCGAGAAATTGTTCCTTGGCGGTGGAATCCGATCTCGAATCATCAAACTCTGAGTCGTTACTGCTCTCCTGTGAAACTTTCTGGGAAGGAAGTGCCAAGGGCACAAAGAAAAGCTTCAGGAATTACGAAATCACACCTTGCGCTGGTCCTGCATAATATTAGGGGAAAACACAATTCAAGCACTGCGAGATCTAAGAATATGAAACCGGATATCATTGAACTCCATTTAATTTATTCTATCCGATGACCCAGTTTCAACGTGAATCTAGTTTCCAGACAATCTATGTAACTGTTTGGGAGTGATTGGAAGCTGACCGCACCTGTTTTCAATATACTTTGCATCCCTCGTTTACTCAAGTGCATTCCTTTATTTTTTTGGCAGTTAACTCTATATTTTGTTGGTTAAAAAAAGGCTAGGAGTTATTTGATTAGGAATCTCTCCCTGTGAGTTCACTGTTGACGCTCTGCTCTGCTTGCACGCTGTCCCCTCCTTAACGGAGTGTGTGTATGAGTTTAACTGTGTGGACTAATCTCATGACCGACTACAGCAAGAGCGCACTCCGTCACAGGGGCCTTTTCTGTGTGGAAGTGCGACACTGGCAGCCATCTTACAGATCTGGCAGCGTGAGAAAGAGATATATATATGCCATTTAGCAGACGCTTTTATCCAAAGCGACTTACAGTAGTGAATGCAAACATTTTTCAGTATATGTGGTCCCAGTGGGAATCGAACCCACAACCTAAGCGTGGTCAACACCATGCTCTACCTACTGAGCCACACAGAACCATGGATGGATTTGGCATTTGTCTGGATACGGATCAGGGACCAGTTCAGGTCAACTTAAGGCCCAGTTCAGGCCCGTTTCAGACCCACCAAAACCCACATGGTCTCATGCTTCTCTCACTGTTAACAAAATAAAGTACTCTGCATAGATGGAGTACATGTGACTGATTCACAAGCAATACATTCTAATTTCTTTGTATCCCATATCTGGGTGAGTACTGGAGCCCTTATAATAAGCCTGAATTCGAGATTCACGCACTGACTCACTCGTCAATCACCTGGACAGCAGGTGAAGATGCAGCTGCAAGGCTTCCAGAATGTTCTAGAATTACAGCATAAAATGTTGCATGCAGAAGAAAGAGAAAAAATACTAAAATTGGAATTAAAAAGGCGACAATGGAAGTGATGAATACATTACAGAAGGTATTCTCCGGCAACATGCTGAGCCTTTGTGAGGACTGTTAATGCCGTTCTTAATCAGTACGTACAGCGGATTCTGTGAAAAATTGTGTGATGGTTACATGCATTTAAAAAAGAAATGTTGGGTAAGTCTTGTGTGGATTTATGGATAAATGTTTTTTGTAATACACAGAAAATGCTGTCAATGTGTTCCTGTATTTAGGCACACAGCCACTGGTCCCGTACTCTCATTCTTACCCGATATTACATTGGCCATCAGCTGTTTTATGTTTTTTGGATCAAAATATTTACGATTATCTCCAGAACAAGCCCTCTTGCCAGCACCAAAGTGAGTGATACTGAGTGCAGTCTAAAAAGGTTGTGTTAGATATATTCCGTATGATGACGTTAGACCGTTTCATCTAAACAAACGCAAATGGTTCTGGTTCTCATCTGTGATGCTCTCTTTTTACTCCGTCTTGTAATGCGTGTCACATTCCCACTTCGTAATGAAACATGCCACAGAAATAACTGCCAAAGTTATCCCCAGAGGAAACTTCTGACATTTTATTCAACGTTTTTCCCTTTTCCCTGTTATCTCGGAGAGAGATATCCACATAAGGAAGGATTATATAAGTGGTTATATATGATTATATATGTGGTTATAAGGATTATATATGTGGTCCAGACTGATAATTGGCGCATGATGTAGGACATATGCTGAACTCTGGGAATATCTTCATTAAAACGGGTGAGTTTATAACCAAACTTCTAATATTATTATTATATTATCTCAATCTCATGGATACTCCAGCTACTCTGTCGCTTGCTCACACTCTTAACTGTCAGCCTGGTTTATATTCTGCTTAATATCTTTTTTATTGATTCCTACATTCTTCTGCTTGCATGAGCTCATATCAACACCCTTCTCCACACCATTACCCATTTCACACCTGTGTGGACCATTCCTCCATACAAGATTCTCCCACCTCATCAAGTATCATAGAAGAAAACTCAGTGCTGTTATCTTGGCAAGGGGAGGGTGCACAAAGTACTAAATGCAGGGGTGCCAATAATTGTGACACGCGTGTTTTCGAGAAAGAATTTGATTTGAATAATTTTACATCAATTAAAGATTTCTCTCATGTTTTGAGTGTAAGATCAAGCTGATGAGCAACAAATACATTTTTTCATATCCTTTTTTTGCTCATCTTCACCATGGGTGCCAACAATTCTGGAGGGCACTGTATATTTCGTAATCCCACCTGGCAGCCAAAGTCTTAATTTCACGTTTTTGTTTTCAAACAAACTAAACAGTAATACAAATAATCTACATCTTGTGTAATCTCATCCTGGGAGCCAAAGGCAAACAGGTTTTCTGTGGAAAAGTAAGGTGTGAAAATTGACCCCTGGTCACGGTGTTTCGAAGTCAGGAGCGCAATCCTCGACGTAAGAGGCAAAGCTGTTGGGTGTGAAGGGCTTTGCGACATTGGGATAGGTTCTATATTAATAAGTTCGATGGCACCGGAGAAAATGCTACTGTACATAAGCTCCTTGGAGAGTGTGCATCAAAGCACCGTAGGAAGGAGATCCAGTTAATCCGTTTAGCCCTGCTCCCCTGGCGGGACGCATCCAGAACAATCTGTGAATATGGGACAAGTGCATTTTACAATAATACTAATAACCAAAAATCACAGAACTCTACGGGAGGATTCTTTAACATCGAAATGGGAACAGTTATGCTTTTTTCCCCCCCAGCTTGGATACTGCAAGAATACAGACTGCTGCGTCTTCACAATCTGAACACCATGCTTTGTATCTTTTTCTTAAAAATGACAAATCTTTTTCTCCTGTTATAGTCTCTTCATAATTTTAAATCATTAGCTCATACTTTTTTTGACTATTTTATTTGTACATGTATTTTAATACATGCAGTTTTGTAATTGTACTAAAACTTGCAATTAATAATCTGACTGATTATAAAAATGCACCAGTTGGAACAATAATAATCATAATTTCAATCATCTATTTCAGCCAGCTCCCATCTGCCTGCTTCTACCCTGAATCAAAAAGAGCATGCAAAATACTGATGGTCATTTTGGGTAAAGAATGCAAACCAGTTTCATTTTCTCAGAGAGTCAATGCTATAATGAAAATGAAGTGAGCAGATGTCGAAAGAAGGAGTGCCGTTTTTTGCATTGTAATGAATGCGGTTTTGAATTTAACACCTCAGGATAAGGCAACCCTATCTAAATGACCCAGAGGACCCCTGACTCTTACATAGAGAGCTCTTAAGTGCTCCGATACCATTCTCCTTACGGCCCTTAAGGCAAGGTTAGAACCTTTTGCTTGCAAGTGGATCAAATGTCTGCTCTTAAGTGCAGCAACAATGTACATGAAACTGATACAAACAGTGTTTGCATTGTACCTACAACACGGCTTCATATATTGCAGATGGCAGGTCTGCAGAAATATCCCTGCTGAAAAAAAGGGATGTGTGGGTTAAAGTGCCATTATGTTTGTAGATGATTTTCAGAATTGACAATATTGCTTTTTCTGTAAACAGATTTTGAAAATGGTCTTAGAATGTCAAAATACAATTCCCATAAACATTTTAAGTTACTGTAGGCTAATAAATCTTTCAATCAGTCCTAGCCCATGAGCAACAAATGTGCACACTGGGGAACCACTGGGTGTTGGGTCTCATTTAAAGCCTAGTGTAGTGTAATAGTTAGGGAACTGGACTTGTAACTGAGAGGTTGCTGGTTCAATTCCCAGGTGGGGGCACTGCCGTTCTACCCTTGAGCTAAAGGTACTTAACCTGAATTGCTTCAGTAAAATATCCAGTTGTATGAATTGATTGTATGTAAAGAAATGCAAACTGTGTAAGTTGCTCTGGATAAGGGCGTCTGCTAAGTGCCTAAAATGTCAAATGTAAAATGTAAATGTAAAGCCCCCCTAACCCCAAGAAAGGTCAGCAGCCTAATCCTGACCCCAGACCAGCAGCTAAGGGCATATAGCGCCTGTCTACCCCGATACTACTGGCAGCATTCTTTTGCAAGTAAAACGAAAGCTCATGTGGCTTCACCGTTGCACAGTTACATGTTGTAATTTTGTACCTGTACACTTTTCCCTCCAAACTTGTGCACGATACACACAATGTGTCCATGTTGGCAGGTCTGCTTGTGTGTCAGGAGCTGCTTACATTTACATTGACATTTTAGGCATTTAGCAGACGCTCTTATCCAGAGCGACTTACACAGTTTTACATTTCTTTACATACAATCCATTTATACAGCTGGATATTTTACTGAAGCAATTCAGGTTAAGTACCTTGCTCAAGGGTACAACAGCAGTGCCCCACCTGGGAATTGAACCAGCAACCTCTGAGTTACAAGCCCAGCTCCCTAACCATTATACTACACGGCCTGCTTAAATTGTATAATTAAAGCGTGCATGCTCAAAGGTAATAGCTACCAGATTACACGATAATACAAATAAAGAGGAATCAGCTTCTTAATCACGAGACCATTATTAGTTTAAGAGTTCACTGTCTCCCGTATGGCTGCAACTGCTTGGAAACAGAACTGGTGGAAGTTCAGTGCATTTTACACTCAAATCAAAAGTAGGTCACCCTCAGAGCGGGGGGTAAATACATTATTTGTACATTTTTCACCTCAGCAGTTATAATTGCAATATAATTATAGCTGAAAACCTGTCGTTATTTCTGATAGGAATCCATTTAGGAATAAGCACAGTGTGGTAGGAACAATGAGTACACGGGAAGGCAGGCACCCTATGAGGCAAAACATTCTCAACTGAACAGTAAACTGCAAACCATAACTGAACTGAACAGTACATATAAACACTAGTGCTTATTGTACTCAAGTGGTTCTTAGAGAAACATTCGATTACTTTATATTTTTATCTTAAACCATGTTCCAGGGCAGGTAGATGAGAAGAATTGTCAATTGTTTGAAATGGCACAGAATTCAACCACGAGTCCATCTTGTGCTTCAGCAACTTTCCTTTCCAAGATTATTCTTCAACTTGGACCTGAAGTCTCTCTCCTCCAAAACGTTTATCACCACACTCAGATTCTAGAGCTATATTTAGGATTTTGTTCAATGAAATTATAATATGTTTAATTACACGCCGAAGTGGATTTAACCGAGAGAGCAGTTAACTTTATGAATTCATGTCAGCACGGTGATTAATTCTGAGCTTTCAAACCCTGGAACATTGCTGGAAAAATGTTTTCTGTTGCAGACCAAAGAACGAGGACACGTATTCAGTTGCATAGACAGAGCTCTGCCACTTTCACACCAGGTTAAAAAGAAAATGACATTTTGTCCACTTGCCACATTACCCAGAATGCTTTCCTTTCAGCGCGAAACCCCGCCAGTGCTGTGCCACCTTTTGGGAACCTCCTTTATTGCCACCACAAAGATGAATTATTGCTGCCTCCCAGGCGGAAATTGTGCTGCGGGAATCGATCTTGGTTCATCTCCGCCATTTGCATCACGCGGACGCTGTCTGTAACTATGTGTCATTAACGCACGTGTGCCCTCGATAAACGCAGAAAGACTGCTTCAGTCATCTTCAGTTTAATGGCTCTGACAGCTGCTTCATGACCACAACACAAGCAATCTCTGATCTCTGCATTCCCTTAATAATATGAGGAAAAGATTGTTGTGTTAATGAGAAAAATGAAATCGCCATCTAGCCAGTTATCTGTTTCAGCAACATAGCTCTTTAATTTTGCACATCTGGATCAAAACGATGTAGCAAGCATAGTGGAGTATTACCTTGTGTAGTGAAGGTAATTCATTGATCTCTACCTTTTGTTTCATTCCATTCTGTTGTTCACAACTGCTTGTGAAGGAGGCTGAAGGAAAAGTTCATTTTAGAATAAAGAACAATCTGTCAGGTGAGCTTTGAATGCAATAACAAAAATCATGGCAAGGTTTTCAATTCCAATTCTAAGGCAATCAATTAACTGATTGCAAAAACTAGGACCCCTCACATTTGTGAGCTGGACTGCATGCAGAATTCTGTGGAGAATGTATATGTTGTCTATGTCATATGGAGAATGTATGTGCTGTCTGTGTTGTTCTATGGAGAATGTGTGTTGTGTCCACTAGGCACCATTGATATAATTGCCTAGTTTTGCAGACTTGGACCTGCATTCAGTGATTATTTATCCCTAATCTTGACTCACAATAAAACGATTTTAGGATTTTTTCTCATAATGAACTCGTTGCAAAAATTTTTCAAAATTAGGCTACATTAATGTGTAAGTCAAAGTTAAGAATTTTGATTTATAATGACGATTTAATCCAAATATATTTTTAACAGAAAATAGACATACCCCAAAAATCTGGCTTTGCTAAAAAAAAAGAAGGTATCTTGCAAAATAATTGTGTAGTTGTATGTATCTAATTATGATACTGTGAATATTCTGTTTGGTTGGTTGATTTGTTACTGAAATTCAGTGCCCATCACTGCTTACCCAGTGCGGCAAATAGAGATAGTATGCTGATGGTTGTTGGAAATGAATAGAGCGTATGTGTATTTTGATGTGGTGTGGGTAATGTTTCAGCAAAATTTAACTTATTTGTGTACAAATTATTTCATTTTTGCATATATATATAGTGTCCATGTGACTATAAAACAACTTAAAAAAATAAATAAACAAAAGCTTCCAAAACAATTGCCCTTTACTTGCGGGTTCCATGACCACAGAGCTCATAATGACAACACATTGATTTTGAATTTGAGTTATTCATGTCCAGAGGGAGGATAAGAGTGCAGTGCAGTTCTCGAGGCACTTCTAGGCCCAGACAGGGAGGGGGGGGCCATGAGACTGCAGAGTTGTGAGGGGACCCCTGCTAGCACTGCAGTACCCCAAGGCTCAAACAGCAGAGGAAGGCCCCCACTATCTGAGCATCCCCCCCCAGGCTGGATAAGGCATGTGGGACCCCCTCCCCTGTTTGTAGTGGTCCCTCCCTTCCCAGCAGGGAACTTACTGTGGATATCAGAGAGAACCTGTTCTCCGAGGCCCAGAGTCTATAGATGTGCAGGAACAAAAGCAGAATTAAAACCCCTTTTGTTTTATCCTTCTGCGTTTAGCAAGGATTTGCCCATTTGGTGTCTGGTTTGTGTACCTGGGGCAATATTCTGTATTCAGTGCGAGAAATCGATTTACTGGTGCATTTTTGCTGTGCTTTTTCCAAATTAAAATCTCTTCGCCTCTGTGGTTTTGGTTTCAATGAAATATTTGAATAGCTCCTTTGTTTCATGTGAATGGACCTGTTCTTTTCCCTGTTTTCATCAGGAGTAGACAAGGGGAGAATGGGCAGATCATGCACCATGGGCAGCCACAACAACATTATAATAAGCAACTGAAAGCATAACTTATTCAGCAAACATTCATACTACTTAAATGTGGTGGTCAGGTCAAGAGCCTCTGGTTAGGGGTAGCCATGAGCTTTTGGGATTTTTAAATGAGCCTCTAAGCCCAGAGGTACATAGAAGATGCAGTTTGGTTCTCTTTTTCCTCACACAGAATAATTCTTGACACAATTTTATCACTGTACGTAACGTGATTTATTATCATGCGCGCGGTGTTTCGCACACAACATCCATTTCCACAGATAATGGAGCGCGGGCGTAAAACTCCGTGGTATGCAGCCTCCAGAGTCATTACTTTCCGTCACTTTCAAAAGTAGCGATGCATGAAAAGAGTTCCCGTGTTTTATCTTACTGCAAATCGTTGGCAGAGGGACATTTCTTTCTTTTATAAAAATAGAATTGAGTATGTAAATGACATAGTCGACTTTAAATGATGCCACACTATTTGTTCACCGGCATCAGTTCCTATCTGTCATACATATGCTTGAAGCTTAAGAACCACACTGAGGATTACACTTGAAAATCTGCAAATGTATGGATTACTCAAGCAAAACCTAATGAATTTATCTCTGCAACTTCCTGTACAGTTTCCTGAAACTACAGTCTCCCATAATGAATTTATCTCTCCCGTGCAAAAACCAACCACACCTTTACAAAAGGAAAAGGTAGTGGGGAAAATAAAATAAAGGACCACTTTTTGTCTGATTTGTGTAACATTGAATTAAATATTGATGGCATCATTGCGATGGAAACGGCTCGATATTTACAGGACAACCATGTGCACTTCCCATGAGGCTTTGTACCACACTCTGGCTCTCCAAACTCACTGCAAAGAAGGTCAAAGTAGAGCAGCCATTTTGATCCCTGTCTCTTGGCTGGTGTGAAGGATAGCAATGATATGTTTCTTCCTTAATACAGGAACTTGCTGATACAATATCTAGAGAAGTTGTATGGTGTATCAATACATTTTTCAAACATACTGTATATATTGTGCATTGATAAACAAATATTCTACACACTAAACACTATATTTAATTATAGGTTAACTGTAATACCAGTTACCAAACTGCTCGTTTGGTTTGGTAATTTTGTGGTCTGCACTAAAAGTGTTTGTGTCACCATGGGTTGGGCAGCGCAATGGGGGGGGGGGTGTCAATAAAAACATTAGGCGCTGTGCAACTTTTGTGTGTGATCATTTGTTTGCATTCCATCCACTCAGACCACCTCTTAACTCAAACACAATGTTATTTCCTAGTTTGGTGATGTAATTAATGGACACATATGAACAGATGGGGAATTTATTGCATATCTGCCCTATCACACAAGACTGCTTTGTGGATGTTCTGTATTTCACCTCACTCTGAGGCAAATCGTTCAATACACGACTATTTGAAATGCAATCTGTATTCAGCTGAGACGTTTTTAAAGTATTTAAGCTTTGCACTTGCAAGGAGTGGTTCAATGCACTTCAATGAGAGAGACATTGTCTCTACACCCATATCATTATGTAAGATACATATATATTTAAAATAAATACATGAATGATTGTATGTATGCATGTACCCCTTCTGGTTTATGTTATGTTAAACATTAAACGTTCACTGCAATAAAATGTAGGCTACGTAATTAGCCGGTGTATTATGGGGTAAAGCCCTGAGGTCTCTTGCCACCACAAGGACACGCCTAAAGGCCTCTACATGCTCGAAGGACAACAACATGACAGAAACACAACCAGGGCTCTGCAACATCAATTCAACCTTTGTGACCTACGCAGAGGGGGTTGCAGAGGCTGTCGCGTACCTAGCACAACAATCTAACTCGCAACCGTTCATGTAGATGTTGCGCATAATTGATTGGTTGGTTAGCGAATGGAGGTAGAGCTGTGCACTACTAATGTACAGAAGTGTAAGGACACCATGTTGCATAGGCTGTACATAGCCTTTGCAGACGTATATATTTGAGATCGCTTGCAACATAGTTGCATTGCACAAGCCGTGAAGAAGTCGCACAAGTTACGTAGAAGCATATAGAGGCCTTAAATGGTACAGGCCTTCATCTTGTACCAGCGCTACTGTCACGTTGACGTTACACGTTGACAATGAAACTAGAGGCCCTGAATATATATCACAATGATATAAACATGTTTTTTCCAAGTGTACTCCCCGTGTGGTGTTTCTGCAGCTGCTCTCTGCGGAGTGAAAGAATGAGGGCCTGCAGATGGGACAGAGCCACTCTCTGTTTGCTGTGTGGGCGCCCCGTCCTCCTCTTATCTAATCTGGGGTGACCTTTCGGCTGCCTGTAAGAATGCCTGATGCTACGCAGGTGAGTTGGACACCTGCTATGATAGTGGGGTAGATAATGACGCTTAGCACACCTGCATACCAGCACAAGACCCTCAACCTGGGTCTGTTGCTTTTATGAATGAGCTGTCACAGAAGTTCTGGTCACTCTTTGATGAGTCTCAGTAACATTATCCAACGTAATTGCTGTTCTGTCACTCAGTTTGAAGTAGACCCTTTAACTGTTACCCTTTAGTGTTCAATACTAGGTCAATTATAAGAGGAAAAATGTATTTGTTGAAGATGAATGCAAAATGGTCAGTCTTTAGATAAGGGACTTTGATATATCGTTTTGATTTATGGGGCATTTTCTGTTTTAGTGGTTGTAGTAGCATTTGTAGTCGTAAAACAATTTACTAGATCAACTAAAAGTGCTATGTGCGTTTGATCAATGCATATATTGTATTTCGTGCGCCGTAAATTCCAGTACAGGCGGACTGTTGTTTGGATGTTCGCCAAAAGTTTCAGGAGTACTTATAATAAACCACAAAGGTGTCAAACCATGCAGGTGGATACCCTACAAAAACCCACTAGCCATCAGGCTGACCAGAAACAGCTCAGCTGTCTGGGAAAGGGCAGAACAGATTGGACAGGTTTGGTATAACAGCTGTAGCAGGTTTCTGCTTTGTGAAACGTAAACAGGAGTGTAATGCGTCCCGGAAAATGCAGTGTGGATCTGTGTGCTGCAAGAGATGAGATCAGTTTACGAGTAGAAGCGTAAACAGATCTGTTACGTTGCCTCTGTCTGGCAGGACTACATCACAGCCGTGTTTCTGTGAAACGTGCGTAACGGCAGATAGCTTCTGTTCAGTCCAGGGTTCTGGCATAGGGAGTACTTGTTCTTGTCCTAATACTGTATATAATATATATATGCCATTTAGCAGATGCTTTTATCCAAAGCGACCTACAGTACTGAATGCATACATTTTTCAGTGTATGTGGTCCCAATGGGAATTGAACCCACAACCTAAGCGTTGTGAACACCATGCTCTACCCACTGAGCCACACAGAACCACAGTCCTCATTTTGTGAATGAGAGCTATTCTCACATTTTAGACGGGGAGAAAGGATGGATGAGAGAATAGACGCACCGGACACAGGGGATAGTAGGCCCCAACAGTGACATCTCACAAAGCGATGTCAAATGCTCCCATTCACAAAATGAGCTGCTGAACTTTCCCGTGTGAAACATGTGGTCAGGGTGCTGATCAGTGTGGAAGCCACATAAGATGTCTGTTGTTAATTCCAGCTCTGGGGCTGCACACATGGAGATTTTTGGAACAAGCATAGTACTACTTAAAACTGAACACGTCAGCTCTTTGACCTCACTCTGTCTTTCCAAAGAGGAAAAGATTAACCAGCAGGGAATTACTGATAGTGCCTGATATGTGTGATTGATAGTGTGAAACCAATCAATATATATATATATATTTATTTATTTTTTACTATAAATTTGTTTCTGATTTTTGTTTTTACTATAAATTTGTTTCTGATTTTTTTTTTTGGTAGCCAATTACACCCTCTATTTATTTTGATTTACCCTCCCCACACCGGTCCGCCGCTCGTCTCTACGAGGCAAGCTAATTCTCCGAGGGCAACGAACGCCGCTTCCGGAGACTCCCTTACGTGCTTCACAGCGGACCTGAGCCGGCTCACCCTCCCCCTCCCCCTGCGTCCCTGACGGGCAGCACACACCGTATTGGACCAGCCAAAATACGGTGCGTTAGACCGCTACACTATCCGCCACCCCCTGCAAAACATTTGATATTAAAAATCCACACTGTATACGTTTGATGGTCCTGCGGTGATACAATTCTAAGATGTGACTGTTTCCATGGTAATAAACCCTCCCATTCTGTTTTTCAGTCATGATTTGGATGGAATCTGAACCTGCAGCCCAAGGATTATGGGCTACATTGGTGTAGCACAATTTCATCGCCTCTGTGGCATTGCTCACCCACCCCTTTGACTGAAGGGATTAACACTGTATTTTACTGACTGAAGTAAGATCAAAGACATCATACATTTCCATATAACTATAACAAACGATGCTAAGCCTCTGAATTCCAGTGAATTCATAGCTGGTAAATGCCCAGCCTGCATTTGGCTGTATTCAACGTGCATGGACGGCTCTACTGGCCTTCTTTGTGCGTTATAGTGTACACAAACGCCCACCTCAGAGTTTAGTGGCTGCGTTGGCTCGCTCGTTTGTCAAGGTTCTTGGCCTTTTCACAGAGCTGCCCATCAGCGGGTAGAGATTAATTCAAAGATGAACACGGAAGATCCAATTATCAGCTTGCTTTAAAATATATTTTTCTCTCGCGAAAAAAACCCCGTCAAGGAGAGGTCAGCCGGGTTCTGATGAATCTATTATTCACGACAGGAAGCCGATGGGCCGCAGATGAATTACGTACCAACTTGTTATCCCCAAATCAAAAATGAGAAATAAAAGCAAATTAAACAGTCCTGAGTGGCTTAGTCAGTGAAAGGGCCGTCTGTATTATTGCAGGGTGGGTCGAATAGCCAAGACGTCGCAAATTCAATGTACTTCGCTGGCTATGACTGGAAGTCTGCGATGGTGGGAGATATGTCTTCACCCAGCCAGGCATTAATTGGGTTTAAGAGCTCATTGGCCAGGGTGAGTAAAATAGGTAAAAATAATGCCATGATCCTCAATTTACCTTTACCTTAGCATCGAATGCTAGGTTCTTAACCAATTACTACAAGCATGTAAAAATTATTTCAAATGTACTCAACTGTGTGGAATTATTGAATCAGCATACTTCATAATTAAAGACGTTTGTCTTGCTTTGTCTTGAAACAGGCAAATTACAGGGGACGAATATCCCCACGGTCTTTATAAAACTCCGGATTGTTATTCAAGAATGTGGGAATTACAGAATTGCATTGATGTCCGCTGACGTACAAACGCTCGGGAACGTTCGAGGCTCTGTTTCCTCATTGGCTGATCGAGTCGCCGAGGTTGGACGGGAGGGTTCAAATGAGGACAGCAAGCGAGTGGCATCAAATGGTCTTATTTCCAAAAGTGGGAACGGGAACAATAATGCGCGCAACAGAATAAGTGAGTGACACAAGCGGTATTTTCCACACTCGTAAAGCCGGTGGTGCGGTGTAATTTTATAGCTTGCACTTTGCAAAAATGCAGTCACTTCGTGGCGTGTAACGCAATTAAAATGCCTAATTGATTCCATTTATGAACTTTAAACGTATTTTCATATGCCAGATAGGCATTTGCTCACTGGTTCGACAAAACTCTCACGCAAATGAAGCCACGGCTGCTCTCGTGTCTTCACGCCGCAACCGCTGACAGCTCGCCTGTGACAAACAATAGAGAACGTTTGAAAGCCTTGTGATTCTCTGAGCGCGGCAAGAGAGGAGAGATAAGATACAAAGGGCGAAGCGTAGGTTACCCTTGTTAAATGTTCACCTCGTTTTTTTTTTTTTTTACTTCTGTAGCGTATTTGATGTGCTAATTCGCATGTATCTTTTGGTGGAATCTGAATGTCACGCTGTTTTCTGTGATTATTTTAGAGACATCCCATGGAATGTTTCCTAAAGGGGAAAATACTCGCATCGGCCTTTGGTTTGATTATTTGTAACTAAGTTATTATAAGTAGAATAAATGTACATATTAAAGTATTAACGGCAGTAAACATAAACATTTTTAAAAATTAAATAGAGTATCTTTAAAATATATGCTGTTGTGCAGGAAAGTGGCCTAAACACATTCTAACCTGAATAGCTGAAAATAAAGTGGATATTTCCTTTGCTTTGCCATCACCTAAATCCTGGGTTTAATTACCAAAGATACTTTATTTAATTACCATCATAGTGAAATGTTAAAAAGGCAAGTACCATATGAGGTACTTGGCTTAATTTCACGATGAAGAAGCACATTATGGCTGTGACTCAATCGCAAGGCAGCTGCCTGCGAAGGACGCATTTTAAGGCACCATTTGCACATTTCTACTCACCTGTCCTTTCAAGGTTCAATCGGAAGTCATCAACAATGTGCGCTGTTAATGTGCCGTATTCCTGCCAAATTTGAGGGCAGCATCCAATCTGTCCTTCACCATGCAGTATATCCCACAAGGCTTTGCGACGAGTTACTTAAAGCTATGAAGAGTTACTCAAAACGGTTAACTTCCTTTAAAACAGTGGTGGCCGGTGTCACTGCTGTGATCGGTAGAGGTGGCTTAACGTGTGTATAGCATTTTTTCGTCAACTGTCAAGACCGTAATCCCCGAGCTGTCACTGTGGTACACTCTGATCTTGTGTACAGCGCTGAAACGCTCCTTCATGTAATCCTACTCTTCAAAGTGCGTTTCAGACACATCTCCCTTTGAGGTGCCTCGTTAGTTTCCACACTGCCTGTGGAGGAGGCTGCCTACGCAGGACGCAGGAAGCAGGCGACTGCCTTGCGATTGAGACACCGTTTATATACTGTCTACTCCCCTGGAAATGCACAATTGCTCAAATTGGTCTGGATATCAGTTTATATACGTATATATGTACATATACAGTAACTGTGTCAGTTACAAAAGAAAATGCCCCACACAAGCTAAAATAACACTCTTGTAAAACGATGGTGCCATGTGTTCCTGCATTCTTCCATGGAACAGGATGCCAGGATCTTTCAGCCAGGTGCCTTGGGTTCCTGCTGCATTAGTTCCTCCTTGTGATTTACCCACTGGCCACTAGTGGACATCAGTGAGAGGCACACCTCTCCTCTAATCAGTTTTGCTGTAGTACTGTGTGGCCTGTAGGGTCAATATATAAATATGAATGGGAGAATGAAGAGTCACTGGTGAAGGAATAAATTGCGTCTTTACTAATGTACGCCCTTGCTATGTTCACTTTTTAAATTGTAATTTTAAAACTTTGTCATCAAATATTAGTTTGTGTGTGAGAGCATTTCATATAATATATTAAAACTATTAAAATTGTAGCAGTTGTATTCTGTCCCTGGAAAGATCCTGTGAAACTACTTCAGTTACTCCATGGGAGGTTCAGTGAAATTTTCTACCAGGGAGACTTTGGGGTCTTTCAATTTTTGGGTTCCAGCCGAAGGTCAGAGACATAAAAGGTGGCCCAGCCGTGCCCCTGCTGTTCCAGGGCTCTGTGTCCCCCACGTCCGCCCACCGACCCCAGCTCTGACCCCTCCATCGGAGGGCTGCCAGGCCAACATCCTGTCCCTCCTGCTCCACCATGCTGCAGGGCCCACTAAAAAATCCCTTCCAAGTCTCCCTGGTTGGAATTATATACAGGGCCGGATCGCTGCATAGGCCGACAAGGCTTGGGGCTAGGGTCCAAACGCATGTACAACTTTGTATGACATAATAGGCAAACAAATAAGGACAAACCAAGCTATGCTGGAAGACCGAGTTCAACCAACCGCTATGCATTGTGCTTTAGCTAGGTCTCTTTGGTTGCAATTGTGATTAGGCTGTCAGCGCTAGCACTAGCTAAATAACTGTGATATGCAAGCTAGCCAATGTTGATGTCCCTCAATTATGACAATAAATGGACAAGCTAATGCCAGTTTCCACACCGGCTTGATTACATAGCTTGATTGTATTTGCTTTCTTAATTGCCACTACGTGGGCAGGAAGAATCAATCAAGGAATAGTCAATGCAAACCTGTTCCATCTACACTATTAAAGAACAAGTGTTCAGGATTGAGGGCAGTGCTAATCGATATAAATGTTCCACTAGTTAATATATGGCAATTTTATTATTCATAACACTGTATAGCTATCAGGTATACAAACTAGTCTAGCTCAAGTGCTTAGATAAATTGAAGTTAAACTCCAGCTGGCTAGCCAACATCAACATAACAGGCATATGGACAATGTTTGTTGAATCGTGTCGTCTATCCAGCTGTAGTTGTTGAACTGATTAAATTAACATTCAGTTGCGCCATGAACTTCTATTCATTGTGCTCATGAACACAATAGGCAAGTAGGTAGAATGAAAGACCACAGAAGCCAGCCAAGGACAGACACTACGAATGAAACAGTGGTAAAATACTACAGTATATTTCCATTTTATTAAACTATGCAGTAGTCTGAATTCTTAGTTTTAGTCTTTTATATTTTAATTGGTCACATTTTCTATTTGTTCTGCACATAGCTGTCATCTGTTTCCATTTATCACTAACATAAATATATTTTCACGTTTTTCTGAAACAATTATAAAACAATTTTTGTGTGATTCTTTAGCGTTGCTATTTCTGGTTGGTTTCTACAGCTTAAGATAATGACAAGTAAGCAAATTGTTATTTTGACTTTCACGCGCAATTTTTCTGTTGGAGGAATAAGGATACGGTAATAGGAAAGCCTGTAAATAAGTTGAAAGTTCTTGACAAATGAAGCCATTAACATTTCCCACCGACGCGGGCCGTTTATGAGGGAGGAAAGGGATAAAAACGGCCCTGTAAATCTGGCATCTTGTCCACGGGGAGAGGAGAGGCGGCCGGGGAACGAACACGTTCATGACACAGCGCCGCATCTCTCAGGGAAATGGCATCTTTATCAGCCTAAATGCACTTTTGATTCCTCGCCACATATGGTGCCGCAAATCACTTTTAATACCGATATCAGGAGCGGCGCTAAAGTGCGCCCGCAGCTGTGGAAGTCACGGCAGCCGCCAGCTTTCCCCCTCATACGCTCTCTCTTCCTATCCCAAATTACTGCTAAATACCTGGTTACTGTACAAATCGTAATATCTCCGTTCCTCACCCTGTCTTGCCTGCTGCTGGGCAGCCACAAAAGCGGCATCGGTTATCGCTCTGATCCAGTTTGAGGGAGTGAGGCTGCAGCGTATGATATTGAGTAGGACAAGAAAGGTCTCTCCTTTTCACCGTTCTTCAAACGTCTTTCATGACTTACTCATCGGTGAGAGCAGCAGTCTTAGACTCGTAAAACCACTTACTCAAACTTTACGGATAGCATATTACACAGCTAATTGGAGGCATTTTCAAAGTACACAGGCAGATATACCACAAAGGCTGTGTTCGGGAGGAGAGTTTATTGTAAAATGCCGCACTACCTGGACAGATAACACATTTTTTCAGATTTTTTCCTGTTTTTCTCCCAATTTAATGCCCAATTATACCCTCTATTTATTTCAATGTTCCCTCCCCACACGAATTCGCCGCTCATCTCTATGAGGCAAGCCGATTTTCAGAGGGCAGTGAATTCCTTCGAGACAGAATTTGCCCACCCACATTCTGGAGACTCCCTTACGCGCTTCCCAGCGAACTCAGGTCGGCTCCCTTTCCCCTGGGACAGACAGCCAAACGCCGCCCCCGATCAGGACTCCCCACAAGGGACGCTATGGTACAGTCGGGTTTCGAAAGATAACAATTTAAAAAATATATATTGATTGAAGGTTTTGGATTAAATCCCTGCCTCTAAGAGAATTCGGGAAATTGGCAGGGTGCGAGGGAGGTGATTGGCTGGTTTAATATGTGAATAGAGCATGTTAAATAACAGGCAGGGTGATTGGCTGGTTTAATATGTGAATAGGGCATGTTAAATAACAGGCAGAGTGATTAGCTGGTTTAATATGTGAATAGAGCATGTTAAATAACAGGCAGAGTGATTGGCTGGTTTAATATGTGAATAGAGCATGTTAAATAACAGGCAGGTGATTGGCTGGTTTTAATATGTGAATAGAGCATGTTAAATAAGAGGCAGGGCGATTGGCTGGTTTAATATGTGAACAGAGCGTGTTAAATAACAGGCAGGGTGATTGGCTGATTTTTATGTGAATAGAGCATGTTAAATAACAGGCAGGGGGCGAGGAAGGTGATTGGCTGGTTTAATATGTGTACTCCATTACAAGGGCCATGAACAAGCATATGCTGCTGCTTAATTTACATCACTCTGGTCAGCCTGATAGCCTCAGCCAACTGCGTCTCCGTTCTCCCAGAACCCCCTTTCTAATTAAGATATGCTCCATTAATAAAATAATAATGGAAATTCAACACTTTATCATCCATTTAATTAAAAACTGACACAAGAAGGGGGAGTAATGAGTTTTTTTATTTTATTTATGAATTAAAAAGCTGGGAATGAATTCAGTATCCAGTGTGAGCACCGTGCCCGGTTGCCTCCTGTGGGTCTGGCAACCTGCATGGTGTCACATTTCCGTCCTTCCTCGTTTGGATGGGTGTAGTGTTAAATATTCAGCACATTTAGGCCTGGTTTTGATGAGCATTTGTCCTTCCCTTTGACTCGCATTGAAATGCAAATGTCTTCACAAAAAACAATACTTCCTCCTCATCTGTTCTTGCTCAATATTATACAGATCAAACCAGGGCAGCTGTGAATGTCACACATTTATGTAAAGCAAAAAGTTCAAGGCTTTACGCTTTCCAGTTAAATATGACCATTGACAGTTGGTCTAGTGTCTCTTTTTTCTTGGATTTACGTTGATGTATAAAAAACATGTGTGTCCTGTAAAAACTGGAGTGACAGTCCTCGTCAAAGCCTGGAACAGAATCAAGAGGGAGGTTGTCTACATCCAGACTGAAAACTTGTTTACGTTCAAAACTCCTGACAGCCTTCAGATGTTTGTGAACTGGTTGACTGAACCCTGAAAGCTAGCATGCAAAAAATACACTTCTCAACACAGTGAACAATATACACTACCGGTCAAAAGTTTTAGAACAACCACATTTTCCAGTTTTTACAAAACTTTAAAGCAGTTCAAGTCCAGTGAATAATCTGAAATGGTACAAAGGTAAGCAACAAACTGCCAGAGGTTAAAAAAAAAGTTTAGGTTACCAAAATCTGAAAAACAATGTACATTTTTTGGCAGTGAGTAGTTTCCTACACCATCAAAAGGCAGACCCAAAGCCACAACAAAATAAAAAGACAAGTTTCTGAGAGTCAACAGCTTGCGTGATAGGCGGCTCACAGGACAACAGCTTCAAGCACAGCTTAACAGTGGTCGAAGTAAGGAAGTCTCAGTTTCAACTGTGAAGAGAAGACTTTGAACTGCAGGTTTGACAGGCCGAGTGGCAGTAAGAAAGCCATTGCTAAGATGGCAAACTAAGAAAAAGAGGCTTGCCTGTTCCATGAAGCACCGCCAGTGGACTACTGAAGACTGGAAGAAGGTCTTATGGACTGATTAATCAAAATTTTAAATCTTTGGGTTATCACGCAGGGTTTTTGTATGCCGTCGAGTAGGCGAAAGGATGGTTCCTCAGTGTGTGACACCAACTGTCAAACATGAAGAAGGAAGCGTGATGGTCTGGCGCTCTTTTGCTGGATCCAGAGTCGGCGCCTTGCACAGAGTGACTGTTAACCCACGTTAACCTAGTACTTGTTCCCTGAAAAGGGCCTGAAATGTACATTATTTTTCCGTTTTGGGTAACCTAAACTTTTTTTTTTTAACCTCTGGCAGTTTAGCGCTTACCTTCGTACCATTTCAGGTTATTCACTGGACTTGAACTGCTTACATTTCTTCAGTCAAAACTGGAAAAATGGGGGTGTTCTTTTGACCAGTAGTGTACAGTACACCTTGTAACAAGCAAATAATTCAGATTGTCAGGCAGAATGGAATTGATAACGCTCCAGCTCATGTACATAAAAATAACATAATCACACCTTTGTCTAGTGTGTGGCAGCCATTTTACATCGGGTTAGAGGGCATCTTAAACATTCCAGAACTTCTCTCTCGTGCCAAGTAGCTAACTAGAATCAATATATTTGGTAACAAGCAAAATACACATCTTATCTCCACATTATGTGATGCTTACACATCCACGAGGCACTGTATACAGCTAGACCAGACTTTATTGTTAAAATTATGACATATCACAGAAAGGAGCGGAGATCAACGTCCTACATACCGTCTTCGCCACAATCGTAAGAAAAGGAATTAAAATGGTGGACGTGGTGAGCTTGACCCCAAAACTACTACCAGCTTATGGCATAACAACTCGACTACACCGAATATAACAATGATGCATGATCAAAACGGACTGCATTTACACAGCGCCTTTCATGATCTCAACGCACCTTATAGTGAAAGGAAGCTCACCTCAACCACCGCCAATGTGTAGCACCCGTCTGGGCGATGCATGGCGGCCATTTTGTGCCAAATACTCAGCACACATGGACTAAGGTAGAGACAGAGAAAATTGTTAAGCCAGTTAGAGCAGGTGATGATTAGCAGGCCGGATAGAGAGAGCCAGGTCAGGAGTTTGGCCAGGACACTGTGGAGCCCCCTGCACTTTGTGACAGGCACCATTAGCTTTAATGAGCGCAGTGAGTCAGGATTTTGGTTTAATATCTCCTCTGAAAGACAGCGTCTCATACAACATAGTGTCAGTGTCACTGCACAAGGACAATGGCTTTTCTGCTTGGAGGGAAGACCGCCCCCACAAACACCACCAAGCAGAAACTTAGTTTCCCTAATAGGTTTCAAATCCAAGTTCAAACCCCAAGCTCGATCCTGCTTTCCCTCAGCCACCAGGCAGAAGTAAATCAGGGGAACCTACTGGAATAGCACCCTGTGAATTTCTCTCATCTTTGTTGATATTTGACATATATATTCCAGCCTTTTATCTGAAAATCAATCAACATATCTTTGCATCAAAATCTTTCCCTATTAATATCAATTCTTTGTGAAAATTTAATAGATTAAACAAACTGCATGTGGCATTGCACCAACTATATGAACCCTTCGTGCTGCAAGCTTGTTAAATACTGATAATTAGAGAGCTACTGGATCAGCTTCAAATAGCTGAGAAACATCACACTGATGTTGGTTTAAAAGATAATCACTTTTCTTGATCCAAACTGGAGACGTTTGATCTGTCCCTCCTGCTGAATCCACTTTTAGTTATCCAGTTATCCAGTTATGGAGACGTAGAAAATAATACTATCCAAAGCAGCACTCTGAGAGTCAAGCAGCAAGCATCCCTGAACAATGTGAAACCGCCATTCAGTACCCAAGGCACCATTTCTTTCTGAATTTCTAAAGCATAAGACAAATATTAAAATAAAGCTGTGGCAAATAATCATGTCATTAATAAGATATGTGAACCGGAACTGCCCTGGGAGCACAAATACCAGTCAGGCCATGGAGAAGTAGACATATTTAGTACTTTTTTTAATATACCAGTTACAAAAATCAAAATCCTGTATTTCTCCCAATTTAGTAGCCAATTGTACCCTCTTTCTACATCAACTATCCCCCCCTCATACTGCGAGCTCACTACATTGGGTTCTTGGTCACCTCCTGCTCTAGTTACTTAGTTTGGCAGTGACAAAGGTGATGAACCGCCTCCTCCGAGATGGAACCTGCCAAGCCATCAACTGTATAACTCTGGTACACACAGAGCCACTCTTATATGTCTTTACTGTTGCCACAGGTGTCAATATATATATATCAGTGTTTAATATGTATATATATATATGTGTATTAGTATATAATATATATTAGTTTTTATGGGAAGGCCTGCGTAAGAAGTCTGACAAAAAGAGCTTGCAATCACTACTGCATGTCTAGAAATGTATGGAGAAGAATCTTAAGAAACTGTCCATTCTATGAATCTCCATTGATAGGCACTGTATTACGTTTTTTTGTGGCAGTTTTGAATTAATCTAAGCCTATATTGCTTAAGGAAATGTGATTGCTGTTTACCTATTGAGCATACTGTATATGCCTGTGAGTTAAACACCAGCTAAAAAATTACTTTATTTGTAAATCTTTCTGGTCCATTTTGATTCATTACATTTACATTTTAAGCATTTAGCAGACGCTGTTATCCCGAGCGACTTACAAGATGTGCATAAATACCTGGTAGGAACTATCATAGTTAGCGCAAGAGATCAGTGCAGTAATACAGTGATAGACATCATTGCAGGCATCTGCGTACCATACCTGTAGCACTAGGAAGGAAAAGGTTAGTTTTTTAATGGTTTTTTTTTAAGGGGTATAAAGTGTTGAACAAGTAGGCAGTGGTGATGGCAATTAGTAAGATGGGCAGAGTTCAGTGGTAGTGGAGTCTGAAAAGGTGGGTCTTGAGTCTCTTGCGGAAGATCGCAAGTGATTCCGCGGTCCTGACCGATTGCGGAAGGTCGTTCCACCAGCGAGGGGTCAGGACAGAGAAGAGGCGAGACCACAAGGAGTGGCTGCCAGGCACCCGGAGGGATGGGGCAGACAGTTTGCCAGAGGAGGCGGAATGGAGGGGTCTGGCTGGGGTGTAGGGAGTGATGAGTGACTGGAGGTAAGAGGGAGCAGTACCTCTAGCCGCTTGAAAAGCAAGCACCAGTGATTTGAATCTGATGCGTGCTGCAATGGGGAGCCAGTGCAGAGCGGAGAGTAGAGGGGTGATTCCATGAAGTAAGAAAATAAAATGTGAAAAAAGGGGTGAATACCTTTTATACCCACAGTACACTCAGAAGTGACTTGTTTTAACACATACTTAGCAAAACCAGTAGAAAGTTGAGTGTTTGAGTATCGGGGATGACATTAAAGCCCAGCTACATATAATAGTTGTCTTTATGAATCATACAGTCGATTGAACACAGATATTGACTCAGACAGGAAGGTCTTTCATACATTTTCCCAGAACAAAGAGAGACATGACACACACTTAATTTTTACTCCACGGATATATTTTTCTTGCAGAGGGAAATGGAATGACTACAAAAATAAACGAGCAATAATCAGCTTTATGTGCTGTCACGTACGTCACTGTCTGTTATCGTCCGAGGAGCCATGAATACAAATTATACATCGCCCGAGGAGAGTGTCCATCAAAGGGTAAGCTGTCCTTCCTCTTAAGCCCCTCCATAATATACCAAAATACATCCATAATTCTATGCATAACTTGCCCAATGCTACCATTAGCATTTATGATTCTTTGCATGGTTACCGATTGTTATTATAGCGTGCAATAAAAATAATAATATAAAAAATGATTAAAAGTGGGCCGTCTTGCGATAAGCACTCCCCTGCTTCTTGTCAGAGCCACAACTGCGTTTGTGTCACAATTAAACTGTTCACCCCTTTGGCTCAGAAGGGGCACAGTCTTCCTCTGTATTACAATGTCTTAAATTTATAGGTGTTTTCCCTGTTTTTCTCCAAATTTGGTTGCCAATTATACCCTTTATTTATCTCAATTCACCCTACCCCACGAGTCCGCCGCCCGTCCTCCGGGTAATGAGCTAATTTCCCGGGCCGGTCAGTCCACCTCCTCCAAGACAGAACCCGACCATGGACGCCCTTCGGCTCCTCGATGAACTCGTGCCAGCTCACCCTCCCCCCTTCCCCCTGGGACGGACAGCCAAATGCCGCTAACGGCCAGGGCCGATCTGGCAGAAACGGGTTTTGAACCACATCCCTGATGGGTAGCCACACTCGTATGGGAACAGCCAAAATACGGTGCATTATACGGCTACGCTATCCGCCGCCCCACATGTCTTTTCAATGTCCTGTATTCCTGGGGGGAAATATATTGTTGAAATCAAGGTGAACTCTGCCATAGCTGACTGGATCCCCCTGAACACTTTAAGATCCAGAGAGGGAAAGCTTGCTTTAGCTTCAACATTCTGTAAATGTCCTCATAAGAACAGTTTGTTGTGTGTCTAATTGGAGGATGATTACAGATGATTAATTGCAAACATTGCCATTGATTACCTTGGAGTTTCTTGTCACTAAAACGTTCTAATTATTGCTGTAGCTGGTATTGATTGTTTGGCAAGAATTATTTGAATGATAGGTTAGGCTCAGTTTAATGGCATTCACACAACAATAGCAGATGTTATTTAAACAGTCAGATTGCTTCAAAAAAATTATGCTCACACGTTCACACAGTGCAAATAACCGATCATTCATATTAACACTTGTCTTTGTCACTCATATTTATTCTCTTGCATGCTGGGAATGTTAGTGTGCTTACAATGATCAAATTACATCAATCTCGTTCACCGGCAGGACTCGGAATGTAATTAAGTGCGATTTAATTTTGAATGGAGTGAATTAGTAATGAAGTCATCAACGCAAACTTGAGATGATTCCTCTTGTATTAATGCTAATTCAGAATTGCTGTTTACTGTTGGCCTCTTAGTCGTAGCATTCGATGAGAGCTGATGCAAATGAGCCGACAGGCTTACCTTGTTTAAACACATTATATATTGTGGCAGGATCAGGGGTGTTGGGTTACAATGCAGCCAATGATCAATAATAAAATTACCATACAACGACAAAATAGGAAAATAAGACTTTATTTGGGGAATGAACACAAAAAAGGGGGATAGGGGCAAGCCAGCAAGTTCAGTCCGTGATCCGTTCCCGTGGTCTTTATCCGTAATCCAGTCAAGTTGTCAAGCCAATCCAGTTCCTCAGTCAATCCAAAAGTTGGTACAGAAACAGGGTTATCAAAACAGTCCAAATCAAGCCAGGTAATCAATCCAAAACAATGCTCTCTTTCTCTTCCTCCACTCACCAGCGCGTTTCCCTTTCCGGTACTTTGCGGTTTGTTTGGGACCTAGGTACATCTTTTATTTCCTCTGTATTATGGTGAAAGGCCTCCCGCATGGTCTAGTGGTTTCAACGACCAACGCTGGACACGGCGACCAAGGTTCAATTCTCTGGCCGCCGCGCCAGAGTCGGCTCTGGCCCGGAGTGCCACCGGGGGCAGCAATTGGCTATCTGCCCCAGGGAGGGGGGAGGGAAGCCGACAAGACATTTGCTGTGCACAGGAATGGCTCTGGGGTGCCGGAGTTATGGACGTCGGCTTGGCGAGTGCCGTCTCGGGGGAGATGATACTTTGCCTTTGTCACTGCCGGTCACAGCACTACGGCAGTGAACTATGAGGGAGGGATTGACCTGAAAATAGCGGGTGTAATTGGCTACGAAATTGTTTGAAAAACGGGATAAAATCAAAAACAAAAATGTAGAAGGTACGAGGGTGGAGCCAGCGGGCCACAACGAACCGCCCCTCAATCACTACCCCTTGGCATGCCTCTGGGCAGCTGCCACGGTATGTTATAATTGAACTCAAGTGTCCACAATAGGTTTGTAATGTGTATATTTAAAGAATATCAAAAAAGAAGGGGAAAAAATGATATGATATGAATTGCAGGCCTTGAGACTTGTGCCTCCCAAACGTAATTTATATCATCGCTATCAGTGTTATAGCACAGAATCATTTCATTTGACTGGTAATTCAGACAGAAATGTCAATAAAAGCACTGAAATTTTCACATCATTGGTCCCTCTCCTGGGACAGGGAGTGAAGGCTAGATGTGCATTTTGAATTATTTTTTGCATCACTGAATGGAGCCTCATGTCACCTTTAGAATTTGTTTGTGGTCACAGAGACTTTCCCAGCAAAAGCCTTTCATTGTTTTAAAAGATGTTTCTGTAAATCATGTTAATTTTAAAAATATTATTGATAATTGCAGAACAAACATACCTTAACTGGAAAATACTATGAAGGGCATGATGGTTTACCCCTGGTAAAAAGATTAGTTTTAATTATGGAAGAATTATAAAAAAAGAATTTGAATGCAACATCAGTACACTAGATTCAACATGATACTCTTTACTGGGAGTGTGCTTAGAATATGTTTTTACAGAGGATTATGGGACTTCAGCCTAATTTCAGTCTGCCTGGTATGCTTGGCTGGGCATCTGAAAGTGCCTGTCCAGTTTTGATGAAAGAGCAGCATGCACAGATTTTACTACAGGCAGGATATGTGTGAATGAATGAATAAGAGATTAATCCTAAAACCACTAAAACCATGTTCACACTGAAATTAGGGTATGCGTCAGACTGACACCTAACTTTGTTTAAAGTTGGGGGGGTCCTCCCCCAGAACAGTTTTGCTTGTTAATTTTCCTGCAGTTCCACAGTTTTCCATGACTTATACACATTGCAGAATCGAATATGTCTCTTGGGCTTTTGCTATAATCCGATGCCTTTAAAACCAATTGTAAATTGTACACTTGTACGAATAAAATATTTATCTAAAAATCGATTGTTTTTGCTAAAACAAAATGTATGTACTTCCATTAACTTCAAACTAAACCTACACACACTTGCATCTTTTCATTATTATGCTTTTCAATGTCTCAGTATATCTCAGTGTTTCTGAGATATGAGTTGAGTCTTCTTAAGCCTGAGAAACTTCTTTCAGCAGAAGCTGACGACCTGGGCAAGACCAGTAGGATTTTGAGCCGTGTTTGCGCTTCACTGAAAGGTTTAACAACTTCTCCCAAGATCTTGTGATAGTTGACTTTATTACTGTATCATCACTGGTATCCTGACCTCTCCCCACGCTTTATCTCAGCTACAGCGCGTAAAACCTGGCCACACCGAATCACATGCCTGAGATTTTCGCCATGGAACTAGGGGAATGGCAGCACCCTCAGGTGGCACGGCATTACATACACAGAAAATGGACAAGGACAAAGATTTAAATAAACAGAAATCACAAACTAACAATTAAACATCTGAATAAATGAGAACAATGTTCCCTCTGGTTGAATCATTGTATTGTTAGCCATAGACTGGGCCTTTACTGGGAAACCATCCGTTTGGTCTCGGATCAGCACTTAAGCTGCTAACCTACGGTCAAAACTGTGCAACAGATGCCACAGACCATCCACACTTGCAAAGTTTTTAACTTTCTCCCACAACAAAACACTGTTTTAAACAAGCAATTAATCAAATGCGGATAGGGCAGTAGATTTTCTCAGTAACTGACCGTGGGTATCGGCGATGAAACCGTGCTTGCCATGGCTGACATCCACTCAATCGGACAAAATTAAGAGGGCTCTTGGTCATGTAGTCTAAAAATACCTGCCCTTTTTCTGCTGAATGTCTTTGTTTGGGTTGTATGCTAAATCCAGCTTGATGTTCACATCTCCATAGTGTAGCATTAGGAAGATGGCGCACCGTGGAAAATGAGATTGTTGCTAGTCACTCATCAATTCAGTCCACCAGCTCACACACATCTGAAGGCTGTCAGGATTTTTGACCATAAACAAGTTTGCAGTCTGGGTGTAGAAAACCTCCCACTTGATTAAATTCTAGGCTTTGATGAGGGTTGTCACTCTGAACTTCAAAATTATGAACATCACAGTAAGGAAAAAATCCCCAAATGCCTTTGGATCAATTCTGGGATACAGCTGAAAAAGTGTTTCCCAATTTAATACGGAAGACCAAAAGCGGCTTGCCAGTTTTATGAATTCCCTTGACGCTGTGAGAAGTGTATCTTCTTATGGGCAGTTTTTCAAACATCAACGTAAATCCATGAAAGAAGAGACAGTAAACCAACTGACAATGATTCATTTTAGATACGAAATGTGGAGCACTGGAGTTTTTCGTTTACTTAAATGTGTGACATTCACAGCTGCCAATTTTTATTTATGTGCTCTGGCTGCGAACAGCTTGGTTCAGTTTTTCGTTTTATTTTTTATAACTCTAGAGCAGGTTGCTCATTTTAAATCAACATTTCAAAGGACACCATTTTAAATTCATATTTCAACTCCTCAAAGAAAAACTATTTTATTTGTTCCCGGTGGACATTTTAATGTATTGCAGAATTGTGTAATAATACATGAAACGTCCATTGTTCTAATTAAAACAGCGGGATTGTAAAGTTGGAGACAGGTGAACACACAAAAGCTCCTGCCTTCTACACAGGCACTACAGATTTCAGGCCACACCTTTTCCTGTTTCATGGATTTTCTAATAAACTTATTCGAATCTAATTTTCTTCTCTTTTTATTGAGTAATACAAATTTTTCTGAAAAACATTGGCATCAAAATGATTGGCACCCCTAAAGATTATTTCAAATAAAGCAAAACAAAGTTAAATCTGCAATAAAATTCTACTTATTGAAGTTAACCTTAGTCTTAAGGAACTGTATTGTGGCCTTCCATCACTTTCTGTTTCACTAGGTTATAAAAATTAGGTAACACACATGTAAAATCCTTTTCTCATCCATCACTATAGGGAAAGCCAAAGAACTGCAAATCAAAACAAGCAGATTGTTGTTGACCTACACAAATCAGGTAATGGGTACAAAAAATACAAACAGTTAAACATACCACTAACCACTGTTAGGGCAATAATCAAAACGTTTCAAACATCTGGAACACTTGCAAACTTGCCAGGAAGAGGATGCAAATGCAAGTTGTCCCCACACACAGTGAGGAAGATGGCGAGGGAGGCAAAGAATAACCAAAGGACCACAGTTCCAGAACTGCAGACTTTAGTTGTGTCTTGGGGTCCCAAAGTCCAAAAAAATCAACCATAAGAAACCACCTCCATACCAACAGGCTCTTTGGAGAAAGAATATGCTTTATGGAGTGTGCTATTTTCAAACACAGAATATAAAAGTCATAGGAATGATTTAATATGCACTTAGACATTTTGGGATGTGACGGAATATTTGAAGAAACCTAATGAGAGGTGAGACGACAAGATGAAGAAACACAGGGCCGAGTCACTTGATCGAATGTAAGAAAATATGGGAAGCATCGCTTTGGAACAGTGCTTGTTTAGTTTCTGTGAAATATATTGATTAAAGTTTAGTTGTAACTTGGCATCGTTTTGATATCAATAATTTGGCGAATTTAGGAATTGTATTATATAGATGCACAGACAGCATGCGGTTGTATATGTGAGTAACCTTTTTTTTTAACGTTGAAAACGTTTTTGTTGAGATAGAACTTACTGCATACTGAACATCCATTCCAGATCCAGTCCGGGTTTTCGCAATCACCAGCAGAGATGAGTAGGTGGGATCTGAAGTGGTGCGAGAAGCGTGGCTTTGGGAAGGTTTCATCTCCGTCTGCGCTGGTACAGTATAACGCCAGACGCGCAGTGTGGCGACATGCGATATCTGTGCTGAGAGTGGATACTACGGCAGCTGTGGACGGAACACTTTGAGGAAACAAATATACGTATTATATATACGTAATGAACATAACACGCCCGAGCTGTCACTCTTCGCCGTTTGTTAAAGCAGTTGCGCACTAAAACAAATCAATACACGGTCATTTTTATGGGTTTTTGCACTTATCGCCTAATGCTAGAGGGCGGTGGCATTTCGCCGCACATTGACCAGTTGGACATCTATCGCATTCCCGAGCGTCTTGGGAGAAGTCCTGGGACCCCTTGAACCGGTTTTTCCATCCCCTCCTCCCCATTTTTAATTTTTCCCTAAAATTCTTTCTTTAGACTGTTCTATATACGGAGCTGGGAACTCACAAATTGAGCTACGACTGCAAAACATTGTGTCAACATCATCTGCCATTGGGGAAAAAAGCGGATTTCGCTCATCGAGGAGTGTAATTGTTCGTATCATGGGGAAAAGTGAACAGACTCGGAAAAGTGGAATGAGAATCGTGGGATACTTAACGCAGATGTGCACTGTGCCGGCATTTCTTCTGATTGCCATCATCCACATCGGCGTCGCGCAAGGTAAGAGCGCTCGTGGATACCTCACTCGCAGGTGCCCAGTCAAGCGCGTTATAGCGGAGCGTCAATAGAAAAGCGCTGGCTATTCTCCGTGTTCACTGGACTCGCAGCAAATTCCACCTTTGCTTATATATTCTTTTAAAATGGTTTTGTGCTTACAGTATAACATTTGGTATCTTCTTTCATGCTTGGAAATTGTATCCCAAATTGCCTACAATCTGTTAAACTACAGTCGGGTTGGTGTATGCTATAAAACGTATGACGTATCGTTGGCTTGCACGGAGATGTCAACTTTATTCGACTTTGCAGTTAAATATTGTATCGGTTTTCTGACATTCAAGGGGGGAAACTGAGACAAGGCGAATCATGCACGGACGTAGCGACAGAAAAGTAACATATTTCAGGATGCTAGCGTTAAATTGACTTTTGTTCACACGGATTGCGGTCTAAAGAATAGGCTATTGACTGGATCACAGCTAATATGCGATCACATGCATATGATTAATCTTTCATTCTGGGAAGGTGTTTGTCTATGGCAGATAACAAACACGACATTGCCCAATTTAGGTCACTGGTAAGCATCAGGGCACAAATATGCTGCGTGTGGTTAACTATATGAAAATTAACGTGGCTGTGATTTTTTCTTTACATCGTAAACCAAAAACGAGGAGTGGCTGTTAACATCAAAAACTTGTGTTGAGGAAGACTTGGGTCTTTTTTGAAGCTACTTACATTAGGCTACTGTGATAAGACTAGTCTGCAGTTGGTATTAACGCAACACAAAATCCCGTTCGTGCGTCTAACCATTGCATTTAGTAGTTGCCCGGGTTCTTAATTACGTCCCCAGTGATGTTTGCAGACATAGTGTGAAGAATAGGGAAAATTACATTAAGATCCCGAATTAAAGTCGTGGTAAAAGCAGCGTCGACTGTGGCTTTGACGCTTTGGTGGAATCGTCTCAGACAATGCGCGTGATTGTACACCCGTTCCTCAGATTTACACTAAAACGGAGTGCGTGCTACTAAAACATTAACATCGATTACAACACTGGCGGATACACTGTGATTAAGACTCGCTTGTGTGCTTTGCGTAATACTTTATGGAAATAAATAAAAAGTTGTACTGAAGAAGCCGACCGATTCGTGCGATCTGTTATTATTATTCAGACTAAACAATTTAATAATAATTATTATTATTATTATGATGTAAAGGCTACTGTGACAGACATTTTAAGGTCAGCTCTGCCTTACAAAATTGGTGTGGTTTCATAGTAATACTCTCTTTGGGTTTATATGGTTATTGACTTTTGTTTTGGAGTAAAATTGGGGGAAATAGGCTGCATTGTATAGTTATTTAATTTCACCCAATTAAGAACAGAGTATGGATCGTGTCCATATATTTAAAATCCCATCGAAAGGCATATAGCCGACACAGTTCCTCTAATTGTGTGGAGTTTTCGAGAGTACATTTACGCCTTTAATCAAACTCATATGGTATGTGGTCATTTTACTCAGTCCGCAGAAATAGGCCAGACAGTGCTGTTTGATGCCCACATCTTTAAAACTGTTGACAAGAACGCCAGGTTTTATATTTGGCGTGAATTATTTTTCAGTGTGATGTGTAAAATGTATGAAAAATAAAAAAGATAGCTACTTGTAGAAATAAGCGTTTATAGAATAACATTGAATGAATACGTTTCCATGACAAAAACAAATCTGAGAATAACTATAGAATGAGTTTTTAAAGAGTAACATTTAGTTAAATGATATGGTTCGAGACTAAGCACTCTTGAGAGACAGTTCCAGACTGTCGAGGAACTTTGTAACTTACGTTGCAACTTTTTTTTTAGCTTTTTCAGCTCTTGCGTATAATACTGTCGCTCCAGTTTGCTGAGCTGGTGAGAAAAGTTTAGAAATTCATTCTTTCTCAAACTTTTTCCTGAAGCACAAGTGATATGTTAAAGACAGTATAACATACCTTCTCCAGCAGGATAGATATGACCGTTAAATTACTCGTTACTTAGTTTAAATTAGAAGAGAAATGCAATGTTTGCTTAATATTAGTTTAATCTTTATACATTCAAAGAGTTTTGAAACGAGAAGAGAAGATTTTAAGTAAAATAATGGTGTCCAGATCTGTGGGAGGCCAAACAGATCAGCTTAGAACACCAAAGAAACAAGCAGAAAAAAACCCGAAACAATTCTTAAATTGTTGAGATGCACTGGAGATGCACTACTGAAATAATAACTATGGCCTTGGAGAAATCGTGGATATATAGAGATTAGCTAAACTGATCACCAACATATTAATAATAATAACAATAACAATTATTATATATATATATTTTTTTCTCTTCTAATTTTTCCCCCGTTTTTCTCCCAATTTGGTTGACAATTATACCCTCTATTTATCTCAATTCCCCCTCCCCCACGAGACATTATTTCCGGGCCGAATTTATCCGCCTCTTCCGAGACGGAATTCTACCACGGACGCCTTTTTCCTGCTCCTCGACGGACTCGTGCCGGCTCACCCTCCCCCCTCCGGCTGACAATCAGAGCCGGGCTGGTACAGGCGCGGGTTTCGAACCGCGTCCGTGACAGGCAGCGCACACCACACCGGACCAGCCAAAGTGTGGTGCGTTAGACCGCTACGCTATCTGCCAGCAATTATTGGATATTTTTTATCCAGACATTGGAGGATGTATATTTGGCTCTATAGTTAAGAGGGTATTGGTGCATGTGTGTGAGTGAGTGGACGTGTGTGTGTGGGCGGGCGTGCGTGCGCGTCCATGTGTGTGTGTGTTTGCGTGTGTGTATGTGTGTGTGCGTATATGCGTGTGTGTGTGCGTGCCTGTGCGTGTGCGTGCATTTGTGCGCGTGTGCGTGTGCGTGCGTGTGCATGCGTGTGCGTGCGTGCATCCGTGTGTGTGAAGGAGTGTGTGTGTGTGTGTGTGTGTGTGTGTCTGTGTGTCTGTCTGTGTCTGCGTGTCTGCGCGCGTGTGTGTGTGTGTGTGTGTGCGAGTGCGCGTGAGTGCGCGTGTGTGATAGGAGACAGAGATCCAGGGTTTGTGTGGAGTGACTGGTGAAGCCTGTCCCCTCCCTGAGCCCTGAAACATGGCTGGAGTAGCAGCATCCTGTGGTGACAGCGGTCAAATGGGGTGTCCGAGGGGGGAGGGGGTGTGTGCTGGGGGAGGAGGGAGACAGGCCGGAAACTCTGGACCAGCAGGAGAGCCTGCATTCAAACACAAATGACAGTAAAAATCCCTGCTTGTATGTAGAACACAACCGCTGTGTTCATTATGTGAGGGGATGTACACATCGTGATACACTGTCGCTGTATGCAGATTGAAAATGTGTAATTTAGGATAAAAGAAAACAAGCCCTGAAATGTATTTCAGACATGAGGAGACACTGACTAGCTGATAGATTTTTACAATATATATGTATTGTATATTTAATTGTAAAACCACATACATTTTCTTGTACAATAATGTATAAAACCGCAGTTTGGTTAAATACTCAATTCTGATTGGGCAAGAGGGTATCACAGGGGTTCCATCAAGGCCGTAACCATGGAGTCAACATTGGGGGGGACCAAATCAATTTATTTATATTTTTTATATCAGCTAGGCTATATATTGGGGGGGACATTTTGAGCATATCTGAATATTGGGGGATGTTCCATTATTTCGGCCTTGGGTTCCATTATCTTTTTGTATTGGATATCTTTTGATATAGTGTTATCCAGGTCTCAAGATCCGACAATGAAACCACACTTCATTCTTTGGGAGTAGTCCGGATTGCAATCGGCGGTACCTTGGTGCCACAATTATTTTGAAGTATATATAATATAGGATATAATATATGCCATTTAGCAGATGCTTTTATCCAAAGTGACTTACAGTAGTGAATGCAGACATTTTTCATAGCAGACATACCTCATGAAATGTTGTATAATCTTTTGAATAAATGTATTTCTATCATAATTCACAGATTGTGTATTAATTCATTTGGCAAGTAGCCATGGTAGAAGTGGGATAATGTACTGAGGATGAATCGGTTGTTGAAAGTAACAGCACCTCAGGGTGATAAGACTCCTCTGCTTCATGTCTGGGTCACTTCACCCTGTCGTGCTGTTATTCTCAACCACCCACTCGTCCGCAGTACATTATCTCTTACCTATCAGTTATCTGGTTAGCTGGTTGCTCTCTCACTTTGATGTGAACTCTTTCCTTACCTGGACTGCCACTCATGTTTAAGTGAATTTTACTTTCTACTTAAGTCCTTAAAATGTAATCAACACAGTATTGTACCTATTGATAGTTTGGCTGGTTAAATGTTATTACTGTCATATACATTATAATTGTTAACTGGTGCAGTATAACAGCAGTAATTGCAGTAAATCCTGGACCAGATTTAGATTGTGCACTTCCTCGTATTTAGGATGGTAGTTCCTACAGAACTGGGTGTTCTCGGCAGTGCTTGTCAGCATTCATAGGCATTTTTAACCCCATCAGCTCTGCAAAGAAGCCACTTGTTTTACACACGCGGTGGTAGCAGAAGCCTGGTCCGGAGAAGTGCGTTTTGGCCGTGGTTCTGTCTGTCTGGTTCTGGGTTTTCAACACCGTCTCCTCGACAGAACGGATGACGACAACCATACGCTGCTTTTTCGCCAGCTCTTTCAAAACGAGCTCCATCTCTTGAAAGGTATAATTGTCCTTATTGAAAGCTAATCCGATTATTCCCTTTTTATGAACGACCCTTGACAGCTGCCGGACCAGTCACTGCTCTTGATCCATAGAAGCAGATTGAGAAGAATTCTGCAAAAACCACAGGAAGGAATTATCAAAGAGCATGCATATTAGAACTTTCTAGAATCTCAGGAATTATTGAAAATAAACAGCAAAATAAGCAGAGCATCGGGAGGGTTTCGTCTTGTTATTCTCATGCAAACTCAAGTAGGAGCACCCAGAGTAACATGTCTCCTCTTGAACGATGGTAAAATGCTAATTTGCCCGGACGAACTGCCGTTAGTTGAGTCTCCACTGCCGTCGACTTGAAGCAATAAAGTCTTTACACAGAAATGCATGTCTTGTCCTATTTAAATCCAACATCACATCTTATTTCGGTTCGTGCAGGTTCTTTTTACCAGAGTTCTCTTCACCTCCCACGTGCTGTTCTCTTGCCGTTTGGGGATCAAAGAAGATGGGCCAACTTAAAATCCATCTCCGGATCCCTCAGTCCCACATTCTCTGCTCTCTTGTTCAATCTTCAACTCGCAGTCCAAAGCTGTGAGCTGGAAGCTTGAAGCTGGAATCGATAGAGCGCACGGATCTATGGGTCAGTCTGTGCGAGGTATGCTCTCCTAAAATCGTCCTAATTGGGGAAAAGCACTGGAAGGATTTGTTTTGTTTTGCACAGAATTGCCATTCGGTTTCATTCAGTCTTCCACCCTGCCTATGTTTACTAAAAGAAGAGACATCCAGGGTATTGACACCATCAGAGGAATGTTATTCAAGGATGTTTTCAGAGTTAAGTGGCAGTTTGTCACCTAAATGCACTGAGACAGCGTAACCCCCCCCCCCTCAGTCTATTAAAAACCCATTAGCTGAACTCACTGGCAGTAATGGCTGATTGTGTGTCAAACAAACACAGGCCTAAAAAGCCCCTCTTCAGTGCGCTGACAGATGTGCATTCCTGGAGACGCGGGCGGTTGGCCTCCATTGCTGTGACTCATGGCCGAGGCATCGGGGGCTGCGTAATGGAGACTGAACCCGATGTAATGGTGACTGAACACAATGTAATGGAGACTGAACACGATGTAATGGAGACTGAACACGATGTAATGGAGACCGAACATGATGAATTAATGAATTAATGAATGAATTAATGAATTAATGAATTAATATTGGATTTATAAAGCGCTTTTTTCCCCAGGGAAACTCAAAGTGCTTACAACGATAGGGGTAACTCACCTCAACCACCACCAATGTGCAGCACCCACCTGGGTGAACGCGATACATCAGATACACAGTGGAGAGGCGAGGAGGGAGCTAATTAATGAATTCCGTATATGTATATATACAGTACAGGCAGTCCCCGGGTTACGAATGTCCGGCTT
>JAINUG010000034.1:2667500-2727500 GCA_029706075.1 Aldrovandia affinis
GTGTCATGTTAAATTAGACATTCACACTCCTCTCGAGCAGACGTGTCCCCGCCGTGAGGCCACATGCAGTCAGACTCAATGCAAATTAGGAGCGGAGTCCGTCAGCGGATTACCTCACTTCTTCCACATATTTTCTTCCACACTCCCCTCTCTGTTTACATGCATCCTTGGAGGGTTTTTTTTCCATGAGTTTTACTAATGGGTCCTAAAAGTAACAAGATCTCAGTGTGGATTTCCATAAATGCCAGAGAGAACATACACACACATTTTCATATTGATCAGAAGGTGTACTATTAATGTAAGATTTATTTTTGTTTTTATTTGATTATTTTATTGCCATACCTTGCCAGCTGACATCTGGGTCCCCGAGGCCTTGTAAAGGTTACAGGGGTCACAGTCATCTCACAAAATATGTACAGTGAGCAGATTATTACAAGTGCAGGAATGCAAGAGGTCGACCGAGATGTATAAAATATGCATTTAATGCGGAGGAGATGACTGAATGCAAGATACTTTAGAATGCATGTTGTTGTGGAGACACATGGAGTAACATAGAGGAACACAAGAAGAGCCAGCCATTCATGTTGTCAGAAATTCATATTTTCCTCTACCATACTGGGATTAACATTACATGGAGATTTCTTTTTCCCACCTGAATCATAAGACTATTTTTAGTGATAATTACTGTGAGAAGTGGCTTTCTGAGAGAGCATCTCCTCTTGTTGATGCCACAGCTACATTAGAGTGCCAGCATCACGGCTCTAATGGAGGATATCAGTGATTTCGCTAGGTTGGCTCTCAAAGGCAAAAGTAACGACTTCTCAGAATCCAGGTCCTTCACCTTGTTTTGTTTTTCTCTGAGAGAGTTGAGCGGTAATTCATCACAACCTGTCAAACCCGGACTCTTTAACCACACTGGGAATGTCGGTGCACCGCGACGTCCACTTTTATTAGGAGTCCATTAGCTGAGCCCGGTGCTGACACTGCAGTGGCATCCGTGTGCCCGGGCGGCTGACCTGTCCGTCAGGACGTATGGATACCCTCCTCCATAACACCGCAGGGATAGATCACATTTAATTTTCATGATCATATGCAGGAACGAGATGAACGCTGAATTGTTTGTGCATCTGCAGCAATGGCCCGTGGGCAGACGCTAAGGAGTTTAAGATTGCCTACTTTTTTTTCCCAATTAGTTTTAAGATGCAGTCGTCTACCTGTGAAGTGATTTGCCTTCTCCTTCCATTTCCTGTCATTCTCAGTCCCAGTAGTCTGCACTGGGTTTCATCAGCCAGTGTTGGATGTCATTGCGCTACCTTCAAATCTGAGACCTGTCACACCGTCGATTTTGGAGTAGGAGGCTAGTGTGAGCGTGACTCAAAGCACGACTCAAACGTTATCAAAGTATGTGTGCGTGTGCGTATGTGAGGCGCAAGTGAGATTTGCAAAAAAACTCATGTTTTGAAGTGCTGTGTCGCTGTAGATTTTGCTGAAGTGAATTCTGTTTTATTATCCTTTATTATATCTTTTATTGTCTTTTCACGTTAGCCAAAATGAGGAAGGCAGCCTGCAACTTGAAACTGGGAAACACCTAAAAGCCCCTGTTGTTCTGCCTGAGGGGCTCACGGTGATCAGTCGGTTAAGGGAGATATGATATATGAGACATGAGCTGCATTATTAAGTGCAGACTCTGCCTTTGGCCCTAATCCAGTAACACTGTTTGTGTTTGGCACACCTCTGCCCCCCCCGTATGTTATTGTTGTCCTGTATAATGCTTCTGCTAACAGAAGTGATGTGGCGAAAGAAGGACGCATTTAGAAGCCCTATTTGGCGATGTTGTTTCTGAGGTATTTCCTATAAAACACGGTAAAATTGAGAGAGGGTGAGGAAACCAGAGACCCCGTTCCCAGAGTGAGTGGGTTTTGTTTCCTTTCAGCTGCTGAGTCAGACGGGACCGCTCCACCAGGGACACATAACTTGGGAAACAGAAGCTAAAGATGACGCCATCATAAAAAAACATTGGCCAGTTGTTACAGAAAGCTACACTAAACTGCATTCTGTAAATGTAGGTTTGACTCACCAAAGTGATATCTTACCTTCCTCAAAGGGACACATCTGGAGATGAACGTACAGGACAGCTGGAACAGGGTGAAGGGGTGTGTTGAATGCAAAGCCATATACAACACCCATATATGGGATAGATTCAAGATGTATCTTTCTTTCTGTTGAGTTGCTCCCCTTGCCATAGTAGGGAACTTCTGGCTTTTAGAATATTAATATCCAGGTAGTCTAGTGTATGGTTTGGTAAGATAGATAAGCTAGTGCTTTCTTTTTTTGTTGTTGTTGGGTTTAGATTTGGTGTTCGATGTTCTAAAGCCTGATGGAAACAGCAGTAAGCTGTGCAATGAGCCAGACAATCATATAATGTAAGATTGGAGCAGTCTTATGTGCTGGAGAATTGGTGTTGGGTGGGGTTCAGTGACCTGTAGTTTTGTTGAGTTTTTGCTAGAGGCAATATGCTGTGCAATTGTGAAGTCATTTCATCCCCCATTGCAACAGCTACACCATCAAAGTGTTCTTCCTTATATTGCTGTTGTATTAATGCAGCAGGAAACGTTATTCGCTCTGATATTATGGGAATGCCACTTGAATCCCACCAATCGAAGTCATCCCTCCCTGGGCGATGCTATGGTCAATTACCCCAATTACTGCGACCGCATTGGTCAGGATTCTCTGAAACGGCGTTGTCTTCGCAGGATGAGCCAGCAGCCCCTCACTCTACAATCGACTCCCTTTTCTCTTAAAGGAGCACTCCAACTAAAATCCATAATTTCATGACGCACTACTCACTGTATGGCTTGTCGATCCAGCCACGTGGCATTGTTTTTTTGTGTTTTTTTTAAAGAATTTGTTTCAGATTTTATCCCATTTTATCCCAATTTAGTAGCCAATTACACCCTCTCTTTTTCATGTCAATCCCCCCTCGTATTGTGAGTTTGCTGCCAATTGCAGCCCCCTAGTGGCACTCCTGGCCAGAGCCGTCTCTGGTGCGGCCGGTGGAATCTAACCCCGGTCGCAGTGGCCAGTGTCAAATGTTGGAACCACTAGACCACCCGGGAGGCCCGCCACGTGGCATTGGTGACGCAGGGAAATGCACACAATGCAAAAGTACCAACAGCGCCAATGTGGATGGATCGACGACAGTATATAGTAAGCAGCACATCGTGGGATTATGGATTTGGGCTGGAGTACCCCTTTAAAGCAGCAGATGAAAGCACCGTGCAGACAAACAAATGTCCTGCCCTGGTTTTTACGGGCCTTAAATGAGGACATACACTTTCAGGCCGTCTTTGAGGTCCTGTTGAGAGAGCTATGCGCTCTGGTTTGCATTAGGACTCCCTACAGTCTAACAGTGATAATAGGACAATGGCACTCCTCCCCGCTGCTTGGCCTTTAAGTCCACTGCAGAGAAGAAGGGGGGTGAGGAATGCGAAGGGGCTCCATTGCCGCTTGCTCATGTTGGCTCTTTTTTGGGGGCGATTGTGCTGAATCGTGATTATTCTGCCGAATACAGGATTTAACTCTAAGAGCTGGCCTGTTATTACCAGCAGCAGGTGCCCTGTTTGGAATGTGCGAGCTGGGGTTGACAAACAGCCATAACTCAGCCATACCGTGTTAGAGAGTACGTACCGTGTTAGAGAGCGTTTGTGTTTGTGGGGCAATCTAACCCTTTATCGTGCTGGATGAAAGCTCTGGACTCCATCCAGAAATTCCTGGGTTCTGGCAAGCATCAGTGGTCCACAGACTGAAGTCACGCTGTGCTCCTCCCAGACATGACTACCTTAGAACTGACACCATGTTTCCTCTGAAATGAAGACAAAAATGGCAAACTTGGGAAGGTTCAGTCAACTCCGTATGAAGCAAAACCAAGCATTCATCTCTAGGAAATCAAACACTTTAATGACTTTCGTTCTTTCTTCTGGTTTTATCTGCGATACTGCCAGTTGGACGTTTAACCAATGCGGACAGCTCCAGGGGAAAGTCTTCTTTGAGTGCGTACCAAAACGTCTATTGATTTTCGATGGTGGCATTTTGTGGCGATTAAATATGTGCTAATTGAAGGTCATGTTCAATTTTTGCTGTTTAATTGACCATTTTCTTCTCTTCTATAGGTGTTTGAATGTAGAATGGGAAAAGGAAGTATGGCTCACACAAACGGTGATAGAAATCCACCAGTACACTTCCTGTGTAAATTCCTCTTTACAAAAGCTGTCTCAACCCGAGGCTTTTCAGAAGGTTAGTTCTGTCACCAGTTTGAGTGAATTCTTCATCTCGCATCGATTCACAGCCTGACGACTTCACTGCTCAACATACGGTTGCTGTTCTCACCCATATTGACTCTGCGTATGGAAGCACATTACTGATGTGTATCCAGGAGCCAGCCTCACATGCCTGCTGAAGATGCTCCAGTGAACATCAGAATTGACACGTGCAGCATGATGGTTTAATGCCGTAGCCAGCAGCTCTGTCCCTGGGGCCCTGCGGAATCTTCTTTAATTGAGTGGCTCATTGGGTGTAAACCCAGTTTGGAATTGCAGTAAGTCTTGTTAATTAGGGGGATTAGAGTGACCCAATGCACTGTCCCCAGAGGCATGCTGGCCCCCTCGCCCTCCACGATTTTCTCCTTGTAAATGAAGAGAGATTTAGTAAAAAAAAAGAAAAGAAAAGACATTCATCGCAAGTTGTATGTAATTAATCATCTGCCATGATGTGAATGATGTGCTCAGACATTGTAACATGAAGTGGTTGTTCATCTCCTCGAGCTGAATGCACTTTCTGTAAGTCGCTTTGGATAAAAGCGCCTGTTAAATGGTTGATTGTATCGTATCGTATCGTATCCTACCGTACCGTATCCTACCGTATCATACCGTACCAGGCCACTGTGCTGCTCCGTTGTGGGGACAGAGAGGAAGTGTCTATTTTTATTGACATGCAGCTAATTCTCATCGAAATGGGAACTCAAAACGCAAAGTGGCTTGAGTGTACGGAAGCTGAGCCTCAGCGGTTCAGGGTGGCCATGGTGGCCGTGGTGTTTGCGAGTGACTGCGCCCCTCTGGCCCTTCGCACTGTTCCGCCTGCTCTGGCAGTGACTTTGTGCACAGGACCGAGACGTTTGTGTTTGCTCACTGTTCCGCCGTCCCTGCTGTCTTCTTTTAAAATAGATGGAACGTGGTGAGATGGAAATTGAGCTATTTGGGTTGCTTACTTTGGGGAAATACCTGTTGCCAACAAAGAATGTCTGCCTCTGTTTTTGTGACTATAGACCTTAGCCCCAGGACAGACAGAATGGTATACATAGTCATGTTTTTCTCAGATTTTCTCATTGATAACAATGTGGATATCAGATTCAACTGTGTGATACTTCTCATGTGTTCACACGTTTAAATTTGAATAACACTACGCTGTAATGTATCCAATCTGAGGACAAGCCTGTAGAGGTGTGAGTGTGGTCAGATTGTATTCCTTGTACAAGTCTTCTGATGTTGAATTGACTGACTTCACAGCTACAGAATCCGTGAAACTCCACAAAGGAGTTTAACAGGCCCCGTCCTCCTCCTCCCACTACTCTTTAACAAATTCTCCACGTCCTCAGTTTGTTACGGTAAATGATAGTTTAGTCGAGGTTGCACCTGTGGGCATGTTCAATGATTTCTCTCTCCTTTTTCAATTACTTTGCCGTGTTCTCTATCGATGCTATCCCCCTTAGCTCAGTAGAATTACCTAGACAGGAGTTAACTGTCTTCGGGTGCTGTTGCAGTGAAGTGTGGGGTAAGTGCTTCGTGGCTTTCTGAGGGTGAAGGAAAAGCAAGTCACTGTTATGTCCAAAGAGGCAGTTCTTCTACTTTTATGGTTCCTAAAGGTTTAAAAATATATATATATTATTTGTTAAGAGTTTTTTCTGTTTTCCTCCCAATTTGGTAGACAATTATACCCTCTATTTCCTTCGATTTGCCCTCCCCCATTAACTCGCTGGCCGTCACTACGGGGCAAGCTAATTCCTCAAGGCCGGCGATGATCCACCTCCTCCGAGAGGAGCTCATCCACTTTCTGGAGACACCCTCCTCTCTTCTCGGCGAGCTTGTGCCGGCTCATCCTCCCCCCTTCCCCTGGGGTGGACAGCCAATCACCGCCCCAGATCGGGGCTCCCAGCCAGGGCTGGACTGGAGCAGTCGGGTTTCGAACCATGGCTGCAGTAGGCAACTTGCATTCCAAGCGAATGCTTAGACTGTTATGCTACCCGAGGCCCCTCAAAAGGTTTTTATTGTGAGCCATTTTCATTGACATCTCCTCTCATTGGTTCTCATTGTTTACACTTGGTATTTTCCGCTTTTTCTAAAAATGTTCTTCTCATTAAGTGTCATCCCAGAGGGACAGTGCTTCGGTGAAAGCTTTTTTTATTGCATTTATTTTTTGGAATATAAATGCCAAATCTGAAATGCCTGAATAAATCTGACTCAGATAAACATTAGACGGAAAAATCATCTCACCACTGTAAGACTGCGCTGCGTAAAATATTGCACGTGCTCAGGAAACAAATGAGCCTTTCGCAAAATACAAAACGTATGACTTCCTGGAGTTTTCTTCTTTTTTTTGTTGCCAAAAATGGGGTAAGCTGATCTAGCAGATTTGAGGTCAGGCTGCTCCATGACTAGCGGTGGAAATAAGAACAGCCATCCTGATTAATCCCTCTCAGGAGGCCTTCTGAGAAATGGCTGCTGTGTGAGCTCGCGTCTCAAATGTAAATTACACCTCCTCAACAGTTTCTTCCATTAACTTCATATATTAATTCTGCAAACCTCCCTATCTCCCTGGTTTGCACTAAAGCACATAATGAAATCACCTCGTTTCTCTAAATGTTCCAGTCTCTTTTTTTTGGCCACATTTCACTTAGTACTGTGATTCTAACTGAGATGGGCTGCTCAGGTTCCGTACTGTGGTGTTGCTACAACAACAACAACAACAACAACAACAACAACAACAACAACAAAAAGAGGGTGGACAAGAGTAAACAAGGAGGAAGAGAGGAAGGAGGGCAGGGGAGGAGGAGGAGGAGAGAGATGAGAAGAAGGAGGGCAGGGGAGGAGGAGGACAAGGACAGAGAGGAGGGCAGGGGAGGAGGAGGACAGGGAGGAGCAGAGAGGCGGATATCAGGGGATCACATTGCCGCCCCGATCTCTGCAGACGGAGCGCACGGTACAAACACAATTTGATGAGGAAGCTAACACTGCTACTATTCTGGGCTCTTCTATTGGGTATCACTGTTCATGGAAAATTAACTTATGCCCGGTACACAAGGTTTGGACGAAATAATCCTGGTATGAATAAGAAGGTTTTTTCTCTGTTTAACCAGACGCGGTGCCAGGTTTAATTTCTGCTCTGCGCAGATAATTTAGTATGGAAATGTGTTGGTCTTTTTGTGGCTGGTGGGGCAGATGGATGGCATGTGAGCAGAACCAGATTGTGCTGTCTCCTTCTCGTGAGCGGTTTCTCATGAGCCGCCTGTTTCCCAGACTGATTGAAGAGGTGAGGGCAGAGGAAATATGATCTAGCTTCCATTGCATTTTCCTTTTTTTGTTGTTGTTTTAATAAGAGCCCCTGTGTGTAGTGTGTTTTTTTTGTTTTTTTGTTGAGAATTTCCAGAGAGCATGTAGAAGCCGGTCAGTGGTAATGGATGGACTTCTGAAAGTGGCCGGATTGGGTGTCAGGAAGCGCAGACGTCTGCCCCTTGTGAGCGGGACAGGGAAGGACGGGGATGAGAAAGGCGAAGATCAGATGCCTGATTTATGTTCCATGAAGAACAGGCATCGTTTTCAGTCCTGCCCCACACACACACATACTGTCCAGTCCTCTTACGAGTCTATTTCCACATCCGATTGTAGCCTCTCTACCCTGTTTTGTCTTTGGGGGCAGTGCAATACATTGTCCCATGTATTGCAAAGTCAATCACTCTCCTTTATTTTCCGCCTATTTTATCGCAACAGAAATCACCACGGCAAAAAATATTCAGCTTTAATTTCTGTCAGTGGACAGTGTGGATATTTGTAAAGATTTATGACTTCTAGGTCATGTGGGTCAGGCGTTTTTATAGCATTGCTATTCCACTGACATCGCTAAAGGTCACGCAGTTTACGGGAAAATAAACTTTGAGCTGAATGCCAATGTGGACAGTGAAGATTTTCAAGAAAAGCTCAGACAGCATTGATCCATAGCAAAGCTGTGGGACCTCCTTACTGGTTACGGTGGTATGATTGCAATGCCTTCATTTTGCTGCTGATAATGTACACATGATTTAAGGTAGTATGATCGAGATGCCTTCTTTGTGCTGCTGCTTATGTACATAGGATTTAAGGTGGTATGATCGGGGCTGACGACCAAGGCCGGTCTGGTAGAGACGCGGGTTTTGAACCGCGTCCCTGACAGGCAGCGCACACCGTATCGGACCAGCCAAAATACGGTGCGTTAGAAAACCGTATCCGCCGCCCTGAAAAAACTGTGTTTTGTGGCCATATTGGGCATGGCCTAGTACCTGAGACAATAATAATAATTTTACACAAATCTGCCATTTATGACCAATGAGTATGACGAATTTGAACCTAATCAGTGGTGTAAGAGGTAACTTAAAATCAGGTTTTCCGTAATGTGATATTTGGCGGGGTTGTGGGTGGGAAAGGAAAAAGAGCTGTGACAGGATGCGTTTGCAGATCCAGAGATGATGTCTCTGTGCCAAAAGCGAGATGAGTCAGGGAACGCTGTCAGAAGCTACTGAACGTGTGAAAAATGCGTTCAGCGGTCATAACAGGTGTGACTGATTCAGCACTGAGAAAAGGCATGCAGACGTCATGTTGTCTTAAGTGTGTTGGGCGCGAATGTGTGCATCTAGCGACCCAGAGCCATGACCAGCAGTTTGACATGGACATTCCATGGCTGAGAATTGTGCGAAATGTCATTAATACTGAGTGTCTTTAATGCCTGTGTTATGTTTTTAAATTCCTGCTTATCCAATTTTATTATGTTTTGCTATGTTTGGCCTCTTGGCCAGGCCGTTATTGTAAATGGGAATTTGTTCTCAATTAACTTGCCTGGTTAAATCAAAAATAAACAAGTGTCACGCGTTGACAGCCGTTTACTGTATATGAATAGCAGCGTATGGCACATAAATAAATGGGATGAATAAGTATAGCTGCGAAAATATATTCACGCGTGAAAAAAACACATCCAAGGACTATGTTAATACGTGCGCCAAATTTGAACCAACATAATTCTGTCAAGAGGCGAGGTAGGGAGGAGAAGGGAAAAATAACAGCAGCGAAACAGCAGGCTTTGAGCGATTCATCAGCGGCGTAAACATAAAAATAGAAGTGCGTCAGGGTCGGGGGTCTGCGTGTTTTACATGCGGGGTGGGAAAACCTCCCCGTATTTCTGCGCGAGCGAGGCAGAGGGGAGCAGTGCTCCGTTACGCGGTAGGAGTCTCATCTCATCCCGAACACCTGCCAAAGGAAACAGGAAACGCGGTGGATCTGCTCTCGACTGACAGAATCTTCTCCCCCGGGGACGATTTCTTACATTTATGAAGTCTGTGATAGTCGAGCTCAGCCTTCAACGCTACATATGAATAAATGTATACCAATTTTTCTCTCTCTCTCTCTCTCTCTCTCTCTCTCTCTCTCTCTCTCTCTCTCTCTCTCTCTCTCTCTCTCTCTCTCTCTCTCTCTCTCTCTCTCTCTCTCTCTCTCTCTCTCTCTCTCTCTCTCTCTCTCTCTCTCTCTCGGTTTTATATTTGTAAATATTTCAGATACAACTTCCTCCAACGTCTGTAGGTGAAATTGTGGTTCCACGTTACTGCCAACTACAAAATTCGTTAAGTGTAGGATACTATGGGCTTTATAATGCACGATACTGTCTCACTAACGCTTAAAGCTTAACGCTGAACGCTTAAAAAATAAAACAATGCAGAAATATTGAATATTCACTTAGTACATTATTGTTTACTTCATATTTCTTGCAGTAAATGGACAATTTAATTGAGTAGAGTAATTGCTGAGGGCTTCTTGCCGTAATGCATAGGCGCTGGCTACATTTTCCCTTACTTTTGTGTTTATGCGTGTGTGTGCGTGCGTGTGCTTGCATGTGTGGAACAAAGGTGTGGCAGAGAGAGGCACAGGGCAGACAGGGAGCCCGGTGGGTTCTTTCAAGATACCATCAGTCTGTAACTTGGCCCAGATGTTTTTACTTTTCTTTTTTTGTGTGTGTGGGGGATCTGTCTCTCTGGAAAAGGATTGATTTTAATTCAATAAGCAGCAGTAGGCCTAATCATTTTTCCACTGTAGTCAGTAATTTTATATGGTTGATAGGCATATGAGCCCTTGGCCTGGCTGTGGCGACCATGTTGCTGTGATTATTTGTGTTTACGAGAGTGGGGGTCGGTTCGGGGTGGAAACAGAAGTACTTCTTTAGACTTCTCTGAGCCGCTGGAGAAGAGTGGTGCTCATTCAGCACTCTTTTTTCTGTTTTTCACACATTTTTACGTTTTTATAATTCTTAGAGCTGATTATGATCTGCTAACGAAGGCCACACACCACATTTACCAGTGAGAGACTGCCTGCCCCGAGCTTTGTCATGAAACATTAATTGCTTCGCACAGCTAGGCGGACGCACATGCACTGTGGAACAGTTTTCAAAGACTTTCAAAAAGTGTGTGCTCAATTTGTATTCTGTTTTGCTTTCTTTTCGCCTGTAAACAATTTTAAGGAACGTGTAACTTTATGTGAAAATAGGGAATTTGCAGCACATATTGAAGTGTAGTAAAACATGGTGCATATGTTAAAGTTTGAGTGCAGTCGATAGTGTATGGGGGTAAGATTTCTCAAATTCATTTGTCTCTTGGGCTGACAGCTACTCTTCTTTGACATTTAGATTGAGATATTGCTAGCTACAGGTCATAGACAAAATAATGAAAACACTAAACAATATACATTATTGGCACCCTTGATGAAAATGAGCAAAAGTGAGCTATACTTTATGGGAAAACGATGTACTTTTAATTAATACAATTGTTAATACAATATGTATATTGGAACTATGACTGGAATTGTGTTCTATGGTCAGATGAGACCAAAATGGAGCTGTTTCATGTTTAACATCAAAAGTGGGCTTCAAACAAGGAAGCACATAATATCTACCATCAAATATGGCAGTGGATCATTGATGCTTTGCTGCTGTTTTGTTGCCAGTGGTACAGAGGCTCTTGTTAAGATCAATGGCATAATGAATTCCACCAAGTACCAGGACGTTTTATCCATAAGCGCAAACCTAACGATATCAAGGATCTCAAAAGGCTCCAAATTTGTTCTCCAACCTTATTAAACATTACATGAATAAGCTCAGTGCCTTTATACTTGCCAGCAGAGGCTGTACCAAGTACTAAAACAGGGGTGCCAATAATTGTGAAACTTTTTTGGAGAAAAAAAAAATATTTGAAAAATGTGTTATTTTGGTGGATTCCATTCAATCATTAATAAAGTAATATATTTTCCACATGTTGCAAAATAACAATATACCTCAGTAGTGGTATTATTTGTTTTCTACAGTCTTTTTTTGTGCTATTTTCATCAAGGGTGCCAATAATTCTGGACCTGACTATATGAATAATTATTACCTAATAAGGAGTTGGGTCAGCCTTTGACTTTAGAATAGCTTCAATCCTTCTTGGAAATGCTGTTCTCCAAGTTTGTAACTGTTTCTAGTGGGATATTGGACCATTCTTCAAGAAGGAAAGTTTCCAGTTCTTTGAGAGAAGACGGCAGTGGAAATCTACTCTGCCCTCTACGGTCCAGGCTGTGGAAGGTGTTTGACTTCAACCTGAAACCACTCTTGAATGCAAAGCAGTGTGTATAGGGTATTATAGTTTTGGAATATGGGAACATCTTGAGGAAACAATGTTTGCATCATAGGGCACACCTGGTTGCCTAAAATGGCTTTGTATTCCTTGGCTGTAATTCTACCAGGCAGAGTAATTGCCAGACCCAGTGACTCCCACAAGATGGCTGCCCATAGCGCAACAGATCCACCACCATGTTTAACAGTTGGGAACAGGCAATGTGGGTTGAAGGCTTTCTTTGGCTTTCTCGAAACATAAACCATCCAGATGTAGGAAAAACTATAAAAAACACAATCAGACCATATTACTTTCTTCTACTGCTCAGAAGTTCAGGTTTTGTGCTCATTACACTAGGTTGCCTTGGTTACAAGTGGTTTCTGAATGGCAGCCATACCATAAATATCAGCTTTGTGAAGCTCATGATGTACAATTTTCCTTGTTTGGTGTATGCCATCTTAATTTTCGACACTGAAACATTCAATCATTTTGCAGTTTCTGTGACTGACTGGCAATTCGGGCACCAACTATTTGACCTCTTTCAAAATCTGTTAGATCTCTCATGTTGCTTTAGAAATTCACATATTAAAGTGTTGATTTTAAAACATATTTTATAGCCGAAACATATTTTACCAATTGACCAATAGTATTGACATTAATATGAAACGCCTGCGTAGGGTCCTTTTTAATTTGCGATTTAGTTACTTCAAAATACAAGTCCTTTTTCACATTGTATTTCCATTATTTTGTGTACCCCTGTAGGTTGGTATTCAATATTCTATATAACCAGCTATCTGATTAACCTACCTGGTTAGCTGATTTATTGCATAAATGTATATATTTATAGACCTAATAGCTGGTCTTCCAGTTTTTAAAAAGTTATAATTTTTTTCTATGGACTGGGTATGCCCCTCCCTTTCCTTTTTTGCGATTGGATGGATGTTAATTAATTTTACTGAAGGTAAAAGACAAGACCACAACAATATAACGAGAGGGCAAGGATCTTAATTGACAGGCTGCTGCACTAAACAAGTCTGCCTGCCCCCCTCCTCCTAGCCTACCCCTCTGCTCCAATAGCTGTCTTAATTCCACTAATGCCCCCTGTGTGTGGTGGAAAGTGAATTAAATACTGAAAATTCAATACCTGATCCATCCAAGGGGGCCGTCTCTCTCTCTCACCAGCCCCTGTGAATGCGTTACAAGGCTCGGGTGCTGTAACCGTTCAGAACTAACACTCTCCCTGCTGTCATTAATCCCAACTCATGAGGGCTTCTGACATGTGGAGCATCCAGATTATGGCAATTTGGACAGCAGAGGAAATGAGGACAGAAATCCCTCTGATGCTAGGGGGAAAAAACGCAAGGCATGCCCGGGAGGAGGTTTTTGACTGTCGCCCTGCTCATTTCTTCCTTGCAAGCCATCCAGGAATCAGCACCATTCTGCATAATACGATCTTGCTCATCCTTTGTCTTCCCTGTGCAACTTTGTGTCTTACTTTTCCGATTTTCTTTAAAAAAAAATCTTCTTTAGGGGCCGCGGATAACGTAGCGGTCTAACACACCGTATCTTGGCTGGTCCGATCTTGGCTGCCTATCAGGGATGTGGTGAATATTTGAATGAGCATGAAAACTATGTAAACCATATGCCATGGCCGTCTCAGTCACCAGATCTCAACCCATCTGACCACTTATGGAAGATTCTGGAGCAGCGCCTGAGACAGCATTTTCCACCACCATCAAGAAAACACCAAATTATGACATTTTTCATTGAAGAATGTTGTTGCATCCCTCCAATAGGGTTCCAGACACTTGCAGAATCTATGCCAAGGTGCACTGAAACTGCTCTGATGGCTCGTGGTGGCCCAACACACCGTACGCTATTAAAACACTTTATGTTGATGTTTCCTTTATTTTGGCAGGTACCTGTATATATATATTTGGAGCTGGAATTCGATTGTGTGTGTAACGAGGTGTAGCTCAGACTGATAACACGAGGCTGTCTGCGTTCAGTCTCAGTAGACAGCTGGCATGGACTGAGGCGAAATGTTATACTTTGCTTATACATGGTTCCACAAAATCCCTGTGAGTTCAAAAGGGAATAGATTCTTGTCATGGAATAAAGATTTTGCAAGCTTGACAGCAGAACAGGTACTTAATAAGGATTTATATCATGTTAGTGTACATGTGTCAGAAACAATGGTGTCCCATAAGTGAAATATTTATGAAGAGTTGTTTCTTTTGTTTCCTGTTGTCAAAGGAAAAATATCCTGTTGAAGAGAAAATGTAAAATAATGCCACAAAGGAGGTCTGTACTGCAGGAAGGCTTCCGTCCCGCTCTCTCTAATGGAGGCCCCAGTGTGGATCTGCAGAGCAGCTCTTTAATATTTCATAGCTAATAACTGTCTCCCCTATGAAGATGCGCTTTCTGTCTCCCTCCATAACAGCAGGATTTGTTGTAGGTTGCCGGTAATTATTATAGTTTTTTTATTACGATTGACGGCGAACAATGTTTCACATCTAGGATGTTTATGTTAGTGCAAAGTCCGATGATATTAAAATGATGCACGGACATTCTATTTAGCCACGCTTTATCGCGCGAATATTGGTGCTGCCAGGAAGTCTGCTCGACTATGAAGACACATTCAGGACCGGAACTATCCATTTCATCTATCCGTTTTATAATCAGCACTAAAAAATGTTTATATCTTTTTTAAGAATTTGTTTATGATTTTTGCCAATTACACAATCTCTGAGTTTCATGTCAATCCCCCCCCTCGTATTGTGAGTTCGCTGCCATAGCCCTGTGACCGGCAGTGACAAAGGCGAAGTATTGTCTCCTCCAAGACGGCACTCGCAAAGCCGTCGACTATAAATCTGGTACACAGAGCCACTCCTATACGCAGCCCTGGTACACAGAGCCACTCCTATACGCAGCGGACTCATATCATCTTCCCTCCCCCCTCCCTGGGGCGGACAGCCAATTGCCGCTCCCTAGTGGCACTCCCGACCAGAGCCGACTCTTGTGTGGCCGTTGGAATTGAACCCCGGTCGATGAGTACTGCATTTCTGATAGAAAATATTTGCATCGATGTCAGGCTCGGCCGCTGTTGCTACATATAATGACTTCATTCTTCTTCCGTTTGGTGGTCTGCATCACCACCTGCCATGACCCTTCCAGAGGCATGTCAGATAACACGCTACGGTGCTGGCCGCGTTGCAGTGCAATGGAAAAGTGATAGTGCCATACCGTTTCGGTGAGGCTCGGTCCGGTTTGCGCCGGACCTGGTACCAGCTCTTCAGCGAAGAGGGGCTTCTCGAGATCTGGGTGTGTGTGCTGTGTTGTAAACGCAGGAGGATCACTGTTAGGGGGGACGATCCAGGAGCTGTAGAGACGGCTTCTGACAGACATTCCTGCTCTTCCTCATACCATCAGCCGTGTTCTCTCTGTCGGATTCCCTCCCTCTGCTGTGCCTAGAGTTGAATGACTTGTGTGTCTTATTTTATTCTCATTTTACCCTCTCGCCTTGAAAACTCTTGTTTGTTTACATGAATGCATTCAAGTGAACTTGAAGCTCCAGTAATCCTATTGAAACACTCCAAGTGCGGGCCATTCAGGGTCGATTTTCTACAAGGCTCAGACGTCTGGATGCCCATAGAGATATGGATGCCTAATTAAGCCAGTTCAAGCCTGTTAAATTCCTGACATGTTTGCTGTACTCCGTGTGACAAACCTTCACGCGGAGCCAGCGGAAAGTCATGACTCAATTGTTCTGCGTCAAACAACACATCAGAAACCTTTTCAACACGACATCCCTGCGCCGGTGGTACTCTCTGATACGAGAGGATTTCTTAGGTCAAAAATATATATCCAAACATCCCTCTCTGTATGACTGACTGTCGTATGCTAAAGTGGCTTTTCCTGTTAGATGGAAAAGCTTCCCCTTGTTAGCCATAGGGGTGATTGGGCTCAGTCTGACAGGGTGATTTAACCCCCTGAACCTCAAATCAAGAATAAAAACCACAGAAAGGAGTCAGTAAGCCTAGCTTTGGTGGCGGATAGCGTAGTGGTCTAACACGCCGTATTTTGGCTGGTCCGATATGAATTTGCGCTGCCTGTCAGTGACGCGGTTCGAAACCCGTCAGACCAGCCCTGGTCGTCAGCCCCGATCGGGGGCGGCATTTGGCTGTCCGCCCCAGGGGGAGGGGGGAGGGTGTGCCAGCTCGGGTCCGCTGTGAAGCACGTAAGGAGTCTCCAGAACGTGGGTGGACAAATTCCGTCTCGAAGGAAGCGGAGTTCGCTGCCCTTGGTGAATTAGCTTGCCTTGTAGAGACAAGCGGTGGACTTGTGTGGGGAGGGTAAATTGAAATAAATAGAGGGTGTAATTGGTTACTAAATTGGGAGAAAAACGGGAAAAAACATTTAAAAAGTAAGCCTAGCTTATCAAAGGGACAATGCTGTTGTGCTATCAGCGTGTTGGAGCCTGGGCTAAGTCTCTGTACTGTCCAGGGGTGTTCACAGCCAGCGATTTCTAACCTGCCAGGACCTTACAGCCAAACGCAGTCCGTGAAAGACAGGCCAACGTGCTAATACTATGGCAGCACCATGCTCCAGAACTGTGATCATCATACAGTTCCTTTGGTGCTCGGTACATAAATCTTCCAGCGGGTAAAATATTATCCCTATAAAGAAGAAGCAGGTTGTGTAGGCCCGGAGTCAGGATGTCATGTACCATCTCCTCTCAATCGTCTCCAAGGCATTGATTTGTTGTGTGAGTGGCTCCTGGGTGAACATTTTCATTTCCTTGTCAATGTGTCCTCATTTTCTTTCCTTGCTACGCAGGTGACTGCCAGTGGAAAGATGGCCTGACTCTAATCATACTGGCGGGGCTCCAGTCACAAAATGAAATCCTTAAATAAACGAGTTGAATTATTTTGGTGGCGGTGGGGGATAGGGAAAGGGGGCCTATTTCTTTATGACAAATCTGGCATTCTGGGACATACTGTGTTTCCTTGGAGACAGTGTCCACGATGAAGTGCTTTAAATGAGTACTGCTTCACCATTGTGAGGTACCACATGTTAGTTAATGTGTGTGTGTGTGTGTATGTGTATGAGAGATGGAGATGGAGATGGAGAGAGAGAGAGAGATAGTGTGTGTATGAGAGAGAGAAAGAGAGATAGTGTGTGTGTGTGTGTGTGTGTGTGTGTGTGTGTGTGTGTGTGTGTGTGTGTGTGTGTGTGTGAGAGAGAGAGAGAGAGGGAGATAGAGACCGTGTGTGTGTATGAATGAGGGAGAGAGAGATGTGTGTGTGTGTGTGTATGAGAGAGAGAGAGAGAGATAGTGTGTGTGTGTGTGTGAGAGAGAGAAAGAAAGAGAGAGAGAGATAGTGTGTGTGTGTGTGTGTGTTTGTGTGTGTGTTTGTGTGTGTGTGTGCATGCACACGCTGTTGGTTTGATTTGTCACAGAATTCAAAGATTTCTCCTCGCAGATGCCTGGAGCCCAGGAGCCCCATTGCAGGTGTTGTGAAACGGGTCCCTGTTAAACGTCCCTCCAGTGGGCAGTTACATGGATGAAGAGAGGGAGGGAGAGAGGGAGGAAGAGAGCGGGATACCAGAGCGCGTTGTCCTCCTCACAATGGCTGCTTTTGTCCCAGCTAGGGACTGCACCTTGATGACATCATCAGGCTCCACATATGGAACCGGAGCTGGTTCTCCGATACGTGACTTAACGTATGATGCAGTGCCACGTGGGGAATCCACACAGAGGGGGAACTCCACAGGGCTTTTCACAAGAGTTATAGACCTCATTTACTCCCTGAGATATCCACACCACTGAGAGGGGAATCAAACAATGCTTCCCAATGAAATGGGGGGAAACAAACCCCAGGACATTGTTTAGAGTTTTTTCTTAAATTTTCTTCGAAATGGAAAAAACCCTCCAGGACATTGTTTAGAGTTTTTCTTAGTTTTTTCCATTGTTTCTTAACTCCGCTATTAACAGTGCCATATACTAGGGAGTTAAAGGTTGAGTTCACACACGACTGTTAGCCACAGGCCTTTTCTCCAGCTCAGATTCATTACTGGGGCCCCTGTTTGTTTTATTCTCCAAGGCTCTTGTATTACAGACTGTCCTTTTGTTTTCTCATTCCCTTCCTTCCTGTCTCTCTCTTTTTCCTTTCTCTCTCTCTCTCCTCCTCTCTCTCTCTCTTTCTCTCTCTCTCTCTCTCCTCCTCTCTCTCTCTCCTTTCTCTCTCTCTCTCCTCCTCTCTCTCTCTCCTTTCTCTCTCTCTCCTTTCTTTCTCTTTCTCTCTCTCCTTTCTCTCTCTTTCTCTCTCTCTCCTTTCTCTCTCTCCTTTGTCTCCACTCCTACTACCCACCCTGGGGAAGCAGGGAAATGTATGTCCAGCCACCAGTCACAATAGCTGTGGTAGCCTTTTCCTCTAACAAACTCGGACTGCGTAAACCTTGAGAATGCTTTGGCTAAAAGACTGACTCTGTCCTTAACTCTGTCCCACGAGCATGCTGGGAGAAAGCCACGCTACGCATTGCTGGGCCTGGGTTCAATCAACATGAGGGCGCCTATTTTACTTTCAGTGGACTTCACACATATGGGTGCAGAGCTAGCGAAGGATGATGTCATATCTACACAGATGATGAAGGATGATGTCAGTTCTACACTGATGATGAAGGATGATGTCAGATCCTCACGGACCCTCACAGATTCCCACACGTGTGAGGATCTGTGTGGATATGTTTGGATCTGTGTGGATCTGTGTGGATTTGTGAGAGAGTGGGGGGGGGCTTGCATATCAAGCTCCTGGCTCTTAGTCTGAACAGTGCTCTGTCCACATTTGCGTGTGTGCCATCCTCACTTTCTCCATCTGTGATTACGCCTGTGAAATATGGCAGGGACCCTGCTCACACAATGTGTGTACCGGACAAAACAAGACCTACCCCCAATCCTACCCCCAACCATGTCCCCACTCACACGGTTTCACCGGGCTTCTCAAAATATTGTTTCTTCACTCAGAAAAGCGGCAAACATATCGAAGGCTCCTTTAAGGGCTGAGCTCTTTTCCCAGCAGGGCGGAAGTTTCTTGCAGTCGGCCTGAATTGAGCCTTTGATGCCAACTGGCCCCCAAACATTCACAATGTGGCCTTTCACAGCCTGCTTCCATTCCCAATTAACTGCCTCAAAACCTTTTCCACAGTATATTTTTCTAGGCAGCTTTCCACTGCTGCCAGCTCGTAGCGCAAGGGATTTGGATGGAGGGAGAGAGTGGCTGAGAGAGAGAGTGGTAGAGGCAAGCTGAACATTTCTATACCTTAAATGTCAGGTTGTTCCCTGTCCTGGTCCTCTGCCTCCATCGCCCCCCTTATAACAGGGCAAACGAGGTAACCATAAACGCGTAACCTTTCACAAAGTCTGTTTCTCTCTTTTCACTTCCCCTCTCTCTCTCCCTCTATCTCCCCACTCACACAAAAAGTATGGTGGTTACTCAAATACAGTAAGGTGGTACCTTAGTGAAGGGGAATCTTGAAAAGCCCTTGTTCTGCTCTCTGAGGCCTGTGTCTTATAAATCTGTCAGTTTCACTGTCTGTCAGTATATTTTGAACTGCATCTCTAGAGCTATGAAGTGCCTAGAACAATGTGTGCATGATGGATCCACATGATGACAACACTAACACCACTACTCATAATAATAATAATAGTAATAATAATAATGGTCATGTGCTTATTATCTGCACCTTCAGAGGTACCACACTCACACACATGCATACGGATCACTGTGGATATTCTCTATGCACAGTCAGGTCCACAATTATTGGCACCCTTAATGAAAATGACGGTTGAATGAAAGGCTGTCCCCCCCCTGCCAGGGAGCTGAAACTTAGCCACAAATTGATCTTTCAGCAAGACAGTTATCCGAAGAAACTCAAAATCAACCAAGAAAACAGTTAACTGACCATAAAACCTGACCCTGTAATCCTTCCACTCTCTACGCTTGTTCTAGTTCTACCAGTGGCTGCTCAGACTAGTTCTATCAGTGGCTGCTCAGACTAGTTCTATCAGTGGCTGCTCAGACTAGTTCTATCAGTGGCTGCTCAGACTAGTTCTATCAGTGGCTGCTCAGACTAGTTCTATCAGTGGCCGTGATTTACCTATCCCCTCACTCTGTCTGGCTCTGGCTGTGTTCATATTTAGGCTGTTCAGTTTGACATGGTGCTCCATTTCGGCACGTACTCTGCGGATTTACTGTACTCTACTATTCTCTATGGTATAACAAGACATTTTCTGCTGAAGTGGAAGATTCACTGCTGCTGTGTTGGGAGTTTTTTTTCTCGTAGTGCTTTTAGCTGCTCTCGTTTCGAACATGTGGAGATAATCATTCACTTTTCGCTGGATCCGTGTGCACGTTACGGTCACCTAAAAAGTAAATGAAACAGAAGACGGAGAGAGCTATTGGCTGATAACATAATGGGTGAGATTAGAATGAAATGTTCTTCAGGATATTTACATTTACAGGACCCAAAAATGACATGGGTGTAAAGATATTATCCCTGGCTCTGCTCATATTTAGCCTATCCTTCCGTCTTTGTGTAAACATGCACAAAATATGAACGCACTGTAGATATGCAGCACCTTTCACATCAAATGGTTCCAGACATGCTGGCGGGTTTGTAAACGCATGGCTTTGCCCTCTGATCACCTGACATCAGACACCGACGGCTGATAAACACGCAGGCAGACTGTCAGTGTGGGACCAGTCACTTTGTACGAGCTAACGCTGCCTTTCATCCTCTTGGGCTGGCTATGCACATTTATGTATGGATAATAGTGTCATTTTCAATACCTTAAAACCCTTTTGATGTATATTTCTTAGATTCTTAGAAATGTATGTGACGGTGTTGAAAGAGTCTGTCAGGCCTCCTGACAGTTTGTTATGCATCGTGAGTCTTCAGGTCCCTTTAGAGGCAATTATGAGCAATAGCTCTGGAACAAAACAGGTAGAGTTACATTTACATTTACATTTTAGGCAGTTAGCAGACGCTCTTATCCAGAGCGACTTACAAAAAGTGCATTTATACATGGTAAGATGAATCATGGTTAGCGCAATCAGAGATCAGTGTAGTAACACTGCAATAGACATCATCGTTGGCAGCTGCACATCATACCCGTAACACAGGGAGGGAAAAGTTGATTACTGTGATGAAAAGAAACCTCCACTTTGTTAGCTGATATTATCTTGCTTTGACCCAAAAAGGCTGTAAATATGACTAATATTTAGTTTGATATTAACATTCCGTAATGCAGGTGCGACAATTGTAGTCTGACGTGGAATTTTGTGCACGATACATTATGATTTAGTTAACCTGTTACAGGAGCAGGATGTACGGAAAAGTTTGCAGTGTAGTTACGGAAGAGTAGGAGGCTGTACGGATCTGTGACCGTAAGATCCTGACCACAAATCAGAGACCGTTGAGCCACAAGCTATCTGTGTTGAGATCGCTGGTTTTCACAAACAGTACTAGTAGCAAAAACACATTTTGAGCTCTGTGACTGGCAAAGCTGCCTTGCATTTGCGATGCATCGTTTCATGCACCAGTTATTCCAAGGGCAGCAATGCTGACTTTGAGAATGTAAGATAACTCTTCGTAGGCAATATGAAAGGGAGCTGTATCGGTGATGACTGAGGCGGTGCTGTAAGCTGAATAAACGCTGTTCCTTCAGTTCTGACGGCCTTTGCGTCTGAGCAGTGGGAATGGATCGCGTTTATATTACGGCTGTTCACATCAGCGCCAGTGCAGATCGAACGCTGGCCCATTAACACGACTGTTTATTTCTTTCAAATGAAGCGGATTAACACCCCCGTGGTCGGCTGCAAAGAGTCCTGGCCCGGAGGGGGAAGAATTAAATTGCACACCAAGTCAAGTCTCCCTCTACGGATTTAACTCCATTTGTTCCATCTGATTAACCTCACCTGCCTCCCTCTGGCCAGCAGCACGCGTTCTGCCCCCCCCCACACCTGACTCCAGACCTCGGTCAACCCGACCGGCCACACGGATCAGCAGTTCAGAGGCAGAGGATTGACCTTCCTCCTGCTGATTGATTCCTGTGGACAGCCAGGAGGGGACCAGACAAAGACACACACTCACACATTCACCCGTCTCTCTCCCTCTCTCTCTCTTCCCCCTCTCTCTCTCACACTCTCTCTTTCTCATTTCTCTCTCTCTCTCTCTTTCCCTCTCTCTCTCATACTCTCTCTCTCTCTCACTCATTCTTTCTTTCTCATTCCTCTCCCTCTCCCTCTCTCTCACTCTCTTTCTCATTCCTCTCCCTCTCCCTCTCTCTTTCTTGCCCCCCCTCTCTCTCTCTCTCTCTCTCTCTCTTGTCCCCCTCTCTCTCTCTCTCTTCTCTCTCTCTCTCTCTCTCTGCTGCTTGCAGCGATGCCCCACAGGAATAATTGATGAAGAGCAGTCAGGGGTGAGTGTTCAGCAGCCTCGGTAACGATTCCTGACACGTGGCCCTGGAGGACTTGGCTGATGTTGGGGAAAGGTGGCAGGGGCTCGAGGGAGATGGTGGAGCTCGAGTGTGAGAGAGCCCGGACTGAGGAGAGCTAGGCTGGCAGAGAGTGCTGTGGTTAGAGGGGAAAGGACAATGCCCCTCACAAGAACATGAAGTCTCGCCTTAAGAAAGACTAAGAAAGACTCAGGGATACATGTGTCTTGTACAGTTGTGAGCATTTCTGACTCCCACGCCATCACAGCCTTCCTCTTCTTCCTCCTTAAGAGTCCAACACCTCAGGCACAGAATAAACTTTTCTTCACACTTATTGATTCTCTGTGTGTTAATCGACGAAGAAGACGCAGATAACTTTTAAGTAGGCTTATTTCACGTCACCATACCATTCAATTATAACACTGGCTCTACAGTGTCTTTGCATTCCAGCTGAACATAAGAAATTCAATCACAGAGCCCTCCATTAGAAATAGAGGAAGAGGTAGTAATGTCTAAGAGTTGCACACACACACACGCACACGTGTAACGGAGTTGGTTCTTCCTGCAGCGAGTTTTGAACCGATTAGCCCGCTGAGCTAAAGACTCCAGTCCCCAACCCTGGGAACTAATCACGCGCTCAACTTTAACTCACGCCACACATGCAAACAGGCACACGTACTGCGTGTGTTCAGCTGTTCCCTCCCTCACCCCGCTCTCTGATCCCTGAGGGACGGGGCAAGCACTGGCTGAAGTATTGTTTCTGAAATGAGGTGTCATGTTCTGCTAATCTCTTTGAGCAGCGCTCACTCTGCTGTTACCCTCCTGTCCTCATGCAGAGGAGGGCGTGCGACTCTTAATTCCTCTCCCCCAAAGAAGTGGCCAGCTCTCTGCCGCCTGTCCTGGGGAAGGGGACGTCAACTCATACCCACATCCTGTCAATCAGGGAGGGAAGCCAACATGGCGTTCGCTGCGCATAAGAGTGGCCCTGTAGTACCGGGTTACGGTCGACAGCTTAGCGAGTGCCGTCTCAGAGGAGGTGTTACTTCGCCTTCATCACTACCGGTCGCAGGACTACGGCAGCAAACTCACATTACTAGGGGGTTGACATAAAATAGCAGGTCTAACGGGTTACCAAAATGGGATAAAAATCTGAAACAAAAATTTTAAAAATAATAATAATTGGACAGCCTCACAAACAGTGGCCATTCACGTGGCAAACCGCAGAGAAATGATTTGACTCTTCCTTTCCGATTTCCTTATTTCTTGAGTTGTTGTTCACATTTCTTCTTCTTCTAAGTATATATATAAAAATATACATATGGGGGGCAACATGGCAAAGCTTTGTAAAAACTTTGAGTCTGTGTGACTGTGTGAGAGAGAGCTAGCTGTATTCATTTGATGCACCAGGGATGACGTTAACGTTGAGAGAAGGCTGTGATGTAATCGGGAGAGAGCACTGACTCGTAGAATGAGAGATCTCTCTCTAAATATGGCAGGTGAAGCTCCACTCACTTACATCATTGGTACATTTTATTTTTTGTGTAAAAAAATCTCCCAATTTAGTGGCCAATTATACCCTATATTTACATTCGCCCTCCCCCACGAACTCACCACCCGTCCTCCGGGTCAAGCTAATTCCCAGAGGCCAGCGATGATCCGCCCACCTACTTTCTGGAGACACCCTTCACGCTTCCCGGCGAGTTCGTGCCGGCTCCCCCCCTGGGGCGGACAGCCAAATGCTGCCCCTAATGATCGGTACATTTTCATTAGAACTGTGAATTTTCCAGTCATCCTCCCAAAATTTGGCACGCGTTTCAGCAGAAACCTTTGGAGGAGCTGAAGGATGACGGGCAGATGCTAAGCTCTTGACTTTGCTACAAAGAGGCCAGTGATACTGCAAAGCGGGGGAGAGAGGGGATGCGTTCATGTCCGTGGGGTTCGGATACGAGGGCTTTCAAGGGAACTCCGTCCAGCTGGCGTGTGACTCAGAGCCCCAGAGCTGTGCTCCCTGGCCGGGGAGGGATGCTCTTTGATGAGCCCTTCTACTGAGGCGTGTCCAGTGGGGCGCGGGGCCTTGATCTTCTCCCAAACTGCTGAATGTTCAACACTGTGATCTCTCTTCGGTTTGTTCTGGTGGACCTGTACCCATGCAAGGGAGGTTTATAAACCAGGGCTGTTCATAAACTCTTTCAGGTAACCTTTACATTTCTACGGTTTTTTCAGGTTTTTATTGAATACATCTAAAGGGTGAACTGCAGTGCTATCACATCTTACGGAAGGGAGAGTTCAGTTAAAAGCTTTATATTGACAGTGGAGGAAAAAGTGTTCAAAGTAAAAGATGAAGGTGTGGTGAACTTTGTAAATCCATTTAAGACCAGGGGCTCTATTTTCAGCCCTGCTCAGAGCAACGCAAAGCCCAAACGCAAGCACATTTAAAACTTCACTCTACCGCCAAAGTTGGCAGCTTGCACCTTGCATGCCATCATGTTCCACAGCTGTTCAAAGCACGTAAGTGTACACTGATAGACAGAACAAGTCTGTCTGTCAAAAAAAACCTAATCCATGGATCCATAGTCAAACTGGTACCAGCAGACTAATTAACCAATTAAAAATACATAGTGGAGGATTTTAAACAGTCTACACATTTGAGGAAATAAATACATATCTTGTGTGTTGTGACTGTGAACCTTTTTATCTCCAGTTTGTAGACAGCTTAAAGATGAATTTTCCAAAAGGATTCCATAGGATATTCAAAGAATGTATTTACAGGCTTTCAGAAACAGAAAGGAGTGTTGATTTTGGATATTGGGGGGCTGGTACAAACAATCTGCCTATGTTTTTATAAAGACGAGGTCCTGGTGAGTCATGGTTACAGAATGAATTGAATTCATAAACAGTAAATGTAATGAATGCTTTGCAGAAGCTTGGAAATGGACCAACTCCAGGCCAATTTATACCTCATTTTATACAATCTCTAGTGTGTTTGTTCAATGACCTCCAAACTTTACTTATTTCTTTCTGACATCTTAATTATTTATTGTGGAAAATATAGTTTATGTCATGAACAAGTGATTAAGAAATGCACTGTAAATGAAAGCACTTCAGTTTTCTTGCCAGCATAATCTACGATATATTAAAGTAGGTCAAACTATGATGTTCTAACTGTTTCTTTATAATCCCACAAATGTGTTTTTTCAAATAATAGCAGAGCCATGAACGTGAACACCAAACAGCAGAAATTATAAATGTATAAAAAAAAAAGTTATTTAGAGGAAGGGGAAATAAATTAAATTAAAAAGGTTCCTCACCATAATAGTATTGCTGGGCCTATTCTTGAGGAGGACTTGAGAATAAAGACTAACATTTAAACAGAAGCAAATGTTAACATATCAGATCACAGTCAAATCTTCGCTACAGTGATTTTCAGTGAATGGATTTAATGGTTTTGGTTCACCAATCTTCAGACCAAAAAATGAGTCAGTGCTGGATGAAGTCTGGAAAAACGAGTCGAGTCTGTTTTATATTACATTTTGTACAGCTTGTGTGTAGGGATGAGGGATTTTCAAGGTCTTACATATATAAAAAAATATATATAAGTCATGCTTGTCTCCATCTTCACTTTGTGCTCACAGAATAAATGCGGAAGCTTCAGAAGATGAAATTTCCACATAAAAAAACAGAGAATGTGACTCTCAGTCCCCATCTGTCCGTCTGTCTGTACTGCGCTGTAGCTCTGTCCTGTGGAACGGGGCATAGGGGATGTGGTGAGCAGCTCAGAGGAACGCTCACAGCCCCTGTCCAGCTGCCTTCAAAAACAGCTCAGATTAAGATCTCCTACTGCTCCATTCATCACATCACTGACTGGGGGGGCAGAGAGAGACATATGGAGTGTGGGAGGGAGGGAAGGAGGGAGAGAAAGAAAGCGAAGGAACAGACGAGAGCCAAAGAGACGGGATGTTTATCTTGAGATTTGTGATCTGATTTCTGTTTCTCACCTGAGGAATATTGTGAACTTTACCCACTGATATGTGCCCCAACATCCAGTTTGTGTGTGTGTGTCTGTGTGTGTGTGTGTGTGTGTGTGTGTGTGTGTGTGTGTCTGTGTGTGTGTATGTCTGTGTGTGTGTGTGTGTGTGTGTGTGTGAGTGTCAATAAAATATATCATTAGCTATGGCACAGTGGAAGAATGTTTTAGGCAACACGACAGGTTGTGGTGCTCTGTCTGTTTTGAGGACAGTACACCCTTTCTCTCTCTCTCTCTCTCTCTCTCTCTCTCTCTCTCTCTCTCTCTCTCTCTCTCTCTCTCTCTCTCTCTCTCTCTCTCTCTCTCTCTCTCTCTACCTCTCTCTCTCTCTCTCTCTCTCTCTACCTCACACAGACACTCTCTCTCTTTCTCTCTCTCTCTCTCTCTCCCTCTCTCTCTCTCTCTCTCGTAAGGTCTATGGCTCTCTGTGGAACCCAGCCCTGATTCAGTTTCCTCACAGAGAGGCGTTGTGTTATTTGAGATGTAGAGCAGCTGCTGGGTTTGGGGTGAGCTGGGTAAGCTTCACTCCTTTATCCTCACTCTCTCTCTCTCTCTCTCTCTCTCTCTCTCTCTCTCTTTCACTCTCCTCCCTCCTCAAATGAGGACTGGAGAGATGACATTGTCCCGTATCTCAGGGGATCATAGGCGGGTGTAGGGAGGGGGGGAGTTGAGAATGCAGCCCCCACCATTGCTAATTGATTGGTGAGTTCTCTGAAGACTTTTATTTTTATTTATTTTTATGTTGGAACAATCTTTAGAAGTTTCATATACCAATTGATGCACTTTTTACATAATAAACTAACATAATTAAACCTAAAAATCTACATTTTAAGTGAGAGATAATGGCTGGTAAAAGCAAAAAGATAACTTTACAGACTTTTTTAACCAGAGTTTAATCAAATATTACATAAAGTTACATATACATACATTACATATTACATATACTTACATAAAGATGTTATGTTGTGTGATGATTGTGTATTTAACCAGTAAATACAGTACAACATTCTACAATAAATACAATACAAAATACAAGTTTGAATAATCTCAGTCCTTTGTCAAAAAAACCAACCTCATTTACATTTGTGCTGGAATGACCTAAAGACGAGACTGGGTGATTTCCGTTCTTTGAATGTAAAAATGATGACCGACCATTATCTACACTCTGCGCGACCGTGTTTAATATCAGCTGATCTTCTCTTATCACAGTGATGTAAAATCCATCAGCCTTTTGTACAATCAAGGCATGAAGCTCAGTATTTACCTGTACAGAGGCGCTGAAATGTTTTTTATTCACTAATTATAATTTTTCCGCTGGCATTCGCAGTGGTTTCAGCTCAAAAATACTGGCCTGGTTAGAGCAACCTCGTGTGCATCCTGGCAGTGTCCCCCTCCCTCTGTTTCCCTGTCCTGTTCCCAGAACCCTCCAGGGGCAGTCTGCTTGCCTCCGGGGCAGCTGGCCTGCCTGATGGGGGCAATTAATTAAAACTCCAGTTGGGGGGTGGGTTGTGGAGGGGGGCCCTTATCCGACCCACTGTTGACTTTTGATGGCAAATAAAACCTGGTGAAAAGAGTGACAAAGCTTTTAACTAACGCTGTGGGGTGAACATGCACGACCGGGGATCAGGAAGACAGGAAGAGAGGGATCTGAGCAGAGGGAGGGTGGAGGAATAATTGGCACAGAAAGAGAGAAGGATGACAGAGAGGATGTAATTACCTTGGAGAAGAACGGTGAAGAACACCTACGGCGGCAGAGTGCAAAGTTCAGCTCAGTCAGGGTTGCACATTCTTGTTCTGGTTGATCACCAAAAAACACATTGTGTGTGTGTGTGTTTGTGTGTGTGTGTGTGTGTTTGTGTGTGTGTGTGTGTGTGTGTGTGCTTGTGCATGTGCATGTGTGCGTGTGTGTGTGTGTGCATGTTTGTGTGTGTGCGTTTTCATTTGATTATTAGTCCTGGTGTGCTGTAAACACCATGAGCTTGTTCCTCTGAAGAACCTCAAGAGGAAGCACAGAGGATCAAGTTGTGGACATTTCAAAACATTGAAACATTCTGTTTCTCTCATGAGTTAAGACAAACAGAATAAACAAGCTGGATGCCAATAATTACACATCTTTGAGAAGTTAATGGGAAAATTGAGTCTCTGGTGAAACTCTAGTCAAGTTTGTCAGTGTCTGTTTTTTAAATAATAAAATGATCAGATTTTTGAATCTCATTACGCTGCGATGTGGGTGAAAGGAAACAGGGACCAACGGAAGCAGATGAAAAGTGTGTTTACGTGGGGGAGTTAGGGATCAGACAGCCGGGTTTATTTACTGGTGTCTGGAAAAGGCTGATCCTCAGTGATCCTCCATTAACACCAGAGACCACTGACTCCTGCAAGAAGACTGTCGGTCGTTAGAACTACGACTCTAAAAGAATGACACAGACGTCGTTTGTACGTTTTTTTCTTTGACCCCCACAAACGATGCAACGTGCCAGTTCATCAGGGCTCTTATTGTTTGCACGGGTTGGTGTGTCCCTCGCTAGGAGATGAATGGCGTAGTGCTAGTGCCATTTCTTTCTTTTGTGCGAACACACGGCTCACTGCAGGTCCCACCCAAACGGGAGGCGCAGACCGTTACGCCGACCCCTGGCCGGCGTTGCTCAATATGAGCGTCATGCCTCATGAGAGAACAAACGGGGCTGAAGCCTCTGTCCTGGGGAAGGGAATGTCTGTCACAGAGTGCAGATTTCACCCTTTGCTTGACAAGGAAATAAATCACTGTAAATAGACTGCAGTCAATTTTCTCCTTTTTTGCCAATTAAACCCTTCTTTATGAGCATGTTATTTCTAGCCAATGATACGCAGTGAGGGGTGTGTGTGATCATACATGTGTGAGTGCCTGTGTGTGTGTGTGTGTATATACATACACGTGCAAGTGTGTGTGTGTGTGTGTGTGTGTGCGCTTGTCTGTTTACTCATCTGTATGTATATGTGCATTTTTATGTGTGTGTGTGTGTGTGTGTGTGTGCCATTTGCATAACCTCCCAGTAAGTGTTGTAACCCTCAGAAGTTTTCTTTTTCAAAAATGAACATATCATTCAGTGTTTTTTCATATTCAGATTATTACTTTAACATTTATAATACAATACGATAAATACACTTTAGGGTTCTAAAATATAATTTAAAAAACATGGAACCGCATTTGAATCACATAATAAAGGAAATATTTGTGAGGAATTACTGAGTTATAGGTGTTGGATAACAGTCATAAAAGCACCTGCATGACGGCTCAAACTAACCGTTCACTGAGCCATGCTCACTGGAGGAAACCTGCAGGAAGGGGGAGGAACATGGACAGGTTGTATCTTATTGTTTGAGTTTAATCCGATTATAAGCAGCTCTTTAAGATGAAGGGGACGTTATCTTTCAGCGCTGGTTACCCGCACATGATCTTCACACTCAGAAATGGTCTTTTGAAGATATCGCCATGATGGAACTGTCAGCTGCCGGGATTAACAAGGATAGGGTGACTACTTTAGAGATTTGGAAAAGGGCTATTTCTGAATTAACCCAACAGCTTGGTAAATATACATAATTATATTTCTGTACTATAAATACTGCTGTATGTTATTTACAAATTACAATTTGGTGGTCTTGTATGCTTGGGAGGGGGCTGCCTGTCTGGGGGTATTTTAAAGGTGAATATGATTTGTATTCTATGTTGCATACAGATAAAAATAATTGATCGCCAAAAAATAAAAAAAAGTTAAAGGGGAAGTGTAGATGAACTGTTTGCAGGTTATTATTTTTATTCACACTCGAGTCCTTTTAAGGACATACCTATCGTGTCTCCAAGAGTTACCAACAGGTACTGTATTAATTACAGTCAACATAAACAGCAGAACAAAACGAGCAAGAAATTCAAGAGAATATATATGCAAGAAAGACAAAGAGAAAAACAAAAACAAAATACAATTGTGATGATTTAGCACAGCATTGCTCTTGAATCGTTCGCTTAGCATAGACTCAAGCTTGTTTGAGAAGGAAATCGAAGATTCAAGACTGAAAGCTTTATATAATTACCAAAAAAACTGTGAAAGTAAGACAAGACACGAGGCAGCTTGCGATATTGATGTTTATAGGAGCGTTGCGCCAGTGGATTAAGGCTCTTTTTTTACCCTCCACTTCATCACAGATGAATCAGGACAGGAGGGTCGGAGAAAAAATAAGTGACGGATGAGGTGTTGATAGAAAGAGGATTAAAGGAGGTTTCATGTTTTCAAACAGGACGAGAACACATGTTGTTCTTATCGCTCTGAAGTTCTGCGTGTGTCAGCTGAGGGATGGCCTCCCTGTGACCCCACTGGGGAGATGTGCTTTGACGCAGAGACAGAGGAGGAGGAAGCGTCTGAGATCTTTGGCTCTTCAGCTGTTTAACCCTGTCACTGTGAACGGTTCAATGTTAATGTGGTTATATTAACGCAATTAAAAAACACAGATGAAGTGGGAACATGTCACATTCATGCACACTCACACACGCACACTCACGCGCCCACACACACACACACGCGCCCACACACACACACACACACACGCACACACTCACTCACACAAGCACACACAAGCAAACACACACATGCACACATGCACACGCTCACATAAGTACACACACACACACACACTCACATGTACAAAAAAGTGGCAACACATACCACATAAGCACACACACATATACCCACACATATGCCAACATATGCACACACACACAGACAGGCACACAAATGTACGTATGAACAAATGCACACTCATGCGCACACACACATATACACATGCTTGAACAGACACCCACACACACACACACTCACATGTACACAAAAGTGGCAACACATACCACATAAGCACACACACATATACCCACACATATGCCAACATATGCACACACACACAGACAGGCACACAAATGTACGTATGAACAAATGCACACTCATGCGCACACACACATATACACATGCTTGAACAGACACGCACACACACACACACACACATGTATTGTTGCAATATGTACATTTTTTATGTCTGTGTAGGTAGTGAGTGCCTGTACATGGATGTTCATCCTTAAAAATATCTGATTTTTTATTTTTTATTTACTGTCCCAAGCCTCTTCAAATGTGAGCAGTTTCCCCAAATTACCCTTAATTACATTTTCCTTGTGCCAGAAGCTTTGGGAGCCTGTGCTGGAGTTTGATCGGTTGGGGAAAGAGGGCAGGGCTGTGAATTATGACTCTGATGTCTGAATTATGAATATGGCACTTTATTGGGGGGTGAGAGAGAGTGCATGGCATAACACTCATTACAGGCGATGTCACATGAACTCTGGAACCCATGGCCATGGGGACCTCTTGGCCTTTTTACCCCCTTTTACTGTCTCCAGCCCCCAAACAACAAATCTTTATCACTCATACTCATATACACCTGGACCCCCCAGCCCCACCCATCCCTGTGCTCTGTTGCTAAGGAGACCGATCCTGAGGGAAAGCTCCTGATTGGCTCGCCAGAGCCGTGTGAAAACGTTTTAGCACGTTGCCCCCCCCTTTCCTGCCAGCCGCCTCCTCCAATTTTACTCAGCGCTGTTTAAATATTCATGGAGGCGTGTTAGTTTTGTCAAACGGCCTGGCCCGTGCGTTCAGCAGGATCTGGCCCTGAGACGTGTTCTGGGGACGGCTCACTGCTCGGGTGAGGCTGAACTCTGCAGAAGTGGGACGTTCAGAGAGTCTGGGCAGATCTGGAGCACACTTAAGTCTTTTAAACTATTCATGGGTGTTACATCTGAATGTTTCAGATTTTCAAGCCAGATTTGGCGCTTTTGTATATTAAGACGGGCACCATTTCTCCTTTCTTAAAGAATTTGTTTCAGATTTTATCCCATTTTCTCCCAATCTAGTAGACAATTACACCCTCTATTTTTCATGACAATCCCCCCCTCATATTGTGAGTTCGCTGCCATAACCCTGTGACTGGCAGTGACAAAGGCGAAGTATTGTCTCCTCCGAGACAGCACTCGCCAGGCTGTCGATCATAACTCCTCCCTGGGGCGGACAGCCAATCGCCGCCCCCGGTGGCACTCCCACATTTCTCCTTTAAAGAGGAATTGTTTTAGAACTAGTGGGGAAATATAGTATATTATACAATATATTAATTCATTAATTAAATTATTAGTTTATTTATAACGGACAAGCACAGAGAACATTGATGTTAATCATGAGGAAGTGAGGGTTTGTGAAGTGTTTCATTTGTGGATATGTCACGCTTCGTCAAATGATTCTTGTAACCAAGCGTAATACTTTGTTTTCCTCTAAACTGTTTGAAGGGCACATCATATTTCATTCATTAAATGGTTCACGATTATTAAACCATTAAAGAAAGAAGTGATCAGTGAGGCCTCGTCAGATAACGGAGATTTGAACACAGTGCTCCCAACACCTTGAGCTCTTTGCAGCTCAACTCTTTCATTCCTGCAGCACGTTCTGCCATATCAGCTGATCATAACAAGCAGTGAAGCACGCTTCCTGGTCACATACACACAGAGGCTACTGCTCATTAGCTGATTATAGCTCATTACTACGCTGACCGAACATCTGTTTTTTTTCTACCTGCTTCCAGAAGGATAGATGACTGAGGTTGTCCCTCCTGCCTGTAACCGTACTGTGCATGACCTTTACCGTGTTAAAGAGCAGAAGAACAACTTCAAACTGCATTTACTTGTTGTGTCAAAAAGATTGTCGTTGTGAGTATTTTACTGCATGTAGTCCCCAGAGTAGTGAAGTAATCTAACTATGTGTGTTACACAGTGACATGCGTTTCACTCTGTTTTTACCTCCATGGCCTCTAACAGTGTTTAGATGTCCTTTTTTGATATTATTCCCAGTTTGGACTAAAAGAAAAGGAATTGAGCGGTAAACAACATCAAACGGAGCACACAAATACAGTTAAACCAAGACAAGAAATGTAAATAAGTGGACGAGCAGGTATTTAGTGTGCTGGAAGGACAGGTCTCTGCAGGAGTGTGAGTCCGTGCTCTTTACATGGTGGCCAGTAATCAGCTGTTGATTTGTGTGTTTTGTGAGGTCAGGTTAGATTGTATCACAAGCCTTCAAAAGAGATTATGACTAACAGCTTGTGTCTCACAAAAAAACATCAGCCCCAAAAGTTCTTGTCATACATATTTTGCTGAGATTTTATCTAGCCTCATCATTGTCTAAACTTGCACAGAGTCACCTCAGCTCTGAACTGCTCTGTTCTGACGTTGTGTATTCTCCCTCATGGCTGCCTCCAGGGTCCACGCTCACGAGGCGTTGGGTCCAGGCCTAGCAGGACGTGTGAGGAGGGTGGGGGGTCCGTGTCGGAGACGCAGACGTCCCGCCACTCTCTCGCGTCCCCCGTGCCGTTCTCGCCCTCTCCGCTGGAAGCGAGGAGCAATGGGGCCCGTAATCACAGGGATTTATAAAACGGAAATCATAAAAAGCGAAACGCAGTTTCCCCGGCCGCACTTCATTAAGGATGATAAAAGAGCTGACCCGAGGCCTCCGTAATCATATTCATTTTTTAAACAGCTTTATTAAATACAGTCGCAAAGGTCTTTTATTGCCATTATCATAATTCTGCTTTATGTTAATGCTGGTCATTAAAGTGGTATAATTTAATGACCACCCCCGGGGGAGGCAGGGGGAGGGAGAAGGGGGAAAGGGGGAAATGGGTGGTTCATGCAATCCTAAACCATGTTCCTGTGAAGGTTCCCATGCGCTCCGGGGGAGAATGGGGCCAGATCGCCCCTCGAAAGCAGAGCCCGAGGAAGGCAGAGTCCCCAGTGCTCTGTACTTTGGATGTGTCGTGGATATTGACTGGGTAAAGTAAATATGGTATGTATTTGCATTTGCATTGGGGGAATGCCCATTTGTTATTCACCTCATTGCTGGAGCCTCCTCCCTCAGTCCCGGGAGAGCGCAGACGTGCACATGCTCTCCTCTTGCTGCTGTCGGCCGGCGCTTACCAGTTGAGCTCTCACAGTGGTTGCGTCCGAGGAGGGCACTTCTTGTGCAGGCACCCGCTGACCTAATCCCTCCCTCCCTGGGTGAGCCTGCAGGGCTGCTGGCCACAGTCAGCACTGCCAATATCAGGGTTCAATAACAGGCCGGGCCACTCACTGGAATGGGGTCTTAACAGGACGAGCCACCGAGCAACCCCAACTCTTTAATCAGCTACACGAGAGAAGAAAGGTCCACTTACCCACAATGCTTTTCTCATGTTTTTCTCTATTATCCTTCTGTCTCTGTCCCTCTCTCTGTATACTCTCTCTCCATCTCTCTCTCTTTGTATCCTCTTTCTGTCTCTCTCTCTCACACACATTTTCCTTGTTTCTTGTGAGCTTGGAAAGTCTCTTTTATAAGAAGAAAGTAAAAACAACTGCAGGAGGGGTATTAGATGAGTTACTCTTCATAATTATGGAGCCGTCTCTTCAGTGATATCATCACAAATCACGTCCTGTCTGTACTCTAGTCCCTGTCCCTGAGTTGAAATGAAAGCGTGAGAGAGGTACACACACACACACCTCTCCTTCTTCTGTCATTTACCCTGTTTTTGAGGGAGCTGATCTTCGCTGACGTGTGTTGCGGAATGGTCGTTCAATTCTCTCTTCATCTTGCAATCAATAATGTGCACTTCTGCTGCTAAAAATCACTGGCTTTGTGGATTTATTGATTTCTGTGGTGCCAAGAGATGAAGTCTCGCAGACATCACACCCATTTGTGAAGTGCGTCCCTTGTGCTCCCTGGCCGAGGTTGCTTGTTAGCACTGCTCTGGTGTTTGTGTGGGCCTGAAAATCTAGAGAATTACCATCAAACTGCTCTATTTGATGCTGGCAGTCCAATTAACTAATGAGCTGGTGATGTAGTCACAACAGTTTATTCTGACGAGCTAATCAGTGACCACAAACCACAGGATTCTGTAAGGGAGGGAGCGAGAAGGGTCTCTTCTCTGAGTTAAACTAGCGTTGTTACCTTGGCCTTTCTTATTTTTAATCAAACCATGACCACATGAAGTTGAAGAGCGTTTTTCCAAAACTCACTCAAGTCCCTTGACCAAAAGTGGACGGAGTGATCTTTGGAAAAACACTCTACAATGGGTGTGGCGTCTTGCATAAATGTACCAACCAAACACATTTAAGTCCTCACTCAACATTCTGTCCTAGTCAGCACACTGCTGCCTACATCCTATATTTTAATACAATTGTGCATTCTACCCTTCTGACCTTTTCTTTTTAACTTCTCCCATTACACATGAGGACTTATTTTTTGTCTTGAAAGATATATTTTAAGAACATTTTTAAGAGCATTTCCTACAAAGGGTCTTCTTGAAGACACAAGCTCCAGTGCAAGGGGTGTCCCACACCAGCCCTGGCCCTCCCACCCTCTTTAAATGTTATGAGTGTCCCACCCACGCCCCCTCCTCCCCAACCACCCTGGAGCCTCCTCTCAAATTTGACTCGTGCCCTTGGAGAGCCACAGGGCGCACAGGATTGAGTTATTATTCAACACTTCATAATTGATCAATTAAAGCACTTGATTACACAGTGAACTCGCCTCATCTGATTTACTGTGTGTGATTTTGAGCTGAAAAGAGAAACCAGCCACCCTGCACTGTGAGACAGCGCTAATATGCTTCAGTGTAGCGTTTTTAAAAAAGCATTGCAATGAAAACAAACACTATGTATATATTGATGTTGGATACGTTTCCTGGAGGGGTAAGCAGAGTGAGAAAGGTATTTAAATGTAAACTGTTCTTCGCAGACAATGTTGTGCATGGATCGGCTTACATGCCCTGAAGAACACAACAAATGCTAAAGCAGCATCGGGCACAGCGGAAGATATGTGCTAACTGTCCTGTTTAAAACAAACTCAACTAGAGGGAGGGGGAAATCTTTCAACAACTCTTCTCCTAAACTGAAATGATTAGGGTGTGGGGGGGGGATGTTGGGAGTTTGAGGTGTTATTGATGGACAGGAAATCGGAGTACTGGGAGGTGCTTGAGATCCAGGGGATTATGGGTATTTTGTGAGGGAGTTCCACCCCTGTGCCTGTGTCAACAACAAAAAAGCTTAGTGAACAATCTCAGTTTTTAGCCACTTGACCTTTCTTTCCCAGTAAACAGGATTCGAGTCATTTGTGGTGTTTACAAACTGCAGCTGGTGATTGTGATGAGAACGAAAGAGAGGGAAGGAGAGGGAGAGAGCAAGAGAGATAGGAAGTAGAGAGCGGGAGAGTGTTTCCAGGAGGGTCATCTTTTCCAGTCAATTGTCACTTAATGTAGAAGTGGCCATTTTAGAATGTAAGTTAAGCAGGTGCTGAGGGTGAAGCACTTTGTCACTCCGACCCAGAACCTTTGTGTCTTTCGATTTCAGTTTCTGTTTTTTTCCGTGAGGTGACAGCGGGGGAAATAAATAGCCAAGTTCCTTCACCCAGACTGTTCACGGTTTTCCGCAAGAATGAAAATTACAGGGAGCGGGTTGCCGTTGGCAATAATGTTGACGTGGCAACAGTGAGAATGGCCTGGTAGGCCTACCCTCCGTCCGGCCACAGCATTCTGTTCCGCTAGCTCTGACATTTTTTTTCGGTCACAGTTCATTTACGGGGAAATTAAGCGATTTATTTACAGAGTTTTAAAAATATTAAAGTTTTAGCATTCAGATTCATACAATGAACATACTGCTATGCATCATTCTAATAAACGTATACACTTCTTCTTTTTCAAGATCAAAGTACATTTGTTTCGTCTTCATCGTAACTACGTGTCCCAATCTGTTGTAAAAGACTCCTTCAGTATGCAACACTTCACCTTCGATTTGCACTCTGTTTTTGACAGATAAAAGTACATAAATAACGGAAGTTATCTCCTAATGTTGGAATCGAAGACTCTTTCACAAGACCACTTTATGCACGCCGACTCTCTCTCTCTCCCTTTGTGTCTCTGGCTGTGGTTTCCTTTGTGTACAGCCGACACAGCCTGGAGATTCTGGCAGAAAGGAAACGCGTTAAAGAGATGAGACACCAGGCTCGCTGTAACCCCCATATTAATAATAATAATTTAACGCTTAAGAGGTCTGCTGGGAAAGGTTTGCCACGTCGGTTGAAATCTGAAATTAAAGCTCTTAATTAGAAAGTTTAATTGTTGCCTAGGTCGCACCCCGGCATCACTGTAACATGAAAACAAAACAGTTTTCTTGTTCAAGCTTTTAAAAAATCAGCAGTTTCCAGCAGCAGCGGCAGCGGCAAGATCAACACATGGACTCCAGGGGAGGAACGGTGTTCTGACCCGGGTGAGTTTCACGTCGCGAAGACAGACGTGCTGTTATTTTAGTGCCAGAGCCTGAACTGTAGTTAAGCACGATTTGTGCAAATAAACCGTGTGTAAAAAAAGTATTTTATATGATTTTAATCATTCCCCGTTTTTGTACATGATTATTCTGCGCACGCATGAAACCAGTTCCACGCGTAAATGCGCCTTACGTCACTCAGATATTCACTGTGACGTGCATGCTCAAGACCTTTTTTTCCCGCTCACACAAAACATGTCCACGGTTGACACAGAAAACGTCGACGCTTGCACAAATCTGACAGGCACACGTTAGCGTCAAAATTCCAGCCAGTAGGAAATGGCCAGAAATCGGCTGCCAAAATGTCGCCGGCCGTCCTATTTTACTAATAAAGTTATTCCTAACAGCGTGCCGTTTCACTTAGTGAGCAGACACATGTCAGTCCATTACCACCCTTCGAAACTGGATGAAACAGCTCTGGCGCGGCTGACTGGATGGCTCGTCGTGTTAAGGCACTGCTCTATTGCGAGGATCGGCTCGACGGTCTGGTGTTGAATCTGGACTGTGCAGTACCGATTATGGCCAGCAGGGCGGTGCATGATTAGCGCCGCCCGTCGAGGGAGAGCGCGGAAGATTAACTGCTGCGCTGTGGAGTGAAAATAAGCGCTGACTGAGATCACGTGTTTCAGAGGAGAGCGTGTCCTTGTTTGTGCTCTCCCAAATTCATGGAGGGGGTTGCAGCAGTGAATGATTTCTTACACATACAACTGGGAATTCTGAGTTGGGAGAAAATAGAGGTTAAAAATAATAGTGAAAAAAGAATTCACATAACAACAACAGGGGACAAGGGCAGAGGGTCAGTACAGAAGAAAATAAGTTTGGCACAACACGTGTGTTTTATAGTCAGGTGGTATGGAAATTAGGTGAACTTGAGGCTTTGTGTCCATCAGAAGTTCTTAATTAAAATATACTTTAGCTACATAGTCACAAAGATAAATATACTGTACTAATTAGACCTGCAGGAATATGTGTGTGTGTCTGCTCGTGGGTGCGAGTGTGCATGTGTCTGTGTGTGAGAGAGAGTGTGAGTCTGCGTGCGAGTGTGTGTGTGTGTGAGAGAGTGTTTATCTGTGTTTCTGTGCGTGTGCGTGTGATTAGGACAGGTCTGTGCAGTACTGTGTGTGATTATAAGTCTGACAGTAATGTTTGTTTGTCATTAGCAGATTATATATTTACCGTAATATCTATGTAATGGTGGCTGGTCCTCATTAGCACCTCAAACAGAAGCTCTTCATCACTGCCAACTCAAAGACCCAAACATCAGGAAACAGGTTGAGAAGTCTGGCCATGTGGCGTTTAGCGGGGTGTGGGGGGGACAAGCCCCGAGTGAAGCAGGATTGCCTGAAGCATGTCTCTTTGGCCGGGGTTTGATGTGATGCTAATGAGAAGAGTGGCCCACGCTCGCAGACGGGGAGAGCAGCCCAGCGTGGTTCCCTAGGAGACGAGCGATCGCGAGCGGCTCCTGACCTGAGCGCGGAGTGCAAACGTTGCAGAAGCAGCGGGTCGCGGCATGGCTTTCATTACCTCATACCCCCCCCTTCTCCACCGCTGGGGCCAAAGGGCTCGGGAGGTGAGGTAACGTGGAGGAAACCGGCGGTGATTTGTTACCAGGATCCCTTGGCTACGGGGTTGACGACCCGCCAAACGGTCATTAAAAAACGGCAACTAAAGGAACGCGGAGCCCGTATTAATGTATTAATTCACATTTCTTGAGCATTTTCTTCGACGAAAAAGCACAGGACTTCAGCCACGTCCTCCCTCCCTCCCTCCCTCGGACGTGCACTGGTACATGTCCGGCCTTGTTTGCGGTAGTCTGCCGACGTCTTTGTCGGATGCCTGCGCTGCGGCCCTTATCTCTCTCCCTCGGGTTAAAACCTGCCAGCTCAAGGGCACCAGCCCCCCCCCACCTTCCCTGCCGTTTGAACAGTCAGTCAGGCTAATGGAGGCACTTACCGGTGATTTAAATGTTTACTGTCACATTTTACCCTGTATTGATGATCTCCAGATTTTAGCCAGCAGGCTAGGGGAGGGGGAGGTGTAAATCAAGGCTTTCTGCACGCGGACACACGTGTCAGAGGCTTGGTATTGACTCTCCGCATACAAAGGAAATCCCCCGCTAGCACGATACGTTATTGCAAATGTTTACAATGTTGCAGTAAGGTTGTGTAAGGTTGTGGTGAATAACAATGTTGCGTCAACATTTTAACATAAAAATTAAAAAAAATGTACACCCCCAGACCAAAACTTTAAACCGACATTGTACACAGGTCCAGATCGTGTTTGTAAAAATCACGAGAATACATTTTCACAAGGAACGACAACCACACACACAGCGCACACACACACACAAACACACACACATGCACACACACACACAAACCACACTCACACACACACACACACACACACGCACACACACACACACACGCACACAAACACACACACATGCACATGCACACACACACACACACACACACACAACCACACTCACACACACACACACACACACACACGCGCACACACACACGCACACACACACACACACACACACAACACACACACACACACACACACACACACACACAAAAACACACAACCACACTCACGCACACACACACACAATTTTAAAAAGAAATGTTATATGGCTTGCTAGGTCATTTTTACCACATGCTTCTAAAGTGTGAATGTTCTTCATATTAACTGAAGAATAGGTTTTCCATGGATGAAAGTCCCAGGTGAGAAATGTGTTTGGTTTTCAAGGCAAACGTTGGTATAACTCACGGACCTGTGTGTTTTTGTAACAGATGGGGATTTGCTCTTCCGTTTCTTTTTAGTATGCAACGATTCTTTCTCTCTTTTTTTTCACCGCAAATAAATTGTCCAGACGTGCGATGCGTATTCAGCCTCCTCAAAAAAAAGGCCATTCTTTTCTCTCTGCGCGAGAGGAATGAAAAGAAACGTGGGTCCACAGGCCTGCCGCGAGTCACCACTCGAGCGTTTCTCCTTTCTACCCCGCGAGATGAACGAGAGCGATTGTTGCATTTTCTCTTGACTCGCTGTCTGTCACAGATGGTAATGATAATGCATTACTTTGGAGAATTGCTGAACATATACTGCAGCAGCAGAATCGATAAGCGTTCTCTCTGCTCGAGGGAAATGTAAACACTCTTATGGTATACACTTTCCAAAGGCAGATTAGTCGTGTAGATTAGCTCGCGCGGGCGAGAGCGGGGGGCAGAAAATGTTGGGGTAAGTGAATATTGATAAGAAGCAGTTTTTTCGAACCCTCTTCCATCTGTTTGATCGCAGATGGGGAATAATTCCCATCTCCTATGTCGGGAGTTCAGAGGTCACAAAGACTGCTTAAGTAAGCGTATGTTTTCATTAGATAGCGTAACGCGCGATTTAAACGGCGAATAAAACCACACGTTTTCCATGGGCTTTGAGCTGCTGGCTTAGTGTGTCCTTCCACCGTGAGGAATCAGATGTGTGTATGTGCGGGAAGAGTGGGAGGGCGAGGGTGAGCGGAGCTCAGGGAAATCAAATAAACACCTCTTTATTGGGTTAAAGAGAAATGAGATCCGGGACCACTGACTCCACTCCTAGGTCCCCTCCTGTAGTGATGAGTGCAGGTTCCCTGTGCTTGTGGATTAGGGCTCTGCTGCCATGTGCTTGTGGATCAGGGCTCTGCTAGTGATGCACAGTGCAGGTACCCTGTATTCGCGAATCAGGACTCTGCTAGTGGCCTGAAAGGTAGGGAGGGGAGCAGGGCTTGGAGGAGGCTGTTCTGAATTCTCTTTACAGGAGTCCCTGAAGATGCATTTTCTCTGAAGTGGACACATAGACACACGCACTGACAGACACGCGCACACACACACACACACAGGCATATATGCACACACAGACAGAAACACACACACACACATGAATATATGCACGCACATACGTATATATGCACGGACACACAGGTGTATTATTCCTCCATTAATGGTATCTTTACTTTAAATGTATATTTATTTGTTTTCTGCAATATTTATAGAACGTATTTCATCAAATTATGAGAGAGTGGCAGTGATAGGGAAAGAGAAAAAGAGAGGGATGGTTTTGTGAGTGAGATCCCTATTTGACCCTCTCCATCAGACTCTCAGTGCCCTGGCTGGGCACACTGTGTCCCTGGCTGTCACCGTGCGGTCTCGGGGGTCAGGTGCCAGCCATGTTCTGAGCTGCAGGTGGAGTCAGCTGCCAGCTGCTGTTTATTTAGCTGACTGACTGGACTGGACATGTGCAGTCACACGAACCCCTAATGTTAGCTAATGTGCTAATGTGTTTGGAGAAAAGTAGATACACAGAACCATCTGTCATGTGACACATATACTGGAGAGGAGACCGTAGCTCTAGCTTGCTCTCTCTCTCTCTCTCTTTCTGTCTGTCTGTCTCTCTCTCTCTCTCTCTCTCTCTCTCTCTCTCTCTCTCTCTGTCTCTCTCACTGTCTCTCTCAATCTGCCTCTTTCTCTCTCTCTCTCTACCCCTCTCTCTCTCTCTGTCTCTCTTTCTCTTTGTCTCTCTCTCTCTCTTTCTCTTTATATCTCTCTTTCTCTCTCCCTCTGTCTTTCTATGTTTTCTCTCTCTCTTCTGCTCTGTATCTTTTCTCTCTCCCTCTCCCCCTCTCTGTCTCTCTTTTGCTCTCTTTATGGAGTCGATCCATATTTCCCTGGAGCTGATCCCTGCTATCCCATTTCACTCATGTCAACTGAAAGTGCAATTACACCTTTCCACATGAGAGAGGCCTTCTCCTAACAGAGAGCGCCCTGTTCCCCTTCGCAGTGAGGAGAGATGGATGTTTCGGTAGGGTTAGGGTTAGACACAAAATTGAAGCTTTTAAATCATTTTCTGCTATCTCTCCAGTTTCACACAAATTCAGCCAAAGAGATTCACTCACACGTGACCCTGATTAAAACTGTTCCATGGCGATGTAGACTCTAGATGGATGTTATACTCTATCTGAACTGGGGAGTGAGGAGAGGCAGTCTCAGGCAGATAAATTAACTCATAAGTTGATCTTCAACGTATCGTTCTACTTGTGTTTTGGATTTGGTGTTGACATGATTCTGGATTTTCTGTGTCATGTCACCCAACACCAATGGGTGGAACGTCAGCACATTTGTCCCCATTGAAAGTAGCATTGAAATGAAATGTGAATTACCCCAGACTAACCACCCCCTTTTCCTATGACTTCCTCCTTTCATCACCTTGCAGGTAGGAAACCCTTAGCCTATAAGAGTCTGTGCCCACAGTAATCTGGGCCTGCTTGTTGAGCTCATGGGGAACTAACCTGTACACCTCCACTAATGCTCAGATAAACCATGGCTTTCTCGTGCAATTAGCCCCACAGGCACAGCGTGGAAACCATGACGCTGCATCTGTAAATGGTGAGGATGTGAATATTTCATACGTCCTGATTTTACAGACGTGGAACGGATGTGCATCTAGTCTCAAAGTTTTCCAGGACTATTTCAGTGGAAGTGTGCTTGAGGAGATATTTACAAACCACATACTGTGTTATCAAAAGGCGGACATCTTTGTTTTTGGAGGCCCAAGTTTGACAAGCATGGGGATAGATGTGTGTGTGTCAGAGAAGAAGGCAGGAATCGCAAAGCCCTACAAAGTCCCCTTCGGGAATGAAACAAAAAACGTACAGTTTGTAATTGTCGAAAGGGCATCGTGTAGTGCAGCACCACATTAGTTGCATTGTTGTTTTTGCTTATAAAGTAATTAAGTGAACACGCAACCTGATGAACTTTACTGTGCCTTTAGGGATCCCGATATCGCAGACAGCAGATGAATTTAGTGCTGGTGGAATTAGAGAGTGATTGCCGCTACCGGATTCCTCTCCTGTTGCTAAACTCATTAGCTTTCTCACCGCGCCATTCCTGGGAGGAAATTAATGAGCGCGTGCGGTTCCTCTTTCGCAGCCAGGGCATCAGGGCTACCGCGGTTCTGCAGCACAACGACAGCTCCTGTGGCTCACTGATTATCCAGGTTCGACGCACCCTCTAAGTCCCCTCTGTGCTGTTAAACATTAGTAGGTTCAGCTGCAGTTAATGTTCGGGACGTTTAAATAACTTCTGCGTGTTTTTTCTTGGGTGTTTGCATTGCCCGCTTGGTAGCAGTCGCTGGTGATAGCACAGCGACCACGATCTCACCCAAATCTCTCCCCCAGACCTGCCCCCCGTCTCCTTCCGTGCGATCCGTCAGCGAGATCACTGTTGCTCCAGTCGTCTCACTCCAAACCAAACAAATGTTAAAGTCATCGGAACGCTGCGTGCGCTCTGTTTATGACCGTTTATTGGTTCGTTGGTTATAGTTGTGTTTTTGTTATATTTTAGTGATGCGTATTCCTTACACGACCGAGTGTTCGACAGTTCGAAAAAGCTCAGCTTTAGATACAAAAGAAGAAGACCGTGTTAGTCCCGAGGGCTGGGTGATCAGTTTAGGGCATTCAGAGGGACAATCAGTGATGAAATATAGACGGCAGGATGTTGCTCACCCCTCTGCCTCGAGCGCGGTGCTGTGCTCCTCTGGAACGCTGTGCTGCGCTGTGACGTGGTTTGAGGTAGACAGGGACAGTCGCTGACCCGTGCCTGGGTTCAATTAGCGTTTGCAAATTACACCTGCTCCACGCATCCGTCCCGTCCCCGCCTGTAGCCAGCGGGCCGACCGGGCAGGGGGAATTGTTGCCGGTGTTATTGCACATTTTAATGAAATATTAACGTGGCCGGCCGTTGCTGGGGAGTGTTCAGGGCCAGGGATACCGATCCCGGAGCTCATCAAATATAGAGCAGTGAGGAGAGGGGGAACAGAGACAGGAGCAGGGGCCGGGGGAGATCTCTCCACTGTGTGCACCCACAGCCTGTAATGAGTCTGACCCCTGCCCCAATCCCCCCCCAACCCCACTCCTAATGCATTGTGACTGTCAGACGTTAAAGAGCTGACACCACCCCTGCTAAGACCCACAGAGAAAGGAAGGGTAGTGCTCTCTCTCTCTCTCTATCTCTCTCTCTTTCTCTCTTTCTCTCTTTCTCTCTTTCTCTCTTTCTCTCTTTCTCTCTCCCTCTCTCCCTCCCTCTCCCCCCGTCAGGAATTTTACGAGCGCAGACAGGCTTTGCGAAGCGTAGACCGTCCCGATCGAGGGCAGGTCTGGTTTCTGTTAAGCGGTACTTGACCAGTTTTACAAAGGATGAAGAAAGCTGTCTTTGTGCTACCATCTTCCATCTGAATGGCTCGCTGTGGTTTTAAGGAGAGATTAAACAGATACAGAGGATGTCAGAACGTTTTCAGCAGACAATCCAGATTGCTTTACCCCATACGGAGAAGAACAACAACTTCAAAGGAGTCGAGTTTTGAGCCGTTTGTATTTTAAGCCCCTCTCTGGTTTGTTTGTTGTGGGGGCAGCTGAATTTGATGAGCTGTTTGAAGTTGAGAATGTGCTGCAAAATGAAATGAAATCAAACAGATGTCTTGAGAAAGCAGTTTGCGTGTTTGTGTGTAGATGCTTGGACGTTTTTCAGAATGAACGCACTAATAAAGTAAAAGATCAATGAACTTGAAAGAAACATTCCAAACATCATCGCTTTGTCTTGACTTTTATTTGCCATGGTGAGGACAGGACCTTTCAGTGTGTGTGTGTGTGTGTGTGTGAGAGAGAGTGTGTGTGTGTGCATGTGTGTGTGTGTGTGTGTGTGTGTGTGTGCGCATTTGTGTGTGTGTGTGTGTATGTGTGTGATCATATGCGTGCATTCGTGTGTATGTGTGCGCGTGTTTGTGTAAGTGTGTGTGTGCTTTGTGTGTTTGTGCATGTGTGTGCATTTGTGTGTGTAGGTGTGTGTGCGTGCATGCGTGTGTGTGCATGTGTGTGTTTGCGTGTGTGTGAGAATGTGCATGAGGATAAAAGAGAGATACAAAGATGGCGAGCGCAGGCTCAGTGAGTCTGGCCTTTGAGAGAGGCTGCATAATAATGCCAGAAGAGGGAGGCTCTGTGGGCCCCCATGAGGACAGGGGAGGTAGAGACAGAGATGCTACAATCTGCTAAAAATATTTAAATAACATTTAAATATACAGTTAACTGCCAAAATAAAGGAAACATTTGAGTAAATGAAGGGTTCTGTTATGGTTTGTGGTGCATTTTCCTGGCATGGTTTAGGTCCACTCAACCCCTTAGAGGGCAAGGTAAACCCCATTCTGAGTGATCACCTTCATCCCATGGTAAAGTATTTATATCCTGATGGGAGGGGTCTCTTCCGGGATGACAATGCCCCCATCCACAGGGCATGAGTGGTCACTGAATGGTCTGATGAGCATGAAAACTATGTAAATCATATGCCATGGCCATCTTAGTCACCAGATCACAACCCAATTGAACACTTATGGGAGATTCTGGAGCGGTGTCTGAGACAGCATTTTCCATCACCATCAACAAAACACCAAATGAACGGATTTCTTGTGAAAAAATGGTGTTGCATCCCTCCAGCAGAGTTCCAGGCTCTTGTAGAACCTATGCCAAGGCACACTGAAGCTGTTCTGGCAGCTCGTGGTGGCCCAATGCCCGGTTGAGACACTTTATGCTGGTATTTTGGTAGTTACCTGAACCTCCCCTGATTCCAAACAAAAATAGTCTGTTACTAAGTTACTGTTACTAAGCGAGAGAAGGATATCACCACTGGCCCAATAGATTAAAACTGACCATAGATGGGGCTTGCCATGGGAGAGGGGCACCTTTCATCAAAAAGTTACCACATGTCCCTAAACAAATTAAACATTGATGTGTTAAAATGAGCTATTTTAATTAGTATACTATAATTAACTATGAATTGCCACCTAACAGCAAATTAAAATTTGACAATTTGCTATGTGCAAACTATCCTAGTGGAGTGCCATCAACCTCTCCTAAACTAAAATATGTAAATAAAAACAAGGTTGATTTGGAATTAACACAAATATGAGGGGTTTACCTGACTTTTGCTATTGCTGTTATCAATGGGCTTAATTAATCATGAATTATCATTGTTTTTGTGTTATTATGTTTGTATTTTTTGTTATTCACTTAAAATGTGGTACTTCACTGTGTGTAGTCATGCTAATTAAGGCTATCAGAAAAGAACTAGAGAGAGAGAGGGAGAGAGATCACAGCAGAAACTTCTGTATTGATCCACCTAAAATCACACTGGAAATATGTAAATAGTCGTACGCACTGTACGTATGTGTGTTGGCAGTGTGTTAGTGTACACGTGTGTGTGTGTGTGTGTGTATGTGTATGTGCGTGCATGTGTGTGCGCATGTGTGTGTGTGTCTGCGTCTGTGTCTGTGTGTGTGTGTGTGCCCATGCATGCATGTGACATTTGGCTTAAACTTTCCACGTTAGTACAGCTGCTGTGTTTTCTGTGCTGCAGAAAAAAAATGTTTTATTTGTTTTTATGGGTGCCATGAGCTTGGTAAAGAAAGCACTGGTTGAAGATAACTCTATGAATATATTATGAAAAATAGTTTTTATTCACGCTGTTTCTGCAGGGACCGCGGCCTCTCACTTTTGCACAGCAAGCATTTAAACAATTTAGTTGATGACATTTGGGTCAGAAAATTGTTGAGTGCTGTGGAGTCTTCATGTATGATGTCTTTAATCATTTTAAGCCAACCATCCCAGGGATGGGGATGACCCCTCACACCCCTCACCAGACTCATGCTCCTCACCAGACCCCTCACCCCCCTCACCAGACCCCTCACACCCCACCAGACCCCCTCACCCCCCACACCCCTCACCAGACCCTGTCATGCTCACCCCCTCACTGGACCCTCACCCCCTCACCCCTCACCCCCTCACCAGACTACCTCATCTGAGACTCATCAGACTCTGTATGCTCCCTCACTGGACCCCTTACACTACCTCATCTGAGACTCACAGTGGGGTCGTATATTTTGTTGGTTGGGTGTTGGTATAATGTGCACAGTTCACAATGTAAAAAGTTTGCCACAGAAGTGAAGTCGTTATCCATGCAGACGCATATTTCATACGCAGGAAGGCAGAATACGCGGCACCCTCTTCTAGTGATAACTCGTTTCATTGCACCCCGTCACAATTCTTTATAGGCAATGTGTAGACAATAAAGGAGAGGTTTCGAGTTGAGCCGGTGTGTGTCATTGAACTATCCTTCCTCACTCTCTGCTCCCCCTCGCCTCTCTATTGCCCAGGGGAGAGGGGGCAGTTTCGGTGTTGTACTCCGATGCCACGCGTTCCCTTCTCTCTCTCTTTATTAGACCCAGGGCTCCGAAATCTCAAAGGCCGTCTGGAGACACGTTTGGGGCGAAATTGCATTTTTACCGTGGGCAGTTTTGAGCCCTGTATACACGACTCGTTCATCATCTTCCGGAAGAAAGGAACAGGGTCTTTGTTTGTTGTTTATTTTACACATCTATAATTTTTCTGGGGGCCACGTTTCCTCGCTTGCATTGTCTGAACTACACACAGGAGGAAATTGAAGTTCATGCAGCGTAATGTCAGTGGGAGAGCACAGAACAGTAAAGGGTCCTGGAAGAACAGAGGAATCCAGTGTGTGTGTGTGTATGTGTGTGTGTGTGTGTCTCTCTTGCTTTAGTGCTCTAAATACCCCTGGGGTAAAATGGAGCCAGCTCACTGGAATGTATCTAAACGTGTGGAGGATACAATTGAAGAACAAAATCTCATTAACAGTAATGTACTTGTGAGACAGTGGGTGTATGAGTCTGTGTGTGTGTGTGTGTGTGTGTGTGTGTGTGTGTGTGTGTGTGTGTGAGAGAGAGAGAGAGAGAGTGTGTGTGTGTGTGTATGTGTGTGTGTGAGAGAGAGTGTGTGTGTGTGTGTGTGTGTGTGTGAGAGAGAGAGAGTGTGTGTGTGTGTGAGTGAGAAAATGGGCGTATGAGTGTATGTGTGTGTGAGTGAGAAAATGTGTGGGGGTGTATGAGTGTATGTGTGTGTGTGTGTGTGTGTGTGTGTGTGTGTGTGTGTGTGTGTGTGTGTGTGGGGGTGTATGAGTGTATGTGTGTGTGGGTGTGTGTGTGTGTGTGTGGGTGTATGAGTGTATGTGTATTTGTGTGTGTGTGTGTGTGGTTGGGGGGGTGTATATGTGTGTGTGTGCAGGGGGTGTATGAGTGTGAGAGTATGTGTGTGTGTGTATATGTTTGTATATGTTTGTGTATGTGTGTGTATGTGTGTATGAGTGTATGTTCGTTGGTTGAAGATGTGGATATGTTCTTCCCTGTGAGCCGCATGTTGCTCTTTACGATTACACCTCTCATTAACTAGTCAATAAAGCATCGGAACTGTATGTTCAGTGTGTAACTTGTATGTAGATGTATGTAAATATTTGATCTAACATGCACAGGGACCCACAACGAGGATAAGCCTATGAAATGTAAAACAGGGGGGTGTACAAGACACCAGACATAAATCTTTCCCTCAGGTTCCAATACGCTTGGTGATTATGCCTGAAAGTTATGATAATGTTTAGTGTATTCAGTATTTGGGTGCTCACTGGAGCAGATAGTACATTAATCACGTCTGTCTCCCTGGGTTTGGGTGGAGGTGGGGGGTGGTCTGGCATTTCAGTGGCTGTGCTCTTGCAGGGGCTTGTGGTGTGAAGCTGTCTGTCTGTCTGTGACTCAAACGATCTGTTGAAGCCCCAGTATTTACATCCTGTCACTTGTTGCGTCCCTCTGTCATTCATGGGTACAGATCAGTGGACCCGGACCCACTTCAGAGTGGCATCTCTCAATTTACACAGACATGAAGGTGTATTAAACATGCACTGTGTGTGCGTGTGTGTGTGTGTGTGTGTGTGTGTGTGTGTGTGTGCGTGCGTGTGTGTGTGTGTGTGTGCGTGTATGCGTGTATGTTTGTGTGTGTGTGTGTGTGTGTGTGTGTGCATATTTGTAGTTGCATGTGCATGTGTGTGCGTGTGTGTGTGTGTGTGTGCGCGTGTGTGTGTGTGTATGTGTTTGCGTGTGTGGGTGTGTGTGTGTTTGCTTGCGTGTGTCTGTGGGTGTGTGTGTGTGTGTGTGTATATGTGTGTTTGCTTGCGTGTGCCTGTGTGTGTGTGTGTGTGTGTGTGTGTGTGTGTTTGCTTGCGTGTGCCTGTGTGTGTGTGTGTGTGTGTGTGTGTGTGTGTGTGTGTGTGTGTGTGTGGGTGTGTGCTTGCTTGCGTGTGCCTGTGTGTGTGTGTTTGCGTGTGCCTGTGGGTGTGTTCAAAATTCATTTTGAACTGTACTAGGTTCTGACATTCAGACACCCACACAAGGCCAAGCCTGCATACATGCGCATGTCAGAAGCTTCAGGAAAACGTGCCCGTGTGATGTCAGCGCCAAGCTCTGACACGAGACCCCCCCAACTGTGCGCCTCCAGACCTTCATTCACGATCATTCCCACAATGCACCGGGGGGTCAGCTCAGTGGTGTCTCCCCCCCACCAGTGATGGTCCCGGGGTGAGCGGGACAGCCAGTGCTGACGGGCGCGTTTAAAACGCCCGCTTTGAAGACGAAGATCAGCCGCCCGGAGAAGCCAAACAGGAGCCTTCAAGGGGCGCGGATCACAGGCAAAGCCAAATATTTGGATAGCGAAAGCTGAGGCGGTGCGGAAAGGAAGTCTTTTCATCGCCTCCATGCAGTTTCCTGCAGCTGTCAGTTTGCATCAGACCGCTCTGCTGTATCTCTCCTGACAGGTAACGGGGCGAGACTGTAATTGAAAAAGCTAATTACAATATTCATATTTGAGGAACACACACACACAAAAACATTTTCCGTGCCGGGTGCGCTAGCATTTCAAAGATCGGGGATGAAAGCGCGAGCAGAAAACGGCGGTATTCCGATTCCTCTTTGACACGCAGACTTTGTTGAAAAGTTAGGGGTTGGGGAAGGGAGCTGCACCGCACGTCTCAAAACTGACAACAACACAGCGTATCTTCTGTTGCTATCTTTGCCTTTGGCTGTCGGGTACAGAGATTCTGAGATAAGCACAACACAGATTATTTCCATTAGGTCGACGGTGACTGAATCGGCCAAGCTGCCAGTTCCCTGGAGGGTGTGTGTGTGTGTGTGTGTGTGTGGGTGTGTGTGTGTGTGTGTGTGTGTGTGTGTGGTGTTAGAGTGAGAGTGTGAGTGTGTGTGTCCTGTCCCTGGCTCTATGTTCAGGGTGTGTGTGTGTCTGTGTGTGTGTGTGTGTATGTGTGTGTGGTGTTAGAGTGAGAGAGAGAGTGTGTGTGTGTGTGTCCTGTCCCTGGCTCTATGTTCAGGGTGTGTGTGTGTGTGTGTGTGTGTGTGTGTGTGTGTGTGGTGTTAGAGTTAGAGAGAGAGTGTGTGTGTGTGTGTCCTGTCCCTGGCTCTATGTTCAGGGTGTGTCTGTGTGTGTGTGTGTGTAGGCGTTAGAGTTAGAGTGAGTGTGTGTGTCATGTTAGAGTGTGTGTGTGGTGTTAAAGAGTTAAAGTGAGAGTGTATGTGTGTGTCCTGTCCCTGGCTCTTTGTTCAGGGTGTGTGTGTGTGTGTGTGTGTGTGTGTGTGTGTGTGTGTGTGTGTGTGTGTGTGTGTGTGTGTGTGTGTGTGTGTGTGTGTGCTGTCCCTGGCTCTATGTGCAGGGTGTGTGTGAGTGTGTGTCATCTTAGAGTGTGTGTGTGGTGTTAGAGTTAAAGTTAGAGTGTATGTGTGTGTGTGTCCTGTCCCTGGCTCTTTGTTCAGGGTGTGTGTGTGTGTGTGTGTGTGTGTGTGTGTGTGTGTGTGTGTGTGTGTGTGAGTCTGTGTGTGTGTGTGCTGTCCCTGTCTCTAAGGCCGCAGGCGGCTCCGCTCCACTGGTCTGGCACAAGCCGCCCTGTTCTGCAGTGTAGACCGCAGTCGTGTGGAGCAATCCCCTCTCCATCCCTGCAGGGTTCTCCCCCCCTGGTTCTCTCTGCTGTTTCCCCTCCTCATCCCAGCCAGCGTGGTGAAGAGTGGCCCAGTTTGAGGCCTCTTAATGAGGCAGGGAGAAAGCTCCACGCTCAGGCCTTTTTCTGAGGGCTGAACAGCACGAGCTGAGTTTACTGTGTTTTGTGGTCGACAAAAAAAAAAGAAGTCGAAATTCGCAATCAGGCTGGCAAACGCTGGAGACAGAAATATTTACTAGGCAGTGTGTACTGCACCAATTAAGGGTTTTTTTGGGGGGGGGGATTTAAGGGGAAAAAATAACTGGTGCCAAATGACGTGTGTGTGTCACCACAGGCATGGGCCCACCCAGCAGGTAGCAGGTAGTGGAGAGCAGCCTCATACCCCTGTCTCTCTGATGAGACGTTGCTGATCCCCCTGTCTCTCTGATGAGATGATGCTGATCCCCTGTCTCTCTGAAGGGGCGTTGCTGATCCCCCTGTCTCTCTGAAGGGGCGTTGCTGATCCCCCTGTCTTTCTGAAGGGGCGTTGCTGATCCCCCTGTCTCTCTGAAGGGGTGTTGCTGATCCCCCCGTCTCTGATGAGACATTGCTGATCCCCCTGTCTCTCTGATGAGACGTTGCTGATCCCCCTGTCTCTCTGATGAGACGTTGCTGATCCCCCTGTCTCTCTGATGAGCCGTTGCTGATCCCCCTGTCTCTCTGATGGGGTGATGCTGATCACAGCCTTGCTGGACCCTGTCCCATCTGGGTTTGCCCAGGTCACAAGGGTCCCAATGGAATGCCTTAGACTCATAAGCAGAAGAATAAAGTCTACATTTATAGAGTTCTGAATATGGGAAGATCCAGTGTTACTTGCTGCTTGGCTCATGTACTGTAGCCCTCCTTCACCCTCTTCATCTGTTCTGGAACCCCCTTCCATCCCCTATGACCTGCTATTTCTTTTTAAGTCAATTTTCACACGTATGCTCATGTGTCAACGTGGTGTGTGTGAGTGTGTGTGTGTGTGTGTGTGGCAGTGAGTGAGTGAGTGAGTGTGTGTATGTGCGTGAGTGTGTGTGTGTGTGTGTGTGTGTGTGTGTGTGTGTGTGTGTGAAATGTGCTAGACAGCTCAATCTTATTTGTGCCACATGACTTATTTTTCATCACAACGTCAGGAAGTGACCAAAAAAAATGGCCACAGATTAATCATTCCGGGCAGTTGGACAAAGGCTCATTCTGAAACGATGAAATGAGATCTAAAATGGGATTGAGCTCAGACGTGAAGCAGCCTAACGCCCTGACAATCAGCATCCCTGTTTATTAGCATGCTGTAGTGGATATAGGGATGCTGCTCGGTGCCCTTACTCTAATGCCAGAAACCTCGTTCCTCTCATTCTCTTACTGTACCCGCGCCCTGCTGGCTGATTCCTGAGGCCAAGATTTACAGCTCCGCATTACAACTGTCCTGACACATTAATGCACACATTAGGCTCCCCAAAACCTCTCCATCCCCATCTCTTTAAGCGCCCCTCCTTTGTGTATGAAATGAGTCTGAAGAGCGCACTAAATCTACGGCCTCTCGTATTTCATCGTGTTCCGTCTGCTCGCTCTGATGGAGGGCTCCGGGTATTCATTTCAGCAGAAAAGAGGAAAGAAAGAGGGGGATGAAAGAGGGGGAAGAGCGAGAGCTCTCAGTGGTGATCGGGCCGGCGGCGCTCGTGCTCTGGTAAATCAGGGGCACGGGAATAGTGGGGAACGGAGGGAACAGAGCAGGAGAGGGGGAAATATTAGCACAGCTTTTAACACTGTTTCTCCCCCGAGCAGCAAGGATTGGCGGCTGAGGGACTGGGTGTGTTACTGTAGGAGTTTGGGAAACAGTAGAAGAGGTACGAGAGAGCACTGGACACAGTGACACCCTGTCTCACACACTCACACTGGAATAACTCCTCTGTGACCTTCAAGTCCAGTGAGGGGCAAATCTTTGAAAAGCTCAGTGGGACTTATCCATCCACAAGCTTGTACTCTATCTTTGACCGTTCTGTAACTTGGGAATGATGAAGTGGTGCGATCTATTTGAGTGTGTGTGTGTGTGTGTGTGTGTGTGTGTGTGTGTGTGTGCAAGTATGTGATCTATTTGAGTGTGTGTGTGTGTGTGTGCACGCATGTTTGTGTGTGTGTGTGTGAGTGTGTGTGTATGTGTGTGTTCACATGTTTGTGTGTTTGTGTGTGTATGTGTGTGTATGTGTATGTGTGTGTGTGTTTGTGTGTGTGTGTGTGTGTGTGTGTGTGTGTGCACATATGCATATGTTTGTGTATGTGTGTGTATGTGTGCGCATATGTTTGCCTGACCCCAGCAGTACAGATTAAATGTGAGGGAATGGCCGCTGTATTGTCCTGACTGGGGTGTTGTGTGGGGTTGTAATTATTCTCACCCTGCATCACGGTGAGCCCGGCACTCTAATCAGACTGAAGAGGCGAGGCGGTGTTTCATTAAAGGTCACGGACGGACAGACGGACACTCTGCTTTGTAGAAAACACAGCCTTTTCTTCTGCCTCTTTGTGCACGCAGCCCGATAAGGGGAGCGTTCTGCTGACTTTCAACTCTTTACAGGCGTGTATCGACGTTTTTATGCAAATTGGGAATCATTCATTTTCTCTGATATTTTGCTCTCTAGTGATTTGCAAATTGGGTTTAAACCTTGCCCCCCCCTCGCCACCGCTCGGAATATTAAAGAGGAGAGAGTTCACGGATAAGAGGAACAGCTTTGCGGAATAAGAATGTTCTATGATCTATGATTTTTACTATAGTTTTGGTCGTTTGGTCTTTTGACGTACTGTATACTGATGCTCGTTCAAGAGAGTGACATGATTTTTAGTTATAGTGAAAGACCTAATCTCGGACATTTTGGATATTAAAAAACGAAGGACTTCACGATGTGATATTATCCATTTTTAATAAAAACTCTACTTCTCTGCCAGCGTAGCGGTCTAACGCACCGTATTTTGACTGGTCTGATACGGTGTGCGCTGCCTGTCAGGGACGCAGTTCGAAACCCGTCTCTACCAGACCGGCCCTGGTCATCAGTCCCGATCGGGGGTGGCGTTTGGCTGTCTGCCCCAGGGGGTGGGGGGGAGGGTGAGCCGGCTCAGGTGCGCCGTGAAGCACGTAAGGGAGTCTCCAGAACATGGGTGGGCGAATTCTGTCTTGAAGGAAGCAGAGTTTGCTGCCCTCTGAGAATTAGCTTGCCTCGTAGAGACGAGCAGCGGACCTGTGTGGGGAGGGCAAATCGAAACAAATAGAGGATGTAATTGGCTACTAAATTTGGAGAAAAGCTAAAAAAAAAAAAACGGGCCAGGGCCAATGATAAAAGGGGCAGTGCCCACCTGTATGACATCATCTCCAATTAGCTGAGGGTGAGCTCAGTGACAGTGAGCAGGGTCACAGGGTGGGCACAGTGACAGTGAGCAGGGTCACAGGGTGGGCACAGTGACAGTGAGGGGGGCCCAGGTCATCGACATGCTTCCTCTGTCAGGTTTGTCTGTGCTCTGGGTCTCGCGGTGGGACCGATCGAGGACCTGTCTGGGTTTTTAGGCAGTATGGGACGGGACATGGCCGGGGTTCAGTGCTGTGGAGCGGTGAATGCCATCCTCATTAGGCGCACAGTTCAGCGGTTCCATAGCGACAGGCTCCAGCGTTGGTGCCCTTTTAAAATGTGCTCATTAGAGGGCATCGCGTGCCACGCCAGCACAGTGCCGGGTTACGGGACGCTGGCATTGTCTCTCCGCTCTTTTTAATGACTCATTATTTCCGAAGGCCTGCGTGTGGGTGTGCGTTAAAGTAAAAGATTGACAGAGATAAGCCCAGATGAATAATCGCGTAACTGGTTAATCATGGTAATGGCGGTAAAGTGCTGAATCCTGCACACTCCGGGGGTGATTACAGGGACTCGGGGGTGAGAGAAGTCCGCTCAGTCTCTCTCCCGTTGCGTCACTGGCCCGGATTCAATCAACGTGTGTTCTTGAGCTTAATTACGAGTAAAAATTAAGGACCAATGGGCCTCCCGGGTGGTCTAGCGGTTAAAACGTTCGACGCTGGCCACTGCGACCGGGGTTTGATTCCACTGGCCCTGCCAGTATCGGCTTTGGCCGGGAGTGCCACTGGGGGGCGGAAATTGGCTGTCCATCCCAGGGATGGGGGAGGGAAGCCGACACGAGTAAGCTGCGTATAGGAGTAGTCCTGTGTGTACCGGAGTTACAGTTGACAGCTTGGTGAGTGCCGGCTCCGAGGAAGCGGTACATTGCCTTTGTCCCTGCCGGTCTCAGGGCTACGGCAGCAAACTCACAATACGAGGGGATTGACATGAAAAAGAGAGGATGTAATTGGCTACTAAACTGGGAGAAAAAGGGAGAAATTCAGACACAAATTCTAAAAAAATTAAAAATAAATGAAGGACCAATGGCGATTGAATCCAGTCCAGCGTGCTTCTTGAGCCCCGGTGGTCGTTGGGCTTCTGATGGTGGTGCTGGGGGTCGCTGGCAGTGACGAGGTGCTCAGCGCATAATCTAGACAACTGGCCATTTGATAAGACACCCGTCACGGCAGCACTGTCACGGCAGCACTCTGGGCTCCCGCTGGGGGGTCCTCTGTCCCCTAGGGGGTCCTCTAATGAAATGGCTCCCCAAATGGTTCCCGGAATCATTTTCCCATCAGATAATGCAAGGAGCCAGGAGGGAGCAGGATGGAACACTTTTTTTTCTTCTTTGTGTATTGTTCAGTTTTCCAATCACACGAGTGTCATTCTGGTCTTCTCCAAGTGAGTTATCATATTATTAAATTTGGACCAGGCATGAAAAGGCAGAACTGGCTCGGTGGCAAAGTGCCGTTCTCACGGAACTGCCTTTTGTTTTCCTCGTGTCTCACCAGCCTCAGTTTCCATGACTACCTGGAAATTAATTTTTCATCCCTGAATAGTTCATATCACCTCCTGGAGTCATGAGTAAAGAATAGCTGGCCTTGTGGCGTCCCCACTCCAGACCAAACTGAAAACTCTTTCTCTCGGTTTTACTTGCCTTGCAGAAACGTAACGATGGTGCTTGTTGTACACGGTATTATTTACCATTTTTAATTTGGTCATTTTCTACAGCACATGATCACTGCAGATGAAACACTGGGCTGAAATAACGTTCCTTTAGGTACATAATAAAAAGCCCTTGCTGTCTCAATGCCTCGAGCACGCCCACCTCTGTGGATGAGTACAATAGGAAGCCAATTGCCAATTATACCCTCTCTTTTTCATGTCAATTATCCCCTCCCTTGTTTGAGAGCTCGCTGCCATAGTCCTGAGACCGGTAGTGAGCGCTTTACTGCCTCCTCCGAGTCGGCACCCACCATGGTCACCGTAACACACAGGACCACTCATATATGCAGCGATCTCATATCGGCTTCTCTCCCCCTACCCTGGGGCGGACAGGCCAAATGCCGCCCCCTGGTACTCCCAGCCAGAGCCAAAACTGGCGCGACCTAGGTGGAATCGAACCTCGGTCGCAGTGGGCAGTGTCGGACATTCTTACCACCCAGGAGGCCCTTGTAATCCATGTTATTAAAAATGCTAATCATCTGAACAAAGATCATATCGGCTCTGTCTGGAGACGAAGAAGACCGGAGGCTGGCCAATGGGGGTCTGGCACAGAGCGGGCACTGCCTGCCAGCCTGGGCTCCAGGAGGACTGCGATGGACGGGCCAATAATTGGGGTCGGCAGTGACTCAGTGGTTAGCGACATGGGCTGGCAAGCGCAAGGTTGCTGGTTCGAATCGCAGGAAGGCCAAATAAAAAAAACAATGAACTGGAAACAGAAGGGAGGCTAGTTCACTTCCTGGGGCACTGCCGAAGTGCTCTTGAACAAGGCACTGAACCCCTAAACTGCTCCAGGGGCGCCTACTATGGATGACCCTGCGCTCGGACCTCTCTGATGGAATACATATGTATAGTCTAGGTGTGTGTACCCACCACTAGGTATGACCAAGGTATAACCTTGTGTAACATGACTAATAAAGCATATTCATATAACCAACCCATACACACACCTGCCTGTACTGAAGGAAAGAGCACTTGATTTATAGCAACGCTAAAAAGGCAGGTTGAACAGACAACATGACGTTAACGGACAAAATATGTAAAGCAGGTAATTATATGGACTCTTAAGGCCTATGCCTTATTCTCAGTTACAGAGAATAAGAACACACATGGACACACGGACACATGCATGCAACCAAAGCTTTCCGAAGCATAAAACATTTTAATGGCAAACATGAAATATGACAGCAATAATTCTGTACTGCATAAAATAAATTTTCTTTGCATTGCAAAGAGAAATGAAATAGATATGGCGTGAGATTTGGCTAGGGAAAAATGTACTTTAATAGTAGCACATGCAGCAAGCCCTGGTGGAATGAGCGTGTGACACTTCCGGGACTGATAGCCCGTCTTCGAGTGCAGACATGAGCAGAGTCAGTGGAGCAAAGCATGGAGTCCAACATGTCGGGGAGGTAATATATCGGTGAATTCATAACGTCTTAAACATAGAGATAGACCAGCGTGCTGCCTGACATTTCAAAGGAGTCCATCTGAAGGGACTGCTCCCCACTGACTTTGATAATGCAGTACAGACAACAAGCACACGTAGCATTCCACCTGAAAGAAATATCACATAACACACAGCTACTTTGCTGGATTTGTTCAGGTAAAGGTGTTTCATTATTTTATTTTACACAGGTTATGGAAGCTAAAAACCCACAAACAGTAGCACAGTCCAGTCCATCCCGTCATAAATACTGTTGTTGCGTTTTAAGGTTAAGAGGTTATACGGGGTAAGTTTGAAGAAGCTCCTGGTCCTATTTATGCACCTCTACATAAAATATTTAGCACCTTTTATGCACTAAGGGAAATCGCACACATAGATGCGAAATATTTTTCTTTCTTTTTTTCCCATGAACAATATGCATATTTAATGAGAGGCACACTACTATCAAGAAAAGTAATATTATGCATCTGAAGAACTGCGTATGAATCAAGGGAAAGGGTATATAGCATCACTTGAAGAAATGAATTGGGAATTTCCCCTCATTGTGATTGGTTAGTAAACGCCACATGTTCCCTTTCGTTTGGTCAGCTCGACGCCACAGCTACTGGAACACGCCCACTCAGGGGCGCGTGCCAATCACCATGAAGGCCCTGTCTTCCAGAGGGTATGAATGCCAGTGATTGGCCATTAAAACTGCCGGGTTAACCTCACTTCCTGGTTGGATAAGGCTGTAGCCAGTGTTGTCCCTGGTTTACATTTTACGTTTTAACATTTTAAGCGTTTAGCAGACGCTCTTATCCAGAGCGACTTACAAGATGTGCATTAACTGTGCAAGATGTGCCTTAAAGAGACTGGGTCTGACTGCCCCGTCTCTTTCCCAGAATTATCTCTGTCTACTGATGACAGCAGCATGCTTTCAGTCTTCTCTGAGGACCAGTTGTCCCTCGCCATCCTCCCCATCTTCCCGGATGTGGTCAATGAGGTAAAGACTTCCTGGAACCGCAGGGGTCACAGGGCTTTGCAGTCCTGATATGTGTTATGCCCCCTGTTCTGGCCACATGTTCCCCTCTTCCCCAAACATGGAAATAGTGTACAATATGAAAATGGTGTGAAATCAAAAGAGAGGGAAGGTTCATCTAGAACACACGCATTTCAGAGCCTTATCTCTGAGCCTCGTTTTATTCCAGTATTGCTGCACGTGCACCAACGGGGTAGATTACATTGATTCATTTGGATCGACTCTTGCAATTACATCACTAGCCCTGTTAGATAAGGCACATGAATAAGTATTTAAAAAACACCTCGTTCAATTGTGAATTTTATTGTGAATGATTTATTTATTGCATAAGGCTGGAGGTTGTTTAATTTCCATCCCACACAGCGTATGTCTATAATGTGATTTCATCCATTCACCAAGGATAATGTTCCCCTCAGAATTTTAATTTGGGTGTACACAAAGTCTTGTGTTTTGCCAGGAGAGTGAAATATGAGCACCGTGCCTGGCAACGAGAGGTCAGTGGATCTTTAATGGAAACAGGCAATAACTACGTGCTACAGCAGAAAGTGGTCATTAATACTGTGTGAGAGGGAGAGAGGGAAAGAGGGAGAGAGGGGGACAGAGAGAGAGAGGGGGGGAGAGGG
>JAINUG010000034.1:2732500-2882500 GCA_029706075.1 Aldrovandia affinis
ACTCGCTGTTTTATCATTTTATCTTTTTTTCAATCTCTCTCTTTCTCCTTTTTGTAATACCATAAAAATGGATAGGGAACAAAGAATTAGCCAGTGCATTGTTCAAGCCGTAGGCGTGGATCTCCCCCGGTCTTTATCTCAGACTGACGGCGGATAGTGGCCCTGCTTCAAACGACGGCCTGGAGCGCTCGCATCAAAGCGCCGCCGCCTGGCGTCGAGGCCCGAAGAACATGTCAGCAAGACCACACAAGACCGCCTCTGTGATTGTGCTGGAGTCTCCCTGTTTTCAGAGGATAGGAAGACTGTTTCGCTTGTGTTTATTTCACAAGCCGTGGAGGCTGAGGGATAGTAGAAAGAGGGAAAGAACGATAGAGACAGGCACGGAAAGAAAGGGAGAGGAATTCCAATGCGTCCAATGAGTTCCCGTCACCAGGAAGAAGTGGGTGACGACAGTATGTGCTACAATGGCAGTATTGTACAGATTCGGGATCGACTGCATTTTTTCCAAATAGATACAGTATATATATTTCATCACTTGAGGAGAGTGATGCCCACTGCAGGAGTACAAAGACAAGGTACTTGTGTAAAACATGTATACTGAATTCTGCACTGGGCTCTGGAACACTCAGATGTAAAAAAAAAAAAACCTTTGTCTGAACGGGTGCATACTTTTCTTTATTTTTTTATTCATTTTATTATTTTTTCGTTTGTATGGTGAAATTGTGTTCAATAACTGAATGCACTGTTGCCCCTCTGTGCTGCTTCCAGCATTTTTACTGCCCACGTGAGGACAGACTGAAGGTGATCTGCATTCACACAAATAAGATAACACACCGTCTCTGTGAAGCAGTGGAGCTTCTCTATAACACACCGTCTCTCTGAAGCAGTGGAGCTTCTCTATAGCACACCGTCTCTGTGAAGCAGTGGAGCTTCTCTATAACACACCGTCTCTCTGAGAAGCAGTGGAGCTCTGTGAAGCAGTCTATAGCACACCGTCTCTGGAGCTTCTCTATAGCACAGTGAAGCAGCTTCTCTATAACACACCGTCTCTCTGAAGCAGTGGAGCTTCTCTATAACACACCGTCTCTCTGAAGCAGTGGAGCTTCTCTATAACACACCGTCTCTCTGAAGCAGTGGAGCTTCTCTATAGCACACCGTCTCTCTGAAGCAGTGGGGCTTCTCTATAACACACCGTCTCTCTGAAGCAGTGGAGCTTCTCTATAGGCTGAAGCAGTGGGGCTTCTAACACACCGTCTCTCTAGCTTCTCTATAACACACCGTCTCTCTGAAGCAGTGGAGCTTCTCTAAAGGGGAGAGCTCATGTTTAAGATTAGGACGCTGGAATCTGCAGCGTCTGGGGCGGAAGTGGCGGGGGAGGGAATTGTTAAGCCCATTGATGAAAGAGATGGTGTGATAGGTAAAGAGAGGTAAATCTTTCTCCTGCGGAGGTCAGGATTCACGTACCCATGACAATGTACCAATGATATTTAGATTTAGATTTTTATTATTATAATTTTTTATTTTTTATTTTTTCCAGATTCTTTCCCCCATTTTCTCCAAATTTAGTAGCCAATTACACACTCTTTTTTTCATGCCAATCCCCCTCTCGTATTGTGAGCTCACTGCCATAGCCCTGAGACCGGCAGTGACAAAGGTGATGTAACACCTCCTCCAAGCCGGCACTCACCAAGCCTTCGAGTGTAAATCCGGTACACAGAGCCAGTCCTATACGCAGCAAACTCATATCGCCTTCCCTCCCCCCTCCCTGGGGCGGACAGCCAATTGCCACCCGTTAGTAGCACTCCAGGCCAGAGCCGATACTGGCGAGGCTGGCGTTGTAACTGCTACACCACCCAGGAGGCCCACAGTTACTTTTTTAGGCATTTAGCAGATGCCCTTATCCAGAGCGACTTACACAGTTTACATTTCTTTACATACAATCCATTTATACAGCTGGACATTTTACTGAAGCAAGGCTCGGTAAAATAGCTCAAGGGTATAACGGCAGTTCTCCACCTGGGAATTGAACCAGCAACCTCTGTGTTACAAGCTCAGTTCCCTAACCGTTACACTACACTGTCGCTCCCAGGCTGAGGCTTGTCTTTGTGCCGCGGGCCTGAAAGGGCTCCAGTCTCAGAGACGCCTTGCGTGTCACAGCCGAGTGACGAGGAACCGTGACGTCGCGCAGGGACATTATTTACGGCTCGAATTGTGGAATAACTGATCGGCCCGTGTGCGGACAGGCTGGGCCCGTCAGGCAACAACGGGCGGAAATGGAGGAACGAGGATGAATTACAGACGGAGTGATAAACCTAACCTCTCTCTCCACTCTCTCCTGCACGCCAATCAATAATTTATGTCTGTCGGTTTATTGTAAAGAGCAGATCAGTTCAGTGGCTTGATTGATGGGATTGTTGTTCAGTCGTCGGAGAAGAAGGGGTGTGATGCAGCAGAGCCGGCCTACGGACTCTTGTTATTGGACTCTTCTTGACAGCGAGTTCACCGTTGTTGCGTTGGATTTCCAGTAATTTCACTTGACACGCCCCTCATAACATTTATTCAGCTGATGTCCAGAAAACTTGCTCAGGGTGCTATGCTATTAAGAAAAGCATGGTCTTACCCAATGGGAGTGACAGTGAGAGAGATTTAAAGCAGTCTGTTTGATCTTACAGAGTCAGTCAGAGGGCATCTGGACGTGAAGCAGGAGACACTGATGAAAGAGTGGTGTAATTACAGGGAAAGTCAACAAAATTAATTCTGTGGGCGGAAATATCTGTGGAATTCAATCAACCACAACCCTCCGGTGAACAAGTAAAAACAAAAACAAAGGCATGAAGGTTTGCCTCTGTCACATCCCCAGTCTGTTTAAAATGGGGACATTTCATGTATCTTTAACTCTTTAATGAGGAACTGAACAGACGATTGGTGCAATTGAGGCAGTGGGAAGCTATGGCTGGGCCAAGTTTTTAGTTTTTAATGTTGAACAGACAGTACAATGCATGTTCACACTGAACACATGAACATTAGCATCACACTCAAAAAGAGGAATACTAGAGGTGTTGGACCAGTGGTTTATCAAAACAATCAGTAGAACTTGTGTTTGTAACGGTTTGGGTTGTGTGTTTGTAAAGGTTTGGGTCGTGTGTTTGTTAAAGATTTGGGTTGTGTGTTTGTTAAAGGTTTGGGTCATGTGTTTGTTAAAGGTTTGGGTCGTGTGTTTGTTAAAGATTTGGGTTGTGTGTTTGTTAAAGGTTTGGGTCGTGTGTTTGTTAAAGGTTTGGGTCGTGTGTTTGTTAAAGGTTTGGGTCATGTGTTTTGTAAAGGTTTGGGTAGTGTGTTGGGTAGGTTTGTGGTAGAGCAAAGTTAAGAGTCACTGAGAAGGAGATATAGTATATATATTCATATTGTAATGAGATCTATACCGCTCATCCACTTAAGCCAAGGTTAACAGCTACAAAATGAGAGCAGCGTTCATATCTGTCCGATAATGATAATGCAATAGCCATATTTTTTCTCTCTCTCTCTCTCTCTGCAGTTGACGATGACTTCCTGGGACTGGGGGACCTGCCAGAAACATTCCCCTCCGACCCCCCCGAGCCCCTCCCGCATTTCCTGATGGAACCAGAGGAGGCCTACATCGTCAAGAACAAGCCTGTCAACCTCTACTGCAAGGCCACGCCCGCAACACAGATCTACTTCAAGTGCAACAGCGAGTGGGTCCACCAGAAGGAGCACACCGTGGAGGAGCGGGTGGACGAGACATCTGGTCAGTGCTGGGGAGTGTGTGAGAGGGGCGTCTGGTCAGTGCTGGGGGAGTGTGTGAGAGGGGCGTCTGGTCAGTGCTGGGGGAGTGTGTGAGGGGCGTCTGGTCAGTGCTGGGGGAGTGTGTGAGAGGGGCGTCTGGTCAGTGCTGGGGAGTGTGTGAGAGGGGCGTCTGGTCAGTGCAGTGTGTCTGGTCAGTGCTGGGGGAGTGTGTGAGAGGGGCATCTGAGTGCAGTGCTGGTCAGTGCTGTGTGAGAGGGGCGTCTGGTCAGTGCTGGGGGAGTGTGTGAGAGGGGCGTCTGGTCAGTGCTGGGAGGGGCGTCTGGTCAGTGAGTGTGAGAGGGGCGTCTGGTCAGTGCTGGGGGAGTGTGTGAGAGGGGCGTCTGGTCAGTGCTGGGGACATCTGATCAGTGTGAGAGGGGCGTCTGGTCATTGCTGGGGGATTGTGTGAGAGGGGCATCTGGTCAGTGCTGGGGGAGTGTGTGAGAGGGGCGTCTGGTCAGTGCTGGGGGAGTGAGAAAATGTATAACTCTATAAAATCTGTAGAAGAGTGCAAAAATATATGTCTTTTCAAGATTCAAGATTCAAGAGTGAGTAAAGACTGGTGATTTTAATATTTTTAATCTGAATCATTTGTGGGCGTGCAATTCTTAATAGAAAGACTGAGAAACATGATAAGGTAAGAAAAGGGGAAGTGACGCACAGCTATACAAGACATGTATGCACACAGACACACACACTCTCTCTCTCTCACACACACACACACACACACACACACACACACACACACACACACACACACACACACACACACACACACACACACACACCCTCCGGCTCCTCCATCACACTGTCACAGTAAATACATTATTCATTATTCAGTAGAGTTTACCAGCTTCCCTCTCCACCGGTAATGAGTGCAGAATTCCTCTGCGCCCCCCATAGCCAGTCCTGTCAGACACCAAGGGTTTCCAAAAAATCTCACAGAATCACAGCTGAACTGACGTAGCGCTGTTAAGTTGTGTTATTGTTTATGCCATGTTGTTTTGGCTCCGGGACTCAGAGCACCATTAAGACCAAGACCCAAGAAGACACGGTCTGACACATGCTTTACGCTGAATCTCCATGTCTGACATACATCTCTGACACTAACCCTGTGGTAAAAGACACCAGGGACAAACGCGAGACAATGCGTGTGAATAATGCGCGAGAACGCAAGTAAACCCTGCGTGTGTGTCCCACGCTGGCTGTCTGCAGACTGAATGAGTGGAGAATGACTGGATCTGAACCAGCTTCCCAAGTGGAGACTCAGCTCAGCGGTCCTGTCACTATCCCTACTCCTCAACTGGCTCCCCGGCAGGGTCTGTCTATCCCCTCTCTCTCCCTCTCTCTCTCTCTCCCTGTCTCTTTTTCTCTCCTTTTCTGCTGATTACTGATAGCTTTAGGCACTTTTATGCACAATAATTTGACCAAGCTAAGAGAAAAGACAACTCTAAATCTAGTTACTTGCATTGTTTATAAGGCACAGTTATCAGCATAAACAAAATTAGTTTGGTATCTCACTATAGCGTCATGAGATGCAAGCCACAAATCACAAATCACAAAATCTGTGTTACTGATATACACAATCATGTACACAACTGTTACTAATACACACACACATGTACACCACTGTTACTAATGTACACACATGTGTACAGCTGTTGCAGTGGTCAGGTGCAGGAGCCCAGTTTGATATCTGTTTGGGGGTTTGAATGCTGCTCCTCTCAGTATCCAGCCCAGTGGGTGGACGGGAGGATGCGGTTTGAGTGAGCGTGTCCGCTCAGGTCTCTGGAAGTGGCTGTGTCTGCAGGTTGTTAATATCTAGAACCCCAATAACTCCTGTCCCCTCGGAACAGAGAGGAGAATAAATAAGAGTGAATGCAGTGTGATTGCTACCTGTGAGCTACAGAGGAACCGCCTAACGCCTAACACTATGGAAGCTCAACGCAGTCAATCAAGGGAGGCTTGTAGTGTGTAAATGACATCGAGACCCTGAGGGTACTTCCTTCTTTTAAATACACTATTCTATTTATTTATTTCTTCTCAGCCTGATGTATGTCTGCACCGCACCGCACACATGCACACATGCACACGCACACCCACACACACACACACACACACACACACACACACACACGTGCACACACACACGTGCACACACACACACACACACACATGCAAACACACACACATACGTACACACATGCACATACACACATGCACACACACACACACACACACACTCTACCCATTACCCACTGACACACACACACACACACACACTATACCCACTGGACACACACACCTAAAAGCACTCAACCCTAGCGGCAACACTAATCTGCTCTCTAAACCGAGCCATTGCCTGCTCTCCTCCACTCTAATTTCCTCTGATCCAACCACAGATAAGGCCTGGCTGGGCCACTCAATAGCCATTTGAGCGGGCAGAAACATGATCTGGAGTCTCTCTCTCTCACTCTCTCTCTCTCTCTCTCTCTCTCTCTCTCTCTCTCTCTCTCTCTCTCTCTCTCTCTCTCTCTCTCTCTCTCTCTCTCTCTCTCACTCTCTCTCTCTCTCTCTCTCTCTCTCTCTCTCTCTCTCTCTCTCTCTCTCTCTCTCTCTCTCTCTCTCTCTCTCTCACCCTCTCTCTCTCTGTGTGTGGGACAGGAGTAGATTAGCCGATGTCTGGATGGAGAGGAGCAGAGAGCGGGCATGTTATCTGTGCTGCGTTGCCTGGCTCAGGTCTAAAAAATCATTACTCCCGAGTTCCTCACAGAAATAAATAAAGAAAGACTCTGCTTACTGTAGAGGAGGAAAGAACCCGCTCCAGGATCATTAGCTGCCTGAAAATGGATTTTCTCAGTGACCAATCACGCTGCTGCAAGGAGGACCCCCTAGGAATCTTAGATGGACTCATCATGTTTCCCCTTTCTCCCTGAGAGCAGGAATCACAACCCCCCCCACATCTCCCTCCTAAAACCCTGCCCCATTATCTTGTCAATAGTTTCTCCTGGGTCAGACGCTGAAGCTCGGTGCTTGCTCTGTACAGATGCATGCTGGGATCTCTGTGAAGGAGCGGGGATGTGAACGCAGTGACCTTCAGAATCATCCAGAACCCAAACCAATCCCAGCCCACGTAATTGTCGCAAAAAGGTTTCTTTTCATGTGCAGGTCATGACCCTGTATACTTTCGAATGGTTCTTCATGCACTTTATAACAGTTTGAATGCAAGCTTTGCGCAGCGAATGGAGTCCACAGAGCACATTATAGCGTGGGAAACAGGGAGTAGATCTCGAAGCAGCAGTGTAGCGTAGGGACGGTGGCAGTGTCGAGTCATGGGTTAAGGAACTGGGCCTGTAACTCAGAGGATTGCAGGTTTAAATCCTGTGGTGGGGCACTGCTGTTATACCCTTGAACAAGGTGCTTAACCTGAATCACCAGCCCTGTAAATTGATATATGGATATAATGGACATATTAATGGATTTCACTGTATAAGGGCATCTGCTAAGTGAATAAATACTGAAATAATGATCAAAATCATAGTCTCTGTAACAGTACTTTACAGCACTGTCGTGTGCTGTATGTAGGACCATATAGTACATGTACATACATATAGTGCTCTGAACAATAAACGCAAAAAGCTTCTGTTTGTTCTGTTTTTGCTTCTGTGGGTTAGGGTTGGGGCTGGGGTTGGGGTTGGGGTTAGTGAGAGATGATGGTTCACAAAAGCCAATAAAGACGGGAAATCCACACAAACACTTCAGCCATTTGGCAGTGGTGACCTCTTTTAGTTTAATTACCAGAAAGTAACAAGACAAATAATAGGTCAATTTTAAGTACATATAGCCTTACTAATTGCTTTCTAGAAATTAAGTCCTGTGTTCCTCTACTTGTTTGTTGATTCAAACAGAAAGTTTGATTGAATCCTCAGCAGTCTGCCCAGTGGTGAGTACATTGTAGGTACATCATAGTTACAGTATCATAGCAGGTATCAAATAATTGTGTATTAGAAGACTTGTCAGTACATAGGTCCAGATAATGGCTGAGGTTCTGGTATGAACTTTTGCCAACCGTCATATCTCACTTAAACCATCATTTTTGGGTTTTAATTTTAACTTTTTTTTCAGCAGAAGGGTATCTAATCATACTTGCATACACATGTTACACATAATTGTGTGTGTATAACCAGTAAATACAGTTCATTACACTTAATTTATTCATGTTATATACAACTACTGCTTAAGTAGTTCAGAACATGAAGTCCTGCCTGCTATCCTGTGAACTTATAGTCTATTCCCTAAGAAATATGCAGGGCTTGTATTTCATGCATCACTTTATAGAAATTAAGGGGTGGAAGATATCTCCTAGGTACATTAAGAGTAGTAATGGAGTGATACAGCCATTATGCTCAATTTTATTATTCATAACAAACCTTTTTGTGACACCTGAAATATGAGCCCTGCACTTCAGGGATTTCCCTCGAGAGTATGTGCATGTGCACGCATTCCTCTGCTTCCAACAGGTCTCTGAAACATCGACAGTATTTTCAAGGACAATGTGTACATCTCCTGATTCATAACTGAGTGTAAGAAAATATAGGCCATCAAGCTAAACGTTTTGTTTTTATTAGATTGTATTGCAACAATTCTCCTGAAAGTAAGAATAGCCCAAACATTCACAGGAAGCAGGAATGGCTTCCTGCTCTGAACTACTTAAGGAGCAGTGCTTGGAGAGAAATCACAGTTCTGGCTGCTGGAGCAGCTATGAGACCAACTCAAAAATCACGTTTTTTAAGGTAAGGGAAAAACATCAAATCCTAGAAACAAATTTAGGGTTGATTTGGACAACATGGTCATAGCTTTAAGTTAGTAAATTTAATTATCAGTCTACAGAAGTCCGGTATTGCACATACAAAGTGGTTTGTTGGTCTAAAGCAATTTAGAAAATGGTGATTGTGTCTACTCTAGTGGACATGACCCTGCATGACACCACCTGGCTAGCTATATTTAGACTTAATTTATATTTAGTGTTTTTGAACCCCTGGTGCTCTGTATGGGAGTGTAATGTTAAATGACATTGGGAGGTTCTGTGGTTCTGTGTGGTTCAGTGTGGCTCAGTACGTAGAGCATGGCACTGACAATGCTTAGGTTGTGAATTCCATTCCCATGGGGAGCACGTATACTGAAAAATTTATGCATTAACTACTAAGTAGCTTCAGACAAAAGCGTCTGATAAATGGCATATACTATATGTATATTAGGTAAGGCGCTTGCCATAACAGCACTTTAGTATCGCTGCCATTTTGGCTCTAAATAATGGCTCTTAATAATGGATTTGTGTGTTGCAATGGCTTCCAGTTTCCAGCATTATTGTGCTGGAGTGTACCTCAATTACCTTACCTAATACATCAGCTAACTTTTCATCATTCATTTTGAACCTCAATTTTAATAAAAACTCATCAGTGCATTGGTCCGTATAAAAGTCAGACCTGTTCCAATTTGGTGAGAACCTGTATAACGCTATTAAAAAGAGCACAAATATGCCTTGTGAAATGCTAACCATTTTCACTGGTCTTTTTAATAAAACCTAGAACAGATTTCCATGAAATTACGAGGATAGTATTTGTCCTTTGCCCAAAAAAAAAATCGACATTGGTGCTGGAACAGCGTGAGGAGGAGACCCGTGATTTTTGGATTTTGAATGTAAACGCTGTGCAAGCATTATCTAAACACTGCACGACCTATCGTTTAGGTTTGTCTGTTTTTTCATTCCCACCATGGCTGGGAAGAGTCAGACAGTTTTTCTAGTGCTTTGTCTGTGCACTACTGCAGTTCCCCTCCTGACCTCTAGAGGCCTCTGTTTGAGTGACGCACGCCTTCTGATGGAACCACTGATGTGCGGAACATTGATGGATCCATCAGGGCTTTCAAATGGCACCGAGGCCAGATTGATTCCCTCCTCCGTCACACTTTACACACCTGCAGGTTATCTTTGTCTGGTGGACGTACCTTGACTGGCTCACAGAGAGTTTTGTCAGGGGGGCATCGGGCCCCATGGGAGAAGGAGTCTGATACAGCACTTTCATCAGTGGTCTGTAAAGGCTCTGTCCCTCTCTTATCTCTTTAAAGTGGGCACACCATAGTGGCTTTTAAGCAATGCCATTGCCAAACTTGACAAGCTGTGCTGCACTGATTCTGTTGCACTATGGACCTCGTTTAACTGTAATTTCTCTTTTTGTCACGGCGATCCTGTATCGGATTGTTTTTTCTCTGGTTGCCATGAAAACTTCTGGTTGACCAGTAGGTTTGAAAGTATTCAGGGAATAATGTAGAGGTGGCTCTTATCCTTCTGTACTGGATCCAGGACTGGTGTCCTCCTCCCTTCTCCTGTGAGAACATTTTTGTAATGATTTCTGGAGTTTAGGGATTGTCATTGTTAATCTCTGTCCGACCATTGATTTCTACAAACGAGCCTGTGGTAATTATCCATCATTACGACGCTGTGACGTACCCCCGAGAGGGACCGTAGCCCCCCTTGAGCAATGGGGCTGGCCACTGGAGAAGAGTGCTCTTCATTAGAGAGGATAATCAAGATCGTTTCTCCAGCTGCTCCTACCAGCGAGCCAAATGTTACCGATCAATATTAAAACTGCGCGCAACGCTAATGATGACATTAATGACGAATCATTTTTTAAACGTAACACTGCGCTATCCGACGGCCAAATGATGTGGGAAATGTATTAACGGGCATGTGGCAAAGCCGTGGAGAGATTCTGGGGAGTGTGCAGTCAAGTGGGGCAGTGACTGGGGGTTCTTCTCCCTCCTTTTGAACACTGAGCTCAGTCCAAATTGATAAACAGTAGCGCTGTATAGAAATGGGGTAATGCTATGTAACCATCATTGATTATTATTATTACTATTATTATTATTATTATTATTATTATTAATAATAATAATAAATGCTAAGCAAACACTTGATGTAATATGATGTAGAATGAGGAGATGAGTAGCCTGACGGGAGGAGTAAGCAGTTATCTAGTCAGTGCTGGTGTACCTCTTCACATCCCAGTCACCTTCCTGCCACACTTCTATTCATTTTATTTTCCACTCCACCCCCCCCTCTGCCACACACACTGTGGGCTGAATCACAAGCCTTAATTATTAATGGATATGACGGCTCATAAACGAGGTCAATTCCTTTCCGTGTCAGTGCGCGACGCCGTTTGATTTCTCCTGCGCCGGTGAGTCGTCAGGGGTGTGAGAAGCCATGTTGAGGTGCAGGCCCCAGAGCCTCCTGTGTCCCTCCTGCTGGAGCGGAGCTGTAGACCCCCCCCCAGTGGGGCCGCACTGGTGTGGAGTGCAGTAGAGCCCCCTGATGATCGGTTCTGCGTGGTGCAGACATCACCCATTCTGATCACACCGGGCCTTGCCTTCTGCACCAGCGCTTTCAAGTTGTGTTTCATTCAGTGGTGGACAAAGTACACAAGCCCTTTACTTGAGTCAAAGTGCAGATACCCTGATAAAATATGACCCCAGTAAAAGTAAAAAGTCATACATTTAACCCTATTTGCCGTTGAAATGTAGGGGAGTGAGACATTGACGGGGCTACATTTTTAGACTGTTACATTCCCAAAACAAAAACACCACAATGGTGGGCTTTACTCCTATCTGTGGTATTTTCTAGATATCAAGTAAAAATGTTTCTGGAAAATAATGACTAAACATTTTCAGGGGGCTAAGAAAATGTTTAGTCATTATTTTCTCAAAAACATTTTTACTTGATATCTATTTTAAAAAATACCACAGATAGAGAGTGGTATTTCAATTTTGAGAGCAACCACCATTGTGGTGTTTTTGGGGAATGTAACAGTAAATTAATAAAAAATGTAGCCTTGTGCTTTGCATGTGTACATCTCACATTCTCATTGTGGTCAAATCCCAGAATCACCCCTGGGAGTGAAAGTAAAAATAAAAGTAAAAATGGAAATACTTATGTTAGCACAGATACTTGGAAAATTTACTTAAGTACAGTAATTTACTTAAGTAAATTAAATGTACTTTGTTAGTGTCCACCGCTGGTCTCATTTTAGTGTCGTTCTTGGCTTTCACTTGAAAGCCAAGAACCATTTTTTTATTTGGTTTTAGCCAAGATCCATCTAACATAAGGGTCCAATTTATCGACTTATCTGCTCAGAATGTGACCAGTGGCAGCCTACCATCTTTTCTGCTTTGAGTCTGACACACCACTGTGTCTGAGCGGACTTCTGAAGAATGCTCAGAGAGGACTTTCTTTTACTCTTCCTGAAACGCCGTTTGAACATCAACATTGTTTGAGCCAGCTGCATGGAAATCAAAAGTAAGCATACGAACCCAAAACCCTCTTTCAGCTACATATCCGTGACTGTTGTGCGCGCTGTGTATTTTGAGCAGGAGATCTGTTAGTTAGAATGACATTGGTTCTGTTAACCCTTGTGCAAACATACTTCTCTTGGTGTAAAGACAGACAGTTTTTTTGTGAGGTAATGCTTCACGATGATGTTGACTGTTTTTTTGTGAGGTAATGCTTCATGATGATGTTGACAGTTTTTTTGTGAGGTAATGATGATGTTGACTGTTTCACAGAAACAGAGAATCTGCAGCACAGAGGACCATTTGGGTTAAATATGTACTGCCAAAATGTTGGCTTCACAGCTGACAGGGCCAATCTGTGGAGGCTCTGGAAGAGCAGAAACCCTTTCTGAGTGGCAGCCTTCGATTCATAAACGCAGTGAGAATTAAGGGCTGTGTCTGGCACGCTCCCCGCGTCCATGGAGGATACAACGCTTTATTAGTTCGTCCATCGATTTCCTTCATATGTAGTTCAGTTGTTCTCTCCCTCCTCTCCTGCATTCTGCTCCCGTTTTAACAGCTGGAGTGCTGGAGACCTTTAAAAGATAACGGTGGCAGAAGCTCTCCCAGTCACTTCGGTTCCTGTAACTGCCACAAAGCCACAGTTTAAATTTTGCATGAGTGCTAAGCTGGTGCTGAGGTCACCTCAGCCGAGCGCAGGCCACAGTGCAAATCCACTGAACCTGAAATGAGCAGCCAAGTGATCTCCCCCCATCTCCCCCTGCTCCTCCTCCTCACTCTGAAAGGGATGAAAATGTGCAGATGTAAAACACAGTTTGGTGGGTGATGGCTTCCCCCCTCCTCCTCCCTTTGTGCATTCACATTCTCTCTCTCTCTCTCTCTCTCTCTCTCTCTCTCTCTCTAGAGAGAGAGAGAGAGAGGGAGTGAAAGAGAGAGACAGAGAGAGGTAGTGAGAGACAGTATCAAAGGGATATGAGAGGAGAGAACAGGAGAGAGGAAAAGACGGCAGGCTTCTCTTTACATTTGCATGGGGGGATTTACTGAGATGTTGGTAAATAAAAGGCAAAAACAGTCAGTTATGTCAGACATCTTTGCCAAAACACCACACAGAGGGGAAAAAAAGAGTGGATTGCTGTAACTGACTTGAATATACATTTCACTTTTTCTGAACCCACTTACTGTAAAGGATAGCATGTAAATATTGTGACCCTTTAACATTTAACAACGTGCAAACTATATAAGAAAATTCCATCAGTTGTAAGAAGGTTTTATAAAATAAACAATTGAAAATTATATTATGTTTTATATTATTTTATACTAATACTGAAAGAAAAATATTTTGTTTGACAAGTAATATTTTCCCCCAAAAAGGCATGATACTTACTATGTGTGTATAAGGAATAAACCACTCTAAACCACTGTGCATTCCTAGGATATATACAGTCGTCATAAAAAGCAAGGGCTTAACCACATATAATATTTGGAGAGGGGACAGAATGAAAGGGAATGTTTTATATCTACAAATTATTGGGGGGGGGGATGTTTATTTTTTGATATGGATTTTTTTTTTTTCAATAATTTTACTTCAGTTGAAGGTTAGATTTCTCTCACATTTTGAGTGTAAGATCAAGCTGATGAACAACAAATACATTTTTTCATAGCCTTTTTTGCTCATCTTTACCAAGGGTGCCAATATTTCTGGAGGGCACTGCATATATAGATAGATACAGCAAATAATCAGCTTTTGGTCATTTCTTTTGTGAATAAATTATATATACAGTATATATATGAATGAATATTGGATATATATAGCACTTTTTTTCCCAGGAACTCACAATGATTACAACGATATGGGCAAGTCACCTCAACCACCACCAATGTGCAGCACCCACCTGGGTGAACTCACTACACATCAGATACACAGTGGAGAGGCCGGGAGGAATGAATGAATTCCATGTATGTACATTGTATTATATATTTTATATATATATATTCTGACTATAGGTTTTTCTATGCAGGTCTGGTGGTGCGGGAGGCCAGTATTGAGATCTCCCGGCAGCAGGTGGAGGAGCTGTTTGGGCTGGAGGACTTCTGGTGCCAGTGTGTGGCCTGGAGCTCCGCTGGGACCACCAAGAGCCGCAAGGCCCACGTGCGCATCGCCTGTGAGTCACCGCCATCTTCATCATCACCGCCGTCTTCATCACCGCCGTTCTCATCACCGCCGTTTCATCACCGCCGTTCTCATCACTACGAGCGCACTGGAGCACACATGTTTCAACCTAATCACACCTGTTTCACACCTAGTCAACCTAATCACACTTGTTTCACACCTGTATCACACCTATTCAACCTCATCACACCTGTATCACACCTATTCAATCTCATCACACCTGTACCACACCTATTCAGCCTCATCACACCTATTCAACCTCATCACACCTGTACCACACCTATTCAACCTCATCACACCTGTACCACACCTATTCAACCTCATCACACCTGTACCACACCTATTCAATCTCATCACACCTGTACCACACCTATTCAGCCTCATCACACCTATTCAACCTCATCACACCTGTATCACACCTATTCAATCTCATCACACCTGTACCACACCTATTCAGCCTCATCACACCTATTCAACCTCATCACACCTGTATCACACCTATTCAACCTCATCACACCTATTCAACCTCATCTCATCACACCTATTCAACCTCATCACACCTGTACCACACCTATTCAACCTCATCACACCTGTATCACACCTATTCAATCTCATCACACCTATTCAACCTCATCACACCTGTACCACACCTATTCAATCTCATCACACCTGTACCACACCTATTCAACCTCATCACACCTATTCAACCTCATCACACCTGTATCACACCTATTCAACCTCATCACACCTGGAGCACACCTATTCAACCTCATCACACCTGTATCACACCTATTCAATCTCATCACACCTGTACCACACCTATTCAGCCTCATCACACCTATTCAACCTCATCACACCTGCACCACACCTATTCAACCTCATCACACCTATTCAACCTCATCACACCTGGAGCACACCTATTCAACCTAACAACAGAGTCTCTAAACAGATTTCTGTAAACTTCAGCAGAACATTATTATGGCATTCAGAGACCCTTATCCTGGATGGTTAACAATCCACGAGCCTATCACAGTGCAGTATTTAAGAAATTCCCAAATAAGAAAACATTTAAACACACCAAGAAACATGTTATGCATGTTAAAATGGAAATATGCAATCAATGTGCAAGGATAGATATTGGTTTAAATTAGCAGGATATTTAGTGCCTTGAAACAGCGAGTGCAAATCCCATTGAACGCAGTAAAGACACTTCAAAATAAAAGCACAGCATGCGCACGTTAGTGTTTATAGTGACCTCTTTTTGTAAGTTGCTCTGGATAAGGGTGTCTGCTAAATTCCTTAAATGTAAATGTAACTGTTTATAGTGACCTCTTTTTTGTACACTTTGTGTACACATACATTCTAATTATGGGACTAAGAACCAAAGCAATAGACATAACATAACTTTATTCTTCAGATTTATCCCCCCCCCCCACACTCTGGAAAATGAAAATGAAAACAGTCACATGGTTTGGCTGCAAATTCTAATAAAGAAGCACATTTAGACATTTTCAATTTTTCAATGATAAACCAAGGCACAGACAATGTGTAAAGTTGTATAGTTATGTCACTTCCCACTACACTTTTGCCAGTTACATTAGTTGGTTCTTCCGTTCATTATATTTTTACTATTAAAAATGAGCTGTGGGCTTGTTATCAGAAGGTTGCTTGTTTTAATCCAGGATATGACACAACTACTATTTTTGGCACAATTATTGTAGTAATACACTGCATCTAGGCTTACAGACCTTACCTTTCTGGGGATGTGAAACATCTATTTGTTTGTTCTTTATTCATTGTTAGGGTCTTATTTTGTGTCTGTTAATACACTGGCATGTAATTAGTCTAGTTGTATTTCCACTAATGCACAGTGCTGTATAAATTTATGCATGTTGTCCAATCCAATCTCAAACTTGTGACCCAAGCAGACGACTGCTCCATAAATCAACATGCGAATCTCTCCTTCCCAGCGAGCCAGCCTGTCTGCAGAAGTAGTGTGTCTAATTAGTGGTTGTAGGAGCAACGCTCCGCTCCGCTCTTCTCACGCTGGTGTGAAATCACAGCCCAGATACGGGAGGGGAAAATAAACAGGGGAACTGCTGTTCAACGGACCACAAACAGATGTTCGGAATGATTGCGAACATCCCGGCCGATGAGCTTCGTATTGATAACGTATTGATCTGCGGACAAACGGACCCTGGTGGAGCCCAAGACAAGCGTGAGCGTGCCTCACGAAGGCCCACGATACGCAGAGGGCCCTGATTAAGACGTGATCCCCCTTCTCTGCTCCTGCCGAGGATCTCTGGGCTGTGCTGGTGTAACAGAGTTGGTTCTGCCTGAAGCGAGATTCAAACCGAGGATCTCGACGTGAGAAGAGAGACGATTAGCCCGCTGAGCTAAAGACCCAAGTCCCCAACTCTGTGAACGAATCACATTCTTATCGACGTCACCCTTTGCTGCAGATGCTCACGCGCTGAACTTTAACTCACGCCTTCTGAGCTCTGCTACACTGGGACTATGGTCGGAGGACAAAGGCCCAGCTGATGGGATAACACTTATTGTCGATTGGGCAGATTGAGCGTGATATAATGGAACGTTTATGTGCACGCCGCCTCTCTCTCCCGTCTGGATAACAGAACGTCTGGGACGTCCCGTACGGGATGGTAAATCAGCGGGTGAAACGGCGGGCGTGGATTCCTCTGCAGGACCAGTCACACGCTCCCATCCCGTGGGCTCCATGAAAAGCCCCTAATTTGCTGACTTTGGCAGGGAGGCTTTTAGGAGAGCGACTCAATGTGACTTGAGAGGTACTTACGATGTGGCCGTTTCCGTGAGTCAGAGGGCAAGGGCTGCACACGGTCCCGATGTGGGGGCCTGACACATTCCCCTCTTCACGACTCTGGCTTCCTGTCTGGTGCATTTTGCCGTGTGACCAGCGATGAGTCAGAAAAAGAAGTACAGCCGTCATTACTGAATATAATCACATTTGTTTGGGCCTACTTTGGGATTACAGAAATGAAATGATTTGTGCATTATTAAGTCAGAAATGAAAGAAAGGCTCATGATTGTGAGAGAGTGCTGGTGTGGCAGTGTTAGCATAATGGTTAAGGAGCTGGGCTTGTAACGCAATGGTTGCAGGTTCGATTCCCAGGTGGGGACACTGTCGTTGTACCCTTGAGCAAGGTACTTAACCTGGATTGCTTCAGTAAAATATCCAGCTGTATAAATGGATTGTATTTAAAGAAATGTAAACTGTGTAAGTCGCTCTGGATAAGAGCATCTACTAAATGCCTAAAATGTAAATGTAATGTAAATATGCGGATGCTGCGCCCATGGGCCTTGCCCAAAACCTAGTCAGAAATCCCCCTTCCCCCAGAGTCGGCTCTGGCTGGGAGTGCCACCGGGGGCAGCAATTTGCTATCCGCCCCAGGGAGGGGGGAGGGAATTAGCCGACATGAGTTCCCTGCGTATAGGAGTGGCTCTGGAGTACCAGAATTACAGTCGACGGCTTGGCGAGTGCCGTCTCGGAGGAGACAATACTTCGCCTTTGTCACTACCGGTCACAGGGCTATGGCAGCGAACTCACAATATGAGGGGGGATTGACATGCAAAATAGAGGGTGTAATTGGCTACTAAATTGAGAGAAAATGGGAGAAAATCTGAAACAAAATTTTAAGAAATCCCCATCCTATTCTGACTTCCCCAGTCCCACCATCATTGATCTCCGGTATCCGTCCCAGGTTCTTTCTCTGCGGCCCCTGCCCTCTGAGTCTGTGGCTCCTGCCCTCTGAGTCTGTGGGCCCTGCACCCTTTTACGGTCCCCACCTTCCTCCTACAAGCTGGACATCGAAGATCTCAGTTAGCTCCAGCGGTACCATCCCACAATGCACTGCTCCACACACCCAGCTCTGCTCTGCCCACGGAACCACTGTGCTACTGCACGCCACAAAATCAGGTGTGATCAACCTCCTGCTGGCAATAACCTTTAACTTCAAATCAAAACAAATTCCTCTTCTCTCCCTATTAAACTCTCCAGAACAGATTAATCCGGTTCCTGGCAGGCGACCTTGCGGAATAAACACACTCCCCTGGGACTAATGGAAAAGACTTGTTCCTCTTTTTTTTGGGGCCCTAACAGATGTTTTAATCATAGGCTAAGTAACACTTCCGAGCAATAAATAAACATGGACTTTGTTGTTGGGAAATGGTGATCAATGTTAAATCTGTGAGACGGGTGGGCTGTGTGAGCAGTAAACACAGCATTGAGGATATTAATACTGTGTTTGATTTGTGGTGGTGCCAGTGCCGGGCTCTTAAGCTATGAGTTATGGCTGGGGGCATGTCGATGTGTGACCGAGCAGGTGACACGCAGGGGCTCTCACACACACAGGGTCACAGTGACTCTCGCTGCCCAGTGATTTACCTCCTCCCTCCCCGTCACGCTTGTCTCGCTCAAAGGATCGGCTAAGTGCCGGAGACAGGGAACAGGGAGAATCTCACAGCTCATTAACGGAGGTTTGAGGAGGGAACAATTTGTGCTTTTGTTTCTGTTGACCCTTCTAGTGTACGGCAATCAGAAATCCAGAAGTGATAACTGAACAAGTAATGCAGACAGACATTATTGTGTGCACCCAGATAGAGCAACTGAGCAAGTCCTTTGACAAGTGTGTGAGTGACTGTGTGTGTGTGTTTGTATTTTGTGTGTGTGTGTGTGTGTGTATTTGTATGTGAGTGTGGATGTTGTGTGTGTGTGTGTGAGTGTGTGTTTGTATTTGTGTGTGTGTGTGAGTGTGGATGTGTGTGTGTGTGTGTGCCTGCATGTGTGCGTGAGTGTGTGTGTGTTTGTTTGTGTGTGTGTGTGTGTGTGTGTGTGTGTGCGTGTGTATGGATGTGTGTGTGTGAGTGTGTGTTTGCATGTTTGCGTGAGTGTGTGTGTGTTTGTATTTTGTGTGTGTGTGTGTGAGTGTGTGTGTGCGTGTGTATGGATGTGTGTGTGTGAGTGAGTGTGTGCGCACACGCGAGTGTGTGTGTGTTTGCGCGTTTGCGCGTGTGCCCGCGCGCGGATATCCATGTGCGTGTGTCACTCTGGCTAATAAACGATGTATGCACAAGCGACACAATTTCTCAAGTTTCTGGCGGAAAAAAGAGCGAGTAATGCCCATGATTTATCTCATTATGTTTACTGTTGTGTGGCGCTGAAAATGCCTGCTCAAGTCAAATTAGATTACGAATTTAAATCATTCCGCAAGCCCTCAGGGACGAGGGAGCACGCGATCACACCACTGGTGGAAATGTCGCACTGCTTCCAGGCTACGGTGCACTTCGGATTCACAGTCACACACACGTTCTTTAGGGTTTTAATGATATTTTATGACTTCCTAGATTCCTGGAAGGAAAAGAAATTCACCGCTGAAAGGTTTGTCAGAATGTCAGCGGCGTGTCCGCGGAGAATCTGGTCTCAGTCTCGCAGCAGGGAGTGGTTTCGGGAGTGCGTACGGGAAACCAGGATATCTTCGAGAGCGATATTACTCAGGAACACTTCGTTTATCCTATGGACCCTGAAGAGTCGGCTCAGTAAATCCTAATATGAGCAGTAATTTCTTCCATGAGCGTCCGTGAGTTTTCAGCCGAAAAATAAACACACCGAACTCTGCGTCCTCGAAGCGCGTCGATTTCCGTTCCCTCTCCGTCTCTTCTCGTTTTACTGCTGATCTTTGTGTAAATGTCCTTCAAAAGCAAACTTCCCTCCTCACAACATTTTCACGACGTGATGACATTTCACGTAAGATTGACATTTCTGAAATATAATTTGTTATTTTTTTTTATTTATTTGGGGGGTGTATGTTGAAGACTAAAGCCTGATGATTAACGCTATAATGAGCATCTAGGCTTTGCTTATTCCTTGTCACGGGGGAATTATATTTGTGCGCCGAACAATCAAACGGTGTAATTTCACTGTAACTAACTTCAGTATCCTCATTCTCTTTCTGCCACTGAAAATAATACAACACCAGTACCTTCTTTCAGCACTTTAATGAGTGCATACCTTCTTACAGTGTAATCATTCCTCGTGATAGCATTAGCACAATACAAATAAGATAAATAACACCTAGGACAACAATAATAATAAATATAATGTGAAAAAATAATACACTAATTTGTAAGGTTGGAAGGGGCTGGCTGTATGATTTTAAGAGCCATCTCCTCTCCCTTCCTGACTGTAGTTCTGTAACACGGAGGTGACCCCCATCATCTGACAGATGACTGGCCTGGGAACTAGCAGCCATCAAAGACTGTCCTGAATCCTGAGTCATGAGTATTGAGTCATGAGTCCTGAGTCATGAGTATTGAGTATTGAGTCCTGAGTCATGAGTATTGAGTCCTGAGTCATGAGTATTGAGTCCTGAGCCATGAGTCATGAGTCCTGAGTCATGAGTATTGAAACCTACATAAGCTCACAGTGGGGGCACCCACTCACACATTACATGGTCTAAATATGGAATGGGGTAAATAGCTATAGTTATTTTGAAGGTGTGCAGCTGGTCCCATCATTAACAACCAATGCTACACCCGACAGGTAGAGTACTGTGTAGGCTGGTCAGAGGTGTCCTAGTAACGTGGCTCGGGGAGTTCATTCGCTAAACGAAAGGCTCCGGGGACTCCTTTTTTTTTCACGTTTATAGGTCTTATAGGTTTTCGGGTGTATATTGTGTATTGTCTGTTCTTGGATGAAATAAATGTGCAAGTCATCCCATGTTGTCTTTCTCCTACTTCAACACTAGCAGGGGAACAGTAACAAGCCAGGAGTGAGGCCGCGAGGACTGTTCCCACACTAACCATCGGTGTGGGAGATGGCATCAATCCCTCTGCACTGCGTAGTCAGTCTGCTAGAGTAGTGGACTTACAATATCTTTAGTAGCTCTACTGTATGCAGGCAGCGAATACTCTACATTCTGATGCCACTAATATATATATATATACCATTTATATATATTTCTCTGTTCTCTGTGGCTCAGTTGGTAGAGCACAGCGTTGGCAACGCTTAGGTTGTGGGTTCAATCCCCACTGCTGCCACATATACTGAAAATGTATGCATTCACTACTGTAAGTTGCTTTGGATAAAAGCATCTGCTAAATGGCGTATATTATTATTATTATTATTTAGCATTTATTCAAAGCCACTTACAGTAGTGAATGTATACATTTTTCAGTATATGTGGCCCCAATTTGAATTGAACCCACAACCTAAGCGTTGTCAGCTCCATGTTCTACCTACTGAGCCCCACAGAACCACACTACTATCTTCACTACTGTATAGAATTTAGAATGTCTTTAGTAGCTGTGCTGTATGCAGGCAGCGAATGCTCTAAGTTCTGATGCCACTGAACTACAATCAGACGTAGGATGTCTTCAGTAGCTGGACTGTATACAGACACCGAATGCTTTGAGTCCTGAATCTCGGGGTATCAGGCTCGCCATGGGATGGTTTCTGTAACGTGGGTTCTAGAGATAAGCCCTTCAACACCCACATAGCTGTTACAGAGACAGGGGTAAATTCATGTCCGCGTTATGTATGTTGTGCAAATGTGTTTATTGTTCATTGTTAATCAGGGTTCCCCTCCTCCAAGCCGCACCAGAGGCCAGCGAAGGTCTGTGTGTCTCGATTGGCCTCGTGAGATATGGTAGCGAGGTGTGACGCAATCTTAATTCATCTTAATTCACAACCCTATTGCACAGCACATGCCTTTGAGCATTTTTCCTACAAATTAAACATTTAACAAATTAAAGAACAACTGTGTTACCATCTGTTAAAATAAACTCCATTAACATACCAGTGTTAATTGTGGCCGAATCCAGAACCATTACTATTATTATTATTATTATTATTTATTATTATTATTATTATTATTATCAGGCCTGTAAAGACACAAACCACACCCAAACCAGATCCTGTTTGTTTAAGCTTTTACCATGTTTACATAAGTTGCCATTTTGTCCTTCCTAAATGTGAAGTTAATACGTACAGTACGTTGATATGGACCTCTTTTGTATATTATTATTCAAATATAATTTTTTTTTAAGTGTGAATGTTGGCAGGGAGCGAGAAAAAACATTGAGTCATTTAAATTCTACCTCTTTCCCAAATGTTCTTGTTTTGGGGATGTTTTCCGTAAGATTAACCCACTGCATTATCACTCCCGACCCAGTAGAGCAGGTAATTAACTCCCACAGGTGTCCAGGAATGCGTATTTATTCTATTTGCTCCAGGCACTACGACACAGGTTTTCGTGTTTTTCATTAAGCAATGTTTGTATAATGCATGTCCACGTAAATTTAGGAATATATAGATTCACTAGATTCTATAAAGGTATAGAACCCAATACCTTGGAACCACGTTTTAACACTATATTTTCTGCATTTTTACATGCTTGATGCTTAAATGTAGTTGTCTATCTGTTTTCGACGCTGCCTTGCTAAAGCTTGCACCTGAGAGTTGCGGACGTTCCTGTATTTAGTGCACACTGGAAAGCAAGCCCCGGCCAGTGTTAAAAGTGCCCGGCCAGGAAAGGGTTAGAACCGGAGAGCGCTGCCCTCCCGCCTCGTGTCCTCGCTGAAGTGGCCGAAGCCTGGGCCAGCACATGGAAGCTTTGTGTTTCCCACGCTCCCCTCTCTGCCTCTCTGCCGTTATCCAAAAGAACAGTGAGTCAATAGTTCTGGGGGTTAGTTGCCAGGACAGTGTTGCTAACATTGAACTGGCTCCTGGAGTCGGAGCCAGGTTTTTCTGTTGAGGTTGGCTCCGGAGTTAGCCTCCTTTGCTCCGGACAATGCCCACAGGGCAGTGGTGGTGTGTGCTCTTTGATGCGACAACTGGGACGGAGGTTGACGGGCGCCAGGGCATATCCACGCCCCAGTGGGCCTGCATGTTGTGTCTCTGGAGCCCAGTGCTGCTCTGAGACCCCCTGCTGTTCAGCCTGGGGTCAGATGAGGGCCAGTTCTCCGTGTGGCCACATGGAGGTACTGCAGGAGCCTTGGTGGTGGAGGGGCTATGTGCTGGTAGGAGGAGGCTTACGAAGTGGAGGACTTCGGTCAGTATTAGTCTCTTAGACGGTTGGGTTTGGTCAGTATTAATCTCTCAGACAGTTGGTTTTCGGTCAGTATTAATCTCTTAGACGGTTGGGTTTGGTTAGTATTAATCTCTCAGACGGTTGGTTTTCGGTCAGTATTAATCTTTCAGACGGTTGGGTTTGGTCAGTATTAATCTTTCAGACGGTTGGGTTCGGTCAGTATTAATCTCTTAGACGGTTGGGTTCGGTCAGTATTAATCTCTCAGATGGTTGGTTTTCAGTCAGTATTAATCTCTTAGACGGTTGGGTTTGGTTAGTATTAATCTCTCAGACGGTTGGTTTTCGGTCAGTATTAATCTCTTCTCAGACGGTTGGGTTTGGTCAGTATTAATCTCTCAGACGGTTGGTTTTCGGTCAGTATTAGTCTCTTAGACGGTTGGGTTTGGTCAGTATTAATCTCTCAGACGGTTGGGTTCGGTCAGTATTAATCTCTCAGACGGTTGGTTTTCGGTCAGTATTAGTCTCTTAGACGGTTGGTTTTCGGTCAGTATTAATCTCTCAGACGGTTGTCAGTATTAATCTCTTAGACGGTTGGGTTTGGTTAGTATTAATCTCTTAGACGGTTGGGTTTGGTCAGTATTAATCTCTCAGACGGTTGGTTTTCGGTCAGTATTAATCTCTCAGAATGTTGGTTTCGGTCAGTATTAATCTCTTAGACGGTTGGTTTTGGTCAGTATTAATCTCTTAGACGGTTGGTTTTGGTCAGTATTAATCTCTCAGACGGTTGGTTTTCGGTCAGTATTAGTCTCTTAGACGGTTGGGTTTTGGTCAGTATTAGTTTCTCAGATGATTGGACTTTGGTCAATGTCAAACTTCAATCAGACAGGTTCTCTCCCTTGACTGAGATTCTTTTGTCTGAAATGATGTTCTATCTTCCACACTCCCCCTGGGGAAGCCATACATGTCAACACAGAGAAAGAAGTTAAGATCAGCACAGACATCTAATACAGAGCAGGGAACATAAAGAAGGGCATTTCTAAGCAGACCACATTTCTAAAGGCACCACATTCACGAGCACTGCTGTTTCACACTCACACTTGTGCGAACATGACCAATTAATTTCCCTCACCCTGGACTGGAGGTGAGAGGAACCCTGGGAGCGTGCGCGTAATGGAATGAGAACCCTGGTAATTGGGCTGAATGGTTTTAACCGAGGGTTCCCTTGAAAGCCTCACCTGTGGCCGACTCACAAAGGCACGCTTTATTAAATATGTGCATTAGTGAGAATTATTATAGTAATGGCCCACTGGCTCTCTTGTACCCTAAACAGTTTGCCGCACCAGTTTGCCACGACTGCGCAGGGAGCTGAGAGACAGGAAGTGAGGCGCTGTGGGTCCCCGTGTGGAGTCTTCCTCCCCATCACCACGGCAACCCATGCAGTGCTTGGCCACTGGCCCTGTTAATAAGCAGCCTGTGTTATTAAGCCTTAAAGCCTGCCAGAGAGGATGGCCGCAGCACCAGTATCGCTGGCGCTCTTTTCGCCAGACAGACGGCAAACTTCCTCCTCATCCCCCTCTCCGCCTTCGCACACAGCGGCAGCGTGCAGTGTGCCCAGAGACGAACACTGCGTTTCATGTGGGAGTACGTTAACCCGCCCCTGCATTCGATCAGCGTTTGTCTTTAACCTCACAGTTCAAAGTTGTTATGTTTTTTTATTTATTCTCAAACGGTTTGACGAGTTCAGCAATCACCAAAATTAAAAAAATTTAAAAAGATTTATATGTAAGTAAAAGATAAGGGTACATTTTGATGGAGTGCAGGCCCAAGAACTTAAGTGTAATGTGCATGTTAATGTTGGGTAGTATTTCAGATTGGCTGTGGTAGGCTTATATTCCTCTGATCATAGTTGGTAAACGATACCTGTTTTGGTGGGGGGGTTTAAAAAAAAAAGATTATTTGCCACAAGCATTATGTTTAAAACTTATTTTATCTCAATGGATGCATGAATCCTATAACTTGAGGTGGAGAGAGAGGGTTATATGTTCTCTTATACGGAAAACACAACATTGGAGGGAGTATCTCCACATACTTCTTGACAGACACACACGGAGTGAGCAGGATTATGGGTGAGCCCCCCCCTGGAACATTCCCATATTGTGTCTGATCTGGGGCTCGCTTCGTTCACTGCAGGGAGGACATGAGAGATGTAAGAGAGGCTCTACCTCCCTCACGCTCCTTCCTGACCCTGTATCTCAGCTCTCCAACGCCTTTCCGCCTGTCAGGTGATTTGTGCTTTTGTGTTCAGAATTTGGGGTGTGTTTTGATTGGGACTCTGGAGAAAGAAGACAACAGAAAAGTGTTTTGTTTTGTGCCGGTGCGGGTTTCTCAGACAGAATGTCGGAGCGCAGGATAACAAGAGATCGGCTCTCTCTCTCTCTCTCTGTCTCTCTCTCTCTCTCTCTCTCTCTCTCTTTCTCTCTTTCTCTCTCTCTCTCTGTCTCTCTCTCTCCCCGCTGACAGATCAGCTGAGAAACAGGTTTTTGCCTGTGATGCTGCCGTCTCTGACTCCAGGGGGGATTATGGGTACGCTGTCAAAGGCACTTCTTTCAGCAGTGGGGGGGTCAACCCCCCTCCAATCCTTCTGCATTTATTCAATGAAAAGACTGAACTTCACACTGTTCAAGTAATAATATAAAAATTAAGTATTCCTATTTATAAATAAAAAAAAGCAAATGCACTGCTATTTATTTAGTTATTTTATATAATCTAATTGAATATGTTATTTGTTTTACCACAGAGCTGGCATCACACCCTTGTGACATACGTTTCTGATGGATATACTGGAGACGCCAACATACACTACCGTTCAAAAGTTTGGGGTCACCTGCTGGAAACTATTTTTATCTCATAATTGACAATGCTTTACACCGTATACATTTCTGTAAATACTTTAAAATGACAAAAAACACATGTAACAATGAACAAAATGAACATCAAAGAAATGTTCAAGAAAATTATATTGAAAATTGAATCTTGGATTCCTCAAAATAGTCACCCTTTGGCGTGAGAATAGCCTCACAAACAGTGGCGATTCGGTTAATAAGTTTTAGCAGGAAATCACCCGACTATCCCAGCTATCCTGCAGCAATTCCCAGAGAAACTTGTGGGTTGCTTTGCTTTGACTCTTCCTTTTCAGTTTGTCCCATACAAGTTATATGGGATTGAGGTCTGGACACTGGGCAGGCCAGGTCTTTAGTTTGAGTTGTTGTTCACATTCCTCCTTCACCAGATAGTTCTTGCACAACTTCAAGGTGTGTTTCGGGTCGTTATCTTGCTGAAGAATGAAGGAGTGCCCGATTAGCCATAGTCCAGATGGAAGGTGACCCCAAACTTTTGAACGGTAGTGTATACCTTGGTAGAAATATATACTCTGCTTGCAGAGGTTACATAGTTAAATAGTTTCCCCAGAAAGAGGTAAATGCTTTGATACTGTAGAGTGAGGCAAGACTTGAAACTTTTGTTTAATTGTGAGTAAATGTTGAGGACAAATGCTGCTTGAGCCCAAACATATGTTGTTATAATTCAGCTAACTAACATGAGAAACCTAGCTAGTCCAGGTCATTTGCAGATTTTTCATGAGGAACAGTGACTAAGGTGATGTTGGCATGGAAGTCTGAAGGAAAGACATCATCAACGAGGGGAAACTGATCAAAGGCAACCGTGATGTCCGTGAATTGATTTGAGATAAAACAGTATATCTAGATAAAATAGTATATCTAGATAGAATAGTATTTATCTTTTAGCCCCCCAAAATGTATCTACTGTACATTGGTGCTGGAATAGCATGAGGAGACTGAATTTCGGATTTTGAATGTAAACAACGTGCAACCATCATAGCGACCACGCAGTGTTTAATTCCCAGCATGCAGCTCACCTTCTGCATGCAGGATAAGCCAGTGTTGGTCAGCGTGAGAAAATAATAACTCTGGCTTCAGCTCACTGTGTGTAGCCAAGCAGTCCTGTCTGAATAGATCTGAGCACAGGTATGGGGAAACCTTGGCCCTGCACCTGACCGCATTCCCCCGACCGCGTTCTCCTGACTGCAGAAACCCAATGGGAACGCAATTTGTGAATCCATCACAAAAGGAATATGGCCTGGAAATGTGGCATAACGGTTAAAGCATTTACTCGGAATGCAAGTTGCCCACTGCGCCAGTCCAGCTCTGCCCAGGAGCCCCGATCAGGGGTGGTGTTTGGCTGTAAGCCCCAGGGGGAAGGGGGAGGGAGATCTGGCACGAACTCACCGAGGAGCAGTAGGGCGATCTTGTAAAGCAGTAGGGCGACATAGTTGGGTCAGTTCCGGCTCGGAGGAGGCGGATTATTGCCTCGAGGTATTATCTTGTCCTGTGGAGTCGGGCAGCGAGTTCGTGAGGGAGGGTGAATTGAAAGAAGTAGAGGGTATAATTGGCTACCAAATTGGGAGAAAAACGGGTAAAAAATCTGAAACAAAATTGAAAAAAAAAGGAATATGGAGAACATGTGACTCACTGGTAATCTGATGCCATATTACAGGCATTTGAAAAATTTAGTCAGCTTGTTGGCTTGTTGTATTAGCCAGCGCTACAGAAGCTAGCAATGGCATTAGATGATCTGTTACACCGGTTCCCTGCATCTGTACCAGTATATCTGCCTTTTTTGTCTGATCACGTGGAAGCAAGTTAAAAGTGCCTTCATGAGGTTTTGCATCAGGAACCTGCCACGAGCCAAAGTTATAACCGAGGAATTGATATTGCAGCTATTGCAGTGTTGCTATGCAAGTTCGTTTGTAGCTTTGTTATGACAGAGTCCAAAAATAGTTTATTACATTAAAACTCTCCTGCTTAAAAGTTTACTTTACAGCCCTAAAGTTGATTTAACCTACATAACTTTTTTCTTTTCTTTCGACTATTTTGAGCACCCAGTTAAGCACGCTCCTTATTAAAAGCAACCTTGGGATTCACCTCGCAATTATCGTTTGATATGCACATCTAATTGGAGCTTGTCATTAATTACACGTTTTCTGGGGGAAAAAGTATTGAAAATCTATTGATTTGATTCCACCGAGCAGACACCTGTGGCTGATGAGATGCTGATTTATAGGTAACCTGAGGCTCGACACACCTGATCAAACACTTTTCATCACTAAACTAAAGGTGCCATTTAACGCTCTGGCCCTTTACCCAGCGGACCGTTTCCATGGCAACCACGACCTACCGTTTGACTCATTAGAGCCACGCGGAAGGACGCACTCTGGCTCGAGGTAACGCTGACCAAATATGGAGTAGGTATCGGGTAAGCGAGAGGACATTCCACCAACCGAGGATTCATGACCACGTTCTGTCTGTGTGACAACCGAACATGTGTTTCAATTTAGAAGAAAAAGCCTCAAAATCAGTAATGGCCTCCATAAATAACTCACCTGCTAGGCCAACGATGCTTATCATCCTGACATCACACGGTGCTTTATAACTTCCCTGCACCACTCTAATGATTTTTGCGTATGGTGCAGCCACAGCTGCGCTTGTGCCCTAATAAAGTCCTGTGAAGGCTGAGGAAAAGAAACACACACACACACACACACACACACACACACACACACACAGTGAACTACTGTTGGGTTTCATAAAGAAAGCCATCAGGACTGGAGGGACTTCCCTCGGTTGTCCGGTGTGGTAATAATGGCCGAAAACCATCCCACCGCGTTTTCCCACATGCTGTAAAACATGATTGGTGTGTTTATCCTTTTCCTCTTTTTCCGATCTGAAGGGCTGAATATTTCCTGTACAGATTTTGGACACATACTGCGTTACCATGGACCATGATTTGTACTTCCCTTCACTTCAGTCCATGCCTCATTCCTTGGCTTGGCAGACTGCACCCCCGTGCCTCTTGGTTTAGCAGTGGCAGTGCATGGCATGTGGGCAGGAGCAGAATTTAGGGCAGTCTGATGCCATGCCAGTGTGCCCAGAACATACTCTCAGGAATTAGTACCCCAGTGTGTGGGAGTTACTGAGGGGCAGAACCCACTTTGGGATCACTCCCAGAGTCTTCAGACTTCAGACCTCCCTGTTAGTAGTGTGTTTTTGTGTGTGTGTGTGTGTGTGTGTGTGTGTGTGTGTGTGAGAATATTTCAAGTGTGTTTCTGTGTGTTTATATACGTATCTATATACTACTTGCCTCTTGTTTCACATCTTTGGCAGCTGTAAAAAAAACTAGTTAAAAAGATCATAAACAATGTACAAGCAAGATATATGACATTTTAATTTACATACTGTGTATATATATATATATATACAGTCTAGCAAGTTCATTTTAGTGATTGCTGAAGTTGTGTTTGTGGAGGAAAAAACAAACACTTGCATTTATTTATTAAGTAAAATTTAAGGACAAATATCAACTAAATCCAGGCCACAGAGGGAGAACGAAGATGTCATCAGTTAGAAACGTCTTCATCATTACCGGGCGATAGGCTGAAGTCAGTGCCGTAGCTGGGGTGGGGTTAGCTGAGGATGAGCAGGGCTCTCTGGACCTCTGAGACAGCCGTGCCGCACGCCCCTCTCAGAGATCGTGTGCTTATTGCCTTCTCCGCACGCCACGCACTCCTCTCTCGCTCGCACGCGTTCAGAGAAACAACCTAATACGCCTCTAATGAACCCGGCGGCTAGTGCACCGGGACTGCCAGACTAATCTCCTCTGGCACCCATCTCCGGCTCTCTCACAGCTCACCTCTTTTATCAAGCTAAAGAAAGAAGGGAAGAATTGTCTTTTTATTAGAAGAGGGGGAGAAATCCGTCACTCTCTGCGGACAGCTGAGCCACCCACCTCTTCCGCGCCTCTCGCGCTGGAACGACATGCTGGAGAGAGGACAGGAGAGGTGGAGCGGGGCCCACGGCATCTGGAAAAGAGCGGAATCCATCTGCGCCCTGACAGCTCCTGTGATACGCGCCTGTGCATCGCTGCCGACGCTCGTCCGGAGGAGAACTCCAGACCCCGTCGGTCCGTGTGGCGCGAGCGCTGCTCCTGTCTCGTTATAACATCCGCTCGGCGAGAAAGGCCGTCTCCACTGCCCCCTCAGCACCCGCTCCTCGTGTCCCTGGAAGAAAAAGAACGAGAGCAGAACACTGGCTCCACCGCAGAGCTCGCAATCACTGAGCCACCGAGATCCCTCCATCATTTACATGCAGGAAGAACAGCCTGGGGCTCCCCGCGGACGTGTGAGGCCTTAAAGAACACAATGACAATGCACTGTCTCGCCTACACGCCCTCCATACCAAACTATATCTTTTTTTGAGTTCAAAGATTGAGGTCTTAAAAATGGGCCAGATTGGGGTTTTTTTCTTCCGATTACACGTATTGTTGGAAATGAGGCCCGTGGGGTCTCTGATGGTGAACAGGGTATATATCTGTAGGGCAGAATAGCGCGATGAAATACTTTTCCACTCCGAAAGGCTCTTATTTCCACTGTGAGGAAGTTAAAGCTTTTGACAGAGAGCAATTTCGGAGATGGAGGTAAAACAAGGCCAACTCAGAAAGAGTTACACTTTAAACGGCTGTAAAGGACAAAAGTTATTTCGCAATAATCTACACAGTACCTACAATCTCCACAGAGCGGGCAAACAATCTAGTCCAGATAAATCCTTATTAGGAGAGCACTGAGTGTGCCGGACAATCTGATAGGTAACGACAGCTAGAATCAGGTCTAATGTTTTGCTATTTTTTTGTTTTCTTGTTGTTGTAGATCTCAGGAAAACCTTTGACCAGGAGCCGTTGGGGAAGGAAGTTTCCCTGGAACAGGAAGTGCTCCTGCAGTGCCGCCCACCTGAGGGAATACCTGCGGCTGAGGTAAGGGTCCGGGGGTCAAAGTTCAAAGGTCTGCTGCTTGATCGATGGTCACATGGTCCAGGGAAAAATCGCTGCATAGGTGCACTTAGAAAGATGGATGTTGTGACGGAGACGCACAAATTAACTTTTGGGACTGAGGTGGAGAACGCCCAGATCAAATTCACACCAGATGACTAAATATCAGAGGTCATTCAGATTTGATCGGTGGCCACCTGTCGCGCAATGTTTATTTGAGAAATGGAACGGAAACTGGGATAGGCAATAGGGGGTGGAGGAATCTGGTTTAAAGTGACCCTGAGAAGCAGCTGCACTGGGAATGCAGTACAGTAAATTAGGTTTCGCTCGGTAATAGATGGGTTCCTCTGCAGCGTATAAAATCCTGCAGTCTTCCTGAAAATAGGGCTCCCATTTCCCCAGTCCCGGCCTGATGGCAAACACAAAACAATGCGCTTACTCCAGGGATTTTTTTAAACCTTGAAATTCAGCATGCATATTCTCAACTGTTAAATTAATTTCACACGATGGCCGCTCTCTCTTTCCTTTACCGTCACTGATCTTGTGTGGGATGTAATATCGCCAGCAACGTTGAGAAGTAGCGCAGTTACAGCAGAGATGCAAGTTATTTTAACACTGCGTTTCCTAGCCATGGGGAAAATGCAATTATGTAATGCTGATGATTTGGGACCATCACAATCCATCATCAGCAGGGTAGTGGCAAAAACTGTGACAGCCCTTGTAGCACCTGACATAGTTTTATATGTATTATCTAGTTATATATATATGTTTCATTCACAAATCATTTTGAGTATTGAGCTACAATACTTTTATAATTCTGTACCAACCTTAAGTTTGAGTAGTCCAGCATCCTGACAGTCGCCCACTCCACTGATTGTGGCATTATTTTCCCCCGAGGATGCAGAAAGAGGAGCACTACCTCTGCCACTGCGCTTAAAGGTTTAGGTGCAGTACCTCCACCCGAATATAAAGTATAACTACAATGAAATAATTGTAGCTCAATAGTCAAAATAATTGTAATAACTTTTGTAGTTCATCAGCAATATTGAAATATGAAACAAATATTTCTCATAAATAAATAAGACCTCAAACCAGTGCCAGATGTTGCCTTCCCTGAGGTGAGTTGTCTGCGTTCTGCCTCCATGCCTCTTTTTTAAGACGACTTGTAAGTGTGGGGCTAAATTTTCCCTTAATTATTTACTTTCCCCGTCTACCTCATCTACCAACATCACCGTTTCCTCCACAGTGCAATTCTTTTGCTTAGCCTAACATTAGCCAACAAGGCAGCTTTTATAGTCAGGATCTTGGAAACTTGTGTTGACCATCAAAGAATACAGTCTTTCCAAAAGCAGATTGGTTCTTCCTCTGCAATTTCAGTGATTGATTACCTCACCTTAATCTTTTCATTTGCGGCACCCGTGATTGTCGCAAAAACACATTTAAGAGTTATTACTTTTGTGAAAGACTTACCTATGAGAAAGTGTGAGCTACTTGATAACTATGTTTTACCGACCACTTTAAGCGAAGAATGATTTCACTCCAAAGTAAGCTCTTGTGAGGTGTGTTGAGTGTAATTCTTAAGATATTTGATACACATGTTTTCCTCGCCATGTTATTATATTACACAATTATTATATTATTATATATCATGTACCTTACTGCCAGTTGTGGAATGTTGGCCTGCAGAAGTGTTTATCTGAGGGTGCTATAATCACAAGTCATGCCCTCATGGGTTACAGTAGGAAGCACAGTGCTTGGACCACTCTTTAACACAAACCATAATTCAACTAGACTAATTATTTATATCTATTTAACTTAAACTGAATCTTGCTCCAAAGGCACTCGTTCTAAATGTGCCACACACAGATGGATAATAATGTAATTACGCTAAAAAGTATGACTCGGATTAACAAGATCATTTCAGTGTTCCCGAAAAGGAAGCCATTTTCTGTGTCAGTCTCGGTGAAGCGCTGTGACTCACATGTTGCCAGACGGTGGCCTTCTCTCGCCATATGGTGCTTGGCTAGCCCGTGGCTTGGCCGGGAACAGCCCAGATGGTAAGTGGAATCAAGTGTTCCAGCCTTCCTCATAGTGGTGGCAAGAAGGTTTTGTTCTTTTGATTAAGTGGGCCATACTAGTTAATGTCTGCGCTCCTCTGTCTTGACTCGCATAATCTCGACAGGCGCAATATTAAGGAGGTTAAATGACCTCATTACCTGTGTCCAGTCGTCTCTCTGTCTAATGAAATGATTTGTGGATTAAGTCGGAATCCCTGGAGCTCAGTCACAAGCGTTTAATCAGCATCTCAAATTTGTGAGCTGTATTTTTCTTTGCCATGGTTCTTTTCATTCTCAGTGTACAATACGTCTTTGTGGAGTTTCCATATCTCATGATTCATATAGTCCCAAACCAGATATTTTCTGCTAATTTTAATAGACTCATCAGAGCCAGCAAAGTACTGTATGTTGATTGCTCTCACTGTGAATTTGTTCACATAAACGCCTTGGAGATTAATCTTGTAAATAATGTTTTTTGCATCAATAAAACTATTGTATATTTTGGCAATCATAAACATTAAAAAACATCTGTGTTTTAAGACCTGTTTTCACCTCGGAGATACATCATCCTACTGGGTGTGGTAATGATATTCCTGAATATCCTGATTGACAGATCATTCCCCAATGCTACTGGCTAACTACGCACACATATTCACTCCTTTGCTATTTGATATTCACCTGTAATCCGCATCAACATTGCCCCAAAAAGAAGGAGAACACCACTGGCTTACATTGTAATGCTTAGTTAAGCGTGTCACAATAAAAAAAAGGCTAAACAACCTTTGATTTGCTTATCAGCGCAAAATAGCCTAGTATACACGCTTATAAAACACTAGCGTAGGACTAACCCCACAGAAGTGAAGTTTCAGCAGGGGGCAGGGCAAGGTTAACTCAAAGAGAGAAAATGCACTGTAGCGCTACCTTTGATTATTTCTGTAGAACCAATGTGAAAAGAGCACAGCTGACCTCGAGAGGCCGGACTGGGACTGCCTTTAATGCTTGTGAAGGTGAGAGTGCTGCTGGAAATAAATTGTGTAAGGCTGTGTGGGGTGGGGGTGGAGGGGGCGAGTGGGATTTGAGCTAAGGGCCTGAAGAACAAATGCCATCACGGGAACCTGGGGACCCAATGACACGGTTAACTTTGGAGCTGAAGGTCTGTAGAAAGATGCCGTGGCCTGGGCCCAAGGGCCTCCGGATCACGTTCTAAATGGTGTTGTGGAGGACCGTGGCTAAGGCTACTCTGTAAACGTAGGCTATTTTTATGGCACGTGTTTGACTGGCTGGCGGGGCGCCGTTTTCACGCTGTCTCACGGTTTAGTGGGCAGCTGGGGCTCTCCATCTCATTTCTTCACCCTTAAACAGACACAAGCATCGTACCCATTTAGAGACCGCCTTAGTGTGAATCACCCTATGAGTCCAACAGATACAAGCATCATACTCATTTAGAGACAACCTTAGAGTGAGTCACCCTGTAACTCCCACAGACACAAGCATCACACTAATTTAGAGACAGCCTTAGTGTGAACCATCGTACTCATTTAGAGACCACCTCAGTGTGAATCACCCTGTGAGTCCAACAGATACAAGCATCACACTCATTTAGAGACAGTCTTAGTGTGAACCATCGTACTCATTTAGAGACCACCTCAGTGTGAATCACCCTTTAACTCCCACAGACACAAGAATTGTGCTCATTTAGAGATAGACTTAGTGTGAATCACCCTGTGACTCCCACAGACACAATCATTGTACTCATTTAGAGACCGCCTTACTGTGAACCATCCTGTTGTGACTCCCATGGACACAAGCATCACACTCATTTAGAGACAGCCTGAGTGTGAGTCACCCTGTAACTCCCACAGACACAAGCATCATATTCATTTAGAGACCGCCTTACTGTGAACCATCCTGTTGTGACTCCCATGGACACAAGCATCACACTCATTTAGAGACAGCCTGAGTGTGAGTCATCCTGTAACTCCCACAGACACAAGCATCGTACTCATTTAGAGACAGCCTGAGTGTGAATCACCCTGTAACTCCCACAGACACAAGCATCATATTCATTTAGAGACCGCCTTACTGTGAACCACAGCAGAGATTCAGGCAAACAAACACAAGGAGGAGTGGAACAAGTTGATAATTAAATTCACATGATGTGGCCCTTCTGTTTCTGTCTGAGCGAATTGTACACTACAGGAGAGAAGGCACTGAATGCTGTTCCCACCACTGTGTTTGTGATTGAATGAACAGATTCCCCTGAACTCTCATTTTCCAACAGGGGTGGGGGGGGGGGGGTTCAGCATCTCTATGTAGCTGATTGGTTAAAGCCCAAAGCAGCTCAAACTGTCTCTGGGTCTGATTTAGCTGTGACTGAAAGTACTTTTGGTAACAAAAATAGGAAAAAAATTGTTTCCCCTAAAATATATGGTAGTGGGTCAGACTTTGATTAGTTATGAATATTTCTGCATATTCGTAATCCCACAAGTATGTTATTTCATATTATGAACTCAGAACCATGAAGTGCACACTATACTTTTGAAGTCATAAGCTGTTATTTAGTGGAAAGGAAAATGGGTGAGGATTGCAGAAAATAAATGGCCACTGTAAGAGGCTGAGAGGGGCTTTAGTTTGAGCACGCTCTGTCCTCACAGTGTGTGCTGCTGGAATGCGTTAGTGACTGCAGGACCAGCTCGAGGAGAGGGGTACAGTTTGGGCTTTCACAAAATTTACATCACAGGTGTGAAGGTACAGTTAATCTGCAGCTTCTACACTGAGGAGAGCGACAGGAAAAAACTCTGTGCCATCAAATGCACCAAACAATACATTCAATCGTTCATACACATGCATGTGTGGGGATTCACCACCAACGCACATACACACACACACACACACATTAACACGCACACAGAATGCAGGTATGCACACAAATATACACACACATATGTGTGCATTAACACATGCACAGAACGCAGGTATGCATGCACAGACACACGCACATGTGTGCATGAACACACACACAGAGCACATGCACACACACACACACACACACATACACACACGTGCATTAACACGCTCACAGAACACATGAATGCATGCACACACATAAACACACACAATCACATATGCACATGCATTGGCATGCAGACAGAAAGCATGTGCTTACTGCTTCTATCATATTCCGTAGACTGCTTTGATTTAGTCCTTTGGTAGCTTTAGTCCTATTTCAGACGCACGACGTCTTGTACAGACGAGGCGTGGGTAATCCGGATTAAGGGGTGGAGCGGCAGCCATGCTTGCTCGCCTTCCCTAACACACACTTTGTGTGTCGCAAACGTGTTATTTCCTCCTCACAGCATTACATGCCAGGCCAGCGTATGCTTAGGCTAGCGGAGGAGTCTTTATAGTAGGGACTGGGGGGGCAGAGAGGGAAATTAGTATTCGCATTAAGTGTAGGGCGGTACACACTGCCCGGATGGAAGATATCAGGGCAAAGTATATTATCACCAGCGAGGATATCATAAATACAGACTTTTTTTTCTTCAAAGTTTGTTTCAGATTTTTTCCCATTTTTGGTAACCAATTATACCCCCATGCATTGCAGACCGCAAGTCAAAGCGTTAACTATAGACTTTCACTTTCACGAGGCCGCTTGTGTGTGTGCGCGGCTGTCATCAGTCCCTCTGTTTCTGTGTGTGCGTTCACTCTGCTCCAATCACATGAAGCGTAATGTCATTGCTATGACAACCAGTTGTCAGTGACCTGCAAACATTATTGCACATGCTAGCAGAAAAATTTTGTTCTCAAAGTTTGCAAATGAAAAGGACCTTAACACATGCTATAGGCCACCAGCTTCGTATTGCAACATAAGTAATATGCTCAATGGAAACATTAAACAAGCTTGTCAGGAAGGCGAGACATTAATAATGGGTGACTTCATTTACCCCTCTATTAATTGGGAAGTAGTGTCAGGTCAGGGTAAATGTGAAGAGGAGTTTTTTGATGTGGTAATGACTGCTTTTTGGTACAGTCTGTTACTCAGCCTACGAGAGGGAAATAAATACTGAATCTGGTTTTGTGTAATAATCTTGACAGAATTTGCAGCGCAGAGGTAATAGAACCACTAGGGACAGATGATCATAGTGCAGTCACTTCGTTATTTTTTGGCAAGTTTTTTGCCAGTTTTTCATTTTTCTGCGAATGAAAAACTGGGTACATTTAAAAGGGTTATTGTTGATACACAGCATAAATTCATCCCAAAAATAAGATGAAAAAGCTTTTACGGGAGATTTTGAGATGTCTAGATGGTTTTTCAGAAGTTTAAAGACCGAAAGCAGTGAAAATCTTTTAGGCATTTGTATCTTTTAGGGTTAAACAGTTTAATAGTTTTTCTTTGACGTCTTTGTAGGTGGATTTGTCCTTGAAGCTTCTCCATTGTCATGCAGTGTTCTGTCCAGAACTCTGCTCTTCTTAGATTGCAGGCAATATAACATTTTATAACATAAATGTGTCATTTCATCTTGAAAAATCTTAGTAATTGTGTAAAAAGAATGTGGCTGTATTTATGCTCAGCGTGATTGTCCCAAAACTGACATTTAACTTACAGGCTTTGGTGTGACAGACTCTTTGCATTGACAAATTGCATTAACAAAGAATGACTCAAAAGAGACAAACAAAGTCCTTCAAATCGTTGCTGTTAAATACAGGCTACAAAATCATGGTAGAAAATAATGACCTGCTATTTTGACTATTCTAGAGTTGTTTAGTATTGAACAACATGTCATGTTCCATTGTGAGAATGCACAGTGTTCCTTAACTGGCAGCATTCAGCTAGGTAATGGGGGAGCAGTTATTCTGTGGAGTTGGTGCCGTGCAGTCAACAGATGGAGAACGGACCCAAGGACACAGCGCAGCTGAATTCTGAGCCAGAGATTGCATTCTCTCTCTCACAGTCAGAGAAATGTGAAGAGTATTTATGTAGCCTAATTATCTGCCTCACATTTCACTTCTATAAAGCCTTACTTCGCTCTTTATTTAGAACTCAAATGAGCAGATTCAAAATTAGTGTCAAATCAAATATAAATGTCAATTGTGAGGTTTCCTTGCTGTCAACCTAAGTAGAATTAGCCACAATTTGAGTGTGGCTGGCTGGCAGCAGTAATCGGTAAAGACAAAACAACTGTCAGACGTGTGTGTTAAAAAATCATGGAGATAACTCTCGAGCATGTCTGTGTCGTGCCGTACCAGATGCAATGCAAGGAAAGAAAACACGAATGACCGTTTTTTTTACGATTTTGTTTCAGATTTCCCCCCATTTTCTCCCAATTTAGTAGCCAATTATACCCTTGTTTCATGTCATCTACCCCCCCATACTGTGAGTTATCTGCCGTAGTCCTGAGACCGGCAGTGACAAAGGCAATGTACTGCCTCTCCGTTCCGGAACTCACCAAGCTGTCAACTGCAACTCCGGTACACAGAGCCACTCCTATACGCAGTGAGCTCATATCAGCTTGCCTCCCCCCTCCCTGGGGCAGACAGCCAATTTCTGCCCCTTAGTGCCACTCCTGACCAGAGCTGACTCTGGCGTGGCCGGTGGAATTGAACCCCGGTCGTAGTGGCCAATTTAGAGCTAATTTTGCTGATTATATTTGCCAAACTGTCTGTGAAGAGCAAAAAAGATTTAGTGAATCACTAAATGTTGATTGAATCCAGGCCATAGTTGTTGGGCACGCAGACAGATGGCCCTCTTCCTGAACAATTAGACCTGTGACCTTCAACAACAAAAGCTATTTTAAGAACACTGACAGATTATGACTACTAAAAAATTTCATGAAATTCAGGCAATCTTGTCAAACGTTATGTGTGTAAAATAAAAGTAAGAGTAGCATGAGTAAGAGTTTTGTGAGTAGCATGCATAGCGGCCATGTTTGGCATTGATGCTCTCAAACTGGAACATGCATAACATAGTACCCTTGGTCAAATATAATAATAATAATAATAATGAATTTTATTTATATAGCACACTTTAAAATACAGAGAAATCTCAAGATGCTTTACAACAGATACCATTTAAAAACAACAAAAAGAGCAATACAAATACATACAATCTAATTGTCCTATACACATAATAAAATAAACAATACACTTTTTTTTCTAAAAAGAGGGGCTGAAAAGCTGGTATGGGTGTTCATTGTGTGGTTTTGTGCAATTTAAGGTTTAGTGGTTTGGAAAAGCAGAGATGTAAAGGTCAGTCTTAAGTTGTGTATTGAAAGTGGTGAGAGAGTTGGAAGTCCTGATGTGATATGGGAGCTGATTCCAAAGGTGTGGTGCCAGGGAACAGAAAGCCCGGTCCCCCATGGTGTGGAGGTGGGTTCTGGGGACAGTGAGGTGGGTGGAGCTGAAAGAGCTGGATCTGAGGGCTCGGGTAGTTATCTGGGGAGTGAGAAGATTTTGAAGGTAAATGGGGCTGTTTCCAGTGATGGTTTTGAAGATGTGGAGAATTTTTTTGAAATTGATTCAAAATTTAACAGGTAGCCAGTGAAGAGCGGCCATAATTGGGGTGATGTGGTTTGATTTTCTTGTCCTGGTGAGAATACGGGCGCCACTGTTTTGTACGTACTGTAGGCGTTGAGCGGTTGGTATGGTAAACCGGCAAACAGGGAGTTACAGTAATCAAGTCTAGATGAGATGAATGTGTGGACCAGTTTTTCTGCGTTGGGTTTGCTAAGGGATGATCGTAATCTAGCAATGTTTTTGAGATGAAAGAATGAGGTTTTGCAAATGCTGTTGATGTGGGCTTCAAAGGAAAGTGCAGAATCAAACTTAACTCCAAGATTAGTGACTATGGCAGAGAGGGGAATGGAATGTCCATTAACTGAGATAAGTAGGTTGCCAGCCTTTTTGGTTTGGTGTGGGGTGCCAATAAGAATGGCTTCAGATTTTCTGCCATTGAGTTGTAGGTAGTTATTGTGCATCCATGTCTGGATTTCATTGAGACAGGTGGTGAGTCATGAAATGGCCAGGTGGGGGTCAGGGGAGGTTTGTAGGTAGATTTGTGTGTCATCAGCGTAACAGTGAAAAGAGATGTTGTGGTGTCTAAGTATGGAACCAAGGGGAAGCATGTATATGAGGAAGAGGATGGGCCCCAGTACTGATCCCTGTGGGACCCCGGAGGAAACAGGACAGGTGTTGGATGAAAATGTTCCCAGGGAGACAAACTCTTTTCTGCCAGTGAGGTAGGAGGCGAACCATTTATGTGCAGTGCCAGTGATGCCTATGTCCTGGAGACGCTGGAGCAAGATGGAATAGTCGACCATATCAAAGGCTGCGCTCAGGTCAAGGAGTATGAGTAGAGTGGGGGAGCCAGCATCTGCAGTCATCCGGAGGTCATTTACAACCTTCAGAAGGACTGTTTCGGGCCGGCAGTGTAGTATAATGGTTAGGGAGCTGGGCTTGTAACTCAGAGGTTGCGGGTTCAATTCCCAGGTGGGGCACTGCTGTTGTACCCTTGAGCAAGGTACTTAACCTGAATTGCTTCAGTAAAATATCCAGCTGTATAAATGGATTGTATGTAAAGAAATGTAAACTGTGTAAGTCGCTCTGGATAAGAGCGTCTGCTAAATGCCTAAAATGTAAATGTAAATGTTTCGGTGCTGTGTGATGGCCTGAAACCAGACTGGAAAACCTCATAAAGCTTGTTGGAATTTAGGTGATGTTGAAGCTGTGATGCAACCACTTTTTCTAGCACTTTGGATAGAAAAGGTAGGTTTGAGATTGGGCGGTAGTGTGCCAGTACCTCAGGGTCGAGGTTGTGCTTTTTAAGGAGAGGCTTAATGGCTGCTGTTTTGAGGGTTGTAGGGACTTCTCCAGTAGTGAGAGATTTGTTGATAATGTTAACAGCAATGGCGGAGATGGCTGGAAAACATGACTTTAGTAAGGGTATAGGGACGGGATCCAGGATGGTGCTAGATGAATTCATCCTTGAGAAAATGGAGGATAGCTCAGCAGCAGTAACCTCCTCAAGGCTGCTCAGAGATGTGCCAGTGTAGGTGAAAGGTTCTGAGAGTGAGGGGTGAGCAGGTGTGATATGGGTAGAGAGCTTGATCTGTTGTCGAATTTGATCAATTCTAGATTGGAAAAAGTTAAGGAGTCGGTTACACTCAGCTGTGGAGGGGGTAAGGGAGGAGGAAAATGTGGGTTTCAGAAGGTGGCTGATTGTGGAGAACAAGTGTTTAGGGTTTCTTTCATTGTAGCAATGAGGGTTGAGTAGTAGTCTGATTTGGCCTTTTTTAGCACAACAGAGTATGCTTTCTGGTGTTCCCTAAAAGACTATAGATGAGCAATAAGACCTGTCTTTCTCCATCTGCGCTCCAGCTTGCGCCCCTGGGTCTTCAGTTCTCGGAGTTTGTCAGAGTACCATGGGCAGGAATGGGAGAAGGACACCTCTCTGGTCTTTTCAGGGGCAAATTTGTCTAAATTGTCATGAAGAGTGTGATTGTAGTGTATAACTGAGTCCTTGAGTGAGATGTCTGCATGGGTGCTTGAAAGACTGGACTGGAGAGCATTTGAAAAGGTGTTAACATCGACAGCCATAATATTACGAAAGGTGATGGTGCATTTACTGCCAGCAGGGGGTACAATGGGTATGTCCAGTAGTACAGTCTTATGATGTGAAATGCCGTGATCTAGAATGTGGGTGTTGGCAGCGGGGACATCTCCAGTGATGGCAAGATCATGGGTGTGACCATGTCTATGGGTGGGGCCTTGAACATGTTGTGTCAGTGAGAGACAGTCAATGGCCAGAGAGCATTTGGGAGAGTCAACGTGAATATTAAAGTCACCAAGTATCACAATATTGCTGAGGGTGGGGCAAAGAGTTGTTAAAAGATGAGAAAATGCAGACCCAATTGTGTGGTAGACTTGGGAGGGCGATAGACTAATAAAATGACAAGGGGCTGGGGGGTTTGAGATTGTAATGCAATGCATTCAAATGGAAGGTCATCAGGGACAGGCAGTACAATCAGTTTAAAAACATCCCTATAGATGACTGAAAGACCACCCCCTCGACCAGAGCCACAAGCTTTCTCAGTGTATTTGTAGCCTGGTGGGGTAACTTTGTTTAAGACAAAATAGTCCCCATTTCGATGCCATGTTTCTGTTAGGCATAGGAAGTCAATGTCCTGCTCAGAGATAAAATCATTTAAAAATAGAGATTTGTTTGCTAAAGACTGAGTGTTTAACAATGCAAACTTTGCAGTTCCTGGATTATAGACCGGGTTTCGTCTGGACTGGATGGTGCTAATACCCAATACTGTGTGTTGGTACAGAGATTGTGTTTTAACAGTGACGAGATTGTTCAAATCAATTCCACGCGGGGTTCGAATTAAGTGCCGGCGTTGGGACTGGATGGTACTAATGCCCGACACAGAGTTCAGGACGTGATCTGTAAAAGGTCCAAGTCCAGCTCTTCTTTCAGTGTATCTTTGTTGTTTCAGAATCCCAGATATATAACACAGTTTGAAAGTCTCTTTGGAGATAGTGTAGTGACGTTGTTGCTGCCCCAGAGACTTGAGATGAGACGCTGAGTAGGTTAGGGACATGATGTGTAAAATAAACTGACTGTCAGCAGTAAAGGAGACACCCAGACAGTCAGCGGATCAGGTTCGATATAAGGTAAACGTATGTTGCTAGCTTGCGCTATCCTTAATATTACTCTATATAGTAATAATATAGAAACGGACCAGCACAAATCTAGGTAGCAAGCGGTGCTGACCGGTTAGCCAACATTTGCGATGTTCATTTCTGGTCACAGATTGTCCTGGTTGCGCAGCTAACTTTCGCAAACGAGGCATCTGAATTGGCAATCAAAAAGTAATTAACAACCAAACCAGCTTCCTTTCAATTTTTGGTTACATTATTAATCCTTTTTTTTAAAGGAGACCATGAATGACTGCTTTAATGGCTTAGAGGCGATTCTCACACAGGCCAGATAGGCGTGAGAGAGTGATTCGTTTCTCCGCTGATTTGAGGGGGAAAACTTGAAGTCCAGATCTCAAAACGTGTCCGATTCGCAGGTCAGTTGATATTTGAATTCTTTCCTTGTGAATTTTCATGTCTCAGTCCACTGGTTCTATCCAGACGGAGAGATTCCAAGCTTCCGCACGTCTCAGACACGGCACAGCCGAATCCAGCGAGATGCTTTATCCGATCCTGTGCAGAGAAGGCCTGCGTTGCACATTCAGATAATGAAAACAAGCAGCACGCGTTGATCTTGGCCCTCTGTTCCACATATTTCTTTGGTCTGCACACAGGGCTTTGGCCTGAATACTTTAGAGGTTTTTAGAATAGCACTGGAGTTGCGTCACTCAAGTAAATATCACATTATGAAAGAAATGTGCTCTAAGGATGAAGACATCTGAATTGTTAGATATTTTCCTCGGACACGTCATATGTTTGACTGATTTTTTTTTTTTATATACGATTACAATTGCAAGTTTTATTTATGTTTTCCTTCAAATTTGTCATGGAATTCTTTGATGACGTGAACCCTTGCAGAGGAAGGAAGGTGAGGGGCAGATTTAAGGTGAGAGACGAGATGAGTTTGTGCGGACCAGCCGGTGGAGCATCTCAGCACTGCTTTCTTTCACGAACCCCTCCACTGACTCCCGAAAGACTGTCTTTTCTCTGTCTCCTCTTTAAACACGGCCATTTTTGGCAGGCCCCGTGAAACAGATTCAAATCTGCTCGCTTAAAGAATAGCCTTCTTTCCCTACTTTTCTTTTCCTGCATCCTGTTTCTCCCGGCACTTCAAATCACCCCTCGTGGTTCTCGGATAAAGACGAGGGGGGGTTCAGAGGTGACCGTGTGCCAGAGAGCTGGTGAGCCTGTTGCCATGGAAGCAGGGATTTTCAGCCAGGCAGCTGTTTGGGGTCTCGAGGTTCTGCAGTGTCGTCATGGGCAACGGGTCTGTGCCACTCGGCAGGGGAGGGTCCCTGATGCTGCGAAGGAGGAGAAATTGTTTTACAGCTTAATAGATCGTCTGGGAAACTTCTCCCCATACAGCATTCACAAAGAGCTTAAGTAGGAAACACTAACAACTGTTGTAGTCAGGTTAAGGCCATGTCTGCCCTGTCATTTGTGTCATTCTTATTTAGGAACAGTATTGAAACAATGTTTATTTTGAACAAAAGTAAAATAATGTCGAAAAATTGATAAACGAGTAAAACACATTTCACATTTTAGATACAGTTCAAAATTTGGAATTGTTACACAACCAAAAAATAATCAGTGATTACAGCAAAAAAGCTCAATCAAATCAATGTAAGATTTTAAGAATTTCATTTAGAGAGTAAACTTGGATAGAGAAATAGAATTAGATTTAAAATAGTTAAACGTGCTTGTGTATCTGAGGTGAAACAAAGTTTGGTTATTGTTTGGCTCTGTGGGGGACAGTGTCTGGGATATGCAGTTTATCAGCAACGCGAAGGCGGTGTGACACCTGCAGAATAATATACTGTGAGCGGAGAAGCTGGGGGTCCCAGGAGCAGAGAGGGGAGGCAGTGTTTAAGAAATCTGCTGTCCCACCTGTCTGTGGAACACATCAACACCACAAGCTGAGGAGATCTGGAATATAATAGCATGCTGACACACTTTCACACTTTCTCACTGTCACAAACAAGTATGCACACACAAACACACACACACTCACTCACACGCACACACTCACTCACACTCACTCTCACACTCACTCTCACACTCACTCTCACACTTACACTCACACACATACACACACACACAGACACATGCACACTTACACTCGCACACACACACACACACACACACACACACACATTCACACACACACACACACTCACTCACACACACACACTCTCACACTCACACACTCACATACACACACACACACTCACATGCACATGCACACACACACACATACACACACACACACACTCACACACACACATACACACACACACACACTCACTCACATGCACACACTCACTCACGCACACACACACTCACACGCACACACTCACTCATGCACACACACACTCACACACACACACATACTCACATGCACACACTCACAGACACACACTCTCACACGCACACACACACACACTCACATGCACACACACACACTCACCTGCACACACACACACACACTCTCACACATACACACACACACACACTCACCTGCACACACACACTCACACACACACTCTCTCACACATACACACACACACACACACACACACACACTCACTCTCATTGAAAGGCTCAGTGTTCAGTAAGCCCATTATCCGCTAAGACCACTCTTCTTTATCCCAGAGCACCGATTGCCCTTTTCAACTGCAGAGCTTAAACCACACTTGCATAGTTCAGGTTCTTTGTGGTTTCCCATTATTTCTCCTGGCATCCTGACCTCTGTCATCTCAGCCCCTGGGCATTACCGCTGCTGGCCTACTTTCCAGCACGATGTGGGCGTGGTCAGCAAGCCCGTGTAATTACGCCGATTCCACTGACATCATTGCCAAACGCCGAGAGAACGGACAAAGGAGCATTCTGTGATCGCCGACGCACTCAGCCTTGGACCATAGGTGATGTGCAGGCGGTCGAGTCAGTCTTAGCCCTCATGGCAGCCTTTTAGTGAGGTGTCGTGTGCTTTGTCTCTCTCCACGGACAGTTCAATGGAAACTGAACCATGCTGGACTGGGTCAGCCAGCTTTGGCCCCCAGCCCTGCCCAGTCTGCCTTCAGTGAGATTACCAGGACTGCGGGCCTGTACTGTGGCCTTCACCGCAGGGCACATGCTCAAAGGAAAGCGTGGAGGTCTAATGTTTTTTCTCAGAAGCACATTGCTTTGCATTACATCAGGGAATAATTAAGGCTCAGTTACCACATTCATAATTAATAAACACTTTGATATTAAGTGTCGCTCAGAGACATGATCTCCCAGAATGAGTCAGCCGCTGTAATATTTGTCATTTTAAACTTTCGCAGTCGTGTTGCACAAACGTCAGCGTAGAAATATACATGTTCATTCATGTTCATTCTGTTTTTATTACACAGCACAATCTGTCCAGGCAAAACGGGACATGGTGTAAATGCTGCCAGGTAGTTTTTTTGTTTTAATCCCAGCACCACTTACATTTGCATTTACATTTTAGGCATTTATCAGACGCTCTTATCCAAAGTGACTTACACAGTTTACATTTCTTTACATACAATCCATTTATACAGATGGATATTTTACTGAAGCAATTCAGGCTAAGTACCTTGCTCAAGGGTACAACGACAGTGCTCCACCTGGGAATTGAACCAGCAACCTCTGAGTTACAAGTCCAGTTCCTAACCATTATACTACACTGCCACTTAATGAGAAAAGTTCAAGCACAAGGGAAGCAGGGCTTGTCATGTGACCTTCCTCCACCCAGGACCAGTGAGATCAGGGGCGAGGGCCGAGAGGGCGGGGTGTGAAAGCACTTAGTGTCTGGTGTTCAGGGTCTCAGTGTCTGGTGTTCAGGGTCTTAGTGTCTGGTGTTCAGGGTCTTAGTGTCTGGTGTTCAGGGTCTCAGTGTCTGGTGTTCAGGGTCTCAGTGTCTGGTGGTCAGGGTCTCAGTGTCTGGTGTTTAGGGTCTCAGTGTCTGGTGTTCAGGGTCTTAGTGTCTGGTGTTCAGGGTCTCAGTGTCTGGTGTTCAGGGTCTCAGTGTCTGGTGTTCAGGGTCTCAGTGTCTGGTGTTTAGCAGGGTCTCAGTGTCTGGTGTTCAGGGTCTTAGTGTCTGGTGTTCAGGGTCTCAGTGTCTGGTGTTCAGGGTCTTAGTGTCTGGTGTTCAGGGTCTCAGTGTCTAATGTTCAGGGTCTCAGTGTCTGGTGTTCAGGGTCTCAGTGTCTAGTGTTCAGGGTCTTAGTGTCTGGTGTTCAGGGTCTCAGTGTGGGGTTCAGGGTCTCAGTGTCTGGTGTTCAGGGTCTCAGTGTCTGGTGGTCAGGGTCTCAGTGTCTGGTGTTTAGGGTCTCAGTGTCTGGTGTTCAGGGTCTTAGTGTCTGGTGTATAGCAGGGTCTCAGTGTCTGGTGTTCAGGGTCTTAGTGTCAGGGTCTTAGTGTCTGGTGTTCAGGGTCTCAGTGTCTGGTGTTCAGGGTCTCAGTGTCTGGTGTTCAGGGTCTCAGTGTCAGGTGTTCAGGGTCTCAGTGTCTGGTGTTCAGCAGGGTCTCAGTGTCTGGTGTTCAGGGTCTCAGTGTCTGGTGTTCAGGGTCTCAGTGTGGTGTTCAGGGTCTCAGTGTCTGGTGTTCAGGGTCTCAGTGTCTGGTGTTCAGGGTCTCAGTGTCTGGTGTTCAGGGTCTTAGTGTCTGGTGTTCAGGGTCTCAGTGTGGTGTTCAGGGTCTCAGTGTCTGGTGTTCAGGGTCTCAGTGTCTGGTGTTCAGCAGGGTCTCAGTGTCTGGTGTTCAGCAGGGTCTCAGTGTCTGGTGTTCAGGGTCTCAGTGTCTGGTGTTCAGGGTCTTAGTGTGGTGTTCAGCAGGGTCTCAGTGTCTGGTGTTCAGGGTCTCAGTGTCTGGTGTTCAGGGTCTCAGTGTCTGGTGTTCAGCAGGGTCTCAGTGTCTGGTGTTCAGGGTCTTAGTGTCTGGTGTTCAGCAGGGTCTTAGTGTCTGGTGTTCAGGGTTTCAGTGTCTGGTGTTCAGGGTCTCAGTGTCTGGTGTTTAGGGTCTCAGTGTCTGGTGTTCAGGGTCTCAGTGTCTGGTGTTCAGGGTCTTAGTGTGGTGTTCAGGGTCTCAGTGTCTGGTGTTCAGGGTCTCAGTGTCTGGTGTTCAGCAGGGTCTCAGTGTCTGGTGTTCAGGGTCTTAGTGTCTGGTGTTCAGCAGGGTCTTAGTGTCTAGTGTTCAGGGTCTCAGTGTCTGGTGTTCAGCAGGGTCTCAGTGTCTGGTGTTCAGGGTCTCAGTGTCTGGTGTTCAGGGTCTCAGTGTCTGGTGTTCAGGGTCTCAGTGTGGTGTTCAGGGTCTCAGTGTCTGGTGTTCAGGGTCTTAGTGTCTGGTGTTCAGGGTCTTAGTGTCTGGTGTTCAGGGTCTCAGTGTCTGGTGTTCAGGGTCTCAGTGTCTGGTATTCAGGGTCTCAGTGTCTGGTGTTCAGGGTCTTAGTGTCTGGTGTTCAGGGTCTCAGTGTCTGGTGTTCAGGGTCTCAGTGTGGTGTTCAGGGTCTCAGTGTCTGGTGTTCAGGGTCTCAGTGTCTGGTGTTCAGCTGGATACATCTGTTCATTAGGTAAGACCCTGGGGACAGGCGGTGATCAGAAACTGAACGTCGTTGCTGCAGTGACCCGTAACCAAGGGTCGGCCTTCTGGTCTCCATAATTTACCTCAGCATCAGGCTCACGCTGTGCCTCAGGTGTGTGAAGATACCGCACTCTTCCTCTTCAATTACTGCATTCTTCTTCTTTAATTACCGCACTCTTCCTCTTAAATGGATCCCTACTCCACTTGGGCTTCCTGATCACAACTTTAACTCCCGAGATTCACTTGTCAGACTTTTTTGGAGAACAAGCGAGAGTTTGTGAGAACAAGGTTGACATCTTCATTTGCGTTGCCGTTGTTTTCCTCCGTTGCCACTGAATACTTAATAATAATAATAACAATACATTATATTTATAATGCACTTTCGATTATAGGAAATCTCAAAAGTGCTACAGAGGCATACAAATGGAATGGATTGGAACTTTTTGAGTTTAATTTGAAAGGTTTCTTGTGTTATTTGGAGAAATGTGGGTGATGCTGGTCTGTTAAGTGGTTCTCAGACAAATTCTGCATTTCAACACGTTCACAAGCTGTTCACTTTGTCAATTGGGTGAGTGCTTGGCTGCTTTTTTTAATACAATATGTAGCAGAAGTTAAACCTGATCTAGACTAGGAAATATTAAGGTAATGTAATGTATTATTTTCTCTGCACTTTCCTAAGAATTTCTAACGTTGGCAAATGTGATCGTGCAGTCTATGGACATGGCTCGATAGAATAAAAAAACAGACAAGCTTCTCCAACACAGGAGCAGTGTATTTTCTCTGCGTGATGATGCCAGTCATAAATGATCATCTTGACCCTGTCTGCACCTTGTCGGTTCCACCACTGATGCAGTTGGATCCACTCAGTTAATGTAAGGATTTCTCCCATTGAACCCAACACATTATGATTGGTCTCTTGCTCGTTAAAGTCGGGAATGGAATCCAGCGATAGAGTGCCTACATCAGCCGCATACTTGCTTGGGGTTGAAAATTCTTACAGCTTTGAGAAATCCACAAGTCGACTTCACTGAAAGTTTTTACGGTTAGATGTTTTTTTAGCCTTTATGTGCTGAGAACCTGCTGTGTCAATGGTCTGTATTCATTTATGAATTTTACTACAGGTTTTGTGAACATTTCAACTTTCAAATCACCAAATACTTGTTTCTCCAAATATTTACAATCCTTCAACAATTAGACAAACATGCGCTCAAACGTTGGGCTCTAGTTTGGTGAGAACAGTAGGAGAAAACGCACTTGGGTAAGGAAATCACTAGCTTCGTCCTTCGCAAACTGTGAAATTACAGTTTACATTTTAAGCATTTAGCAGACTCTCTTATCCAGAGCGACTTACAAGATGTACATTAATACATGGTAAGATTAATCATAGTCCGCGCCGGAGATCAGTGTCGTGATACAATAATAGACATCAATGTTGGCAGCTGCATACCGCACCTGTAACACAAGTTGTAACACAACTGTAACACAACACCTCCACCTGGTTTGGTCATTTTGTGGTCAGTAATAAAGGCGATCGTGTCAACATGGGTTGTGTGGCGAGATAGGGTGTGTGTCAATAAACACCTTTGGCGTTGTGCAAGTTTCATGACTAATAATTTGTTTGGGCTTTTGTCTACCCAGACCACCTCTTAACTCAAACGTTGACGATGTATTGGTTTGGTGGCGTCATTATAGTACACATATGAACAGATAATGAACAGACCAGAGATAAATTATTCACATTATTCATTACGCAAAACAGTTTTGTGGATGTTCTGCATTTCACCTCACTCAGATTTGGTCTGTATTTTAATCAATGACTATTTGAAATGCAACCTGTATTCAAATAAGGACTTTAAATTATTTAAGCATTGCACTTGGAAAGAGTGGTTCAATGTACTTGAATGAGAGAGGGGGTCTCTGCACCCATCAAATTGTCTGTGATACATGTTTATCAAATAAATATGTGTATCCGCACAGTTTATTTTTTTACATGAACTATTAAACTTTCACTGCAGTAAAATGGAGTACATAATTGGACAGGGTATCACATGGCATTTCCCTGAGTGTGTATACGGACAGCACAACAGAGCTGTCTGTGCCAATTGGGGAGAATATTGGCGCAGAGTGCATGGGAGAGGAAGTACCAGTTCACTGCGCTGCGGCTGGCATTTGACATTTGTGCCCATTGTGTGGTGTGGGTGAAAATAAAAAAGATGTTCCCCTGCCAATTAAGCTTAATGTTTAATTTTCGCTCATTCACACTTACTAGTCAATAAGTATTTTCAGTTCAAAAATGTTTTTTTAAGGTTAAATATTACAATGTATCTGACAAGACATTTGACAGATTACTAGCTAATATGTCATATTTATATATTATATAATTTATATGATATTGTATGTGTCTTTCCCATAAATGCATTCCATTCATGTAAAAATGATCATTTATTTTCTCACTATTGCTCTGTTACTGGCACACATTGCACAGCCATTTAAACCACATTTTGAATGACCGTCGAAAACACTGTGTACTAAGTGTTCCACCCCCTGTTACGCAAAGAGGACAACAGCAATCACAGTGCTACTGTCACTTCATGACCTTCACACAATGTGTGAAAACAGAAAGCAGGAAACACCACTTTTATGCAAATTAATTCCAGTGGATAATTGTTTGTTTAGATCAACAAGATCAGGCCTCTGGAGTGTGCAGCAGAGCCTCACCCCTCTCCGTGGGTCAGGGGCAGTTGAGGGACTCACACGTTAAGAATAGTCCCTATCCCAGTGGGCATTCACGTCCCAGTTCTTTCCCTGCTGGTACTGGAGAGACTATTTTCTGAACGGGCTCTTGAGAGGACCCCTATATAGCTACCTGCTTGCTACTGTGGCTGTGGTTTATTCCCCGGAGGTATATAACAAAACAACAGCGTCTGTCCGCACATGACACTAACGTTAATGCGGTCTGATTAACTGTGAGGGCGCCACTGCTGCCAACTGACACTGCCGCCCTCCTGCTGCCCTCAGAGCCAGAAAACTCCTTACGCCTGACAGGTATAGCCTTCAGGTACAGCTACACTAGGAAGGCCCTCTGCAAGAATCCTGTGCAATGTAATTCAAACTCCTTTGTGCTATAGAGAGAGAAATAGAGATAGAGAGAGGGAGAGAAAGAGAGCGAGGAAGAGAGAGAGAAAAAGAGAGAGAGAGAGAGAGAGAGAGAGAGAGAGAGAGAGAGAGAGAGAGAGAGAGAGAGATAGAGACTGCATGCACCTCGTTCCAGCAACATCAATAAATCTTTCCCCAAACCCTGACCTGCACACGTGCGTGAGATGAAGTAGGGCCTCCAGGCTCAGATGCTGACTGTGGGATTCTGTACCCCCCCCCCCCTGCACAAACCCCCCCAACTACACAAACCTCCCCAAACACACACCCTCAACTACACAAACGCAAGAAGCACCTCCGGCTCCAACTTCCTATCGCTGCAGAACAAATCTTTATTTAATGAGGGGCGGCGTGCCTTTAGTGTTATCTCAAAGGGAACATTTTAGTAAAGTACTCTTCTAGTAAAGTATTAATCCGATTTCCTTATTCTTTTTAAAAGAAGGGGGGTTTTTTGGCTTCGAAGAGACTTGCTTTTCCTGCTCTTGTTATTTTATGGTTTTTTAAAAAGGTTATGCTGGTGACATCAAGGGCAAAGACCTTAAATGACATGATTCTTTTCAAATTTAAACAGCGTTAATTAAGAGACGTTAATCTGAGTTAAAAGTGTGAGTCAGCCATTTGCCTTATGCAGAATTTCTCAAAAACAGGTATACTCAATATCTGCGATAATTAGCAACAAGTAAAACGGGAGAAATTAACACGCTAAGATGTCCGTTGTTCTTCCTGAAAGTCTCCTAACTGTTTTTATTCCAGTATTTTATGTAGATCAAATTTCCACATCTGTTTCCTGCACCATTTTGAGAGGCAGTGATCGAGCGTGAGGACAAGTTTGACGGATGTGTGGGGTCTTTGTGTCTCATGCTAATTACCCTATCGATTTCCTGAACCCACTGTTGACTGTACACCGTTCAGTGAGCAGCGCTGACCTCAAAGCAGCTTGCTGCTCTGGCTCACTCATCAAGTAATACCTCTAGCACACGTTATGATTTATGCACATAACCCATCCGCTTGTATGACCTGAGCCGTACACCCCCTTCTGCACACACACACACACACACACACACACACACACACACACACACATGCGCTGCAGTGTTATTGTAAACAGATGGCAACATTTAGACCGCATTAGCAGAACCCAACGCTCAAGCCCTGTGAAAATGGCAGTGGTCGACTGTTATATTTCTTTAGATTAAGACAATATTTGCTTTAAGCTCAAAGGTGAGGTTGGCCTCCGCACAGTTTTATGAAATATAAATTTATCTTTCTGATAAAACTCAGGCCTCAGGGCTACATTAAAGTTATTGCATTGAGACCGGATCAGCTGCTCAGAGCGACAGAACGATCGATATTCTGTAGCAGCAGATCTGTCCAGTGCTCAGCTCAGCGAGTAGAAATGTCGGTAGTATTTCATTTGACATTGCCTATAATGCCTTCACGACTATGTCATAAGCACTACATAATGCTTCGTGACACATGTCATAACATGTCAAAAACGTTATCCATCATGACTGTAGTGTGGCATGTATCTGTCAGTGTCAGGACACATATTGAGACACATTATGACAAGTGTTATGGAAAGTGCCACAAAATCCCTACTATTACACTTGTGAAATTCATGTTCGATGTCAGTTATAAAATACCCATTATGACACAAGATACTATGAAGCAGATATCGTTTTTAACTGCAATTGCATACCGTGACCGTGACACAGTCTTGTATTCATGCTGTTTTATGTGTATTTTAGCACATTAGCTTTTGTAGCACTTTGAGATTTACTTATAATGAAAAGTGCATTATAAATAAAATGTATTATTATTATTATTATTATTATTATTATTAATTTGAAAACAAGTATAGCATTTTTAATGCGAGACACATGCATTCATTGAGACATTTCTTCATGGCACAGTTATGGGAGACAAAACGAAAGCATTTGACATAGACCTTAAACAGATTATTTTAGTGGAAACTGCGGTTGAGTGGCACATGTGCTTGTGCCTGGTTTGCTTCAACAAAATGAATCATATTATAGCATCAGGGGCATCTCACTACAAATGTGATGTCATCAAGGCTCTACCTGAAAAGAAACTGGTAAGAATCTGTTAAGTTACTCAAACTCATGGTGATAACCCTGATAGTGAACATAGGCAAGCAGAACTTCAACACAGTCCACTGGAAGTTTACACAGAATTCAAATATGAGCATCATAATTAATGGTTATAAATTATGGGCAATTACAGTAGTGTCCCCATTACACGTGTTTAAATTCCCCTTTCATAGTCCCCCTTAAATCTCGTGCAAATACGCACAGACAGGACAGATCGTTGTGGACTCTCCCAATGAAATCGATTTTAGCTTGATTTGATTTAGTGTGGATCTAATAATTCACTCAGAATGGATTTCTCTATTTGTGTAATGGCTAGTCACATTCATTTTCTCCATTAGCATTCAGATGGATAGATGGAATTAATGTTGAATAGTGCTGCTTCTGTCCTGTTTGCCTATATCCGTTGCATGAAGTATTAGTTATTGTTGCTGGGCTGTTGTTTTCTCAGTAATTATTCTTGGCGCAGCATACGAGTGGAATTTCCTCCATCTAATGTAAAGGGCCTTTCTGTTGCTGGTGTGCACTTTTTTGTGTGCTGTGCAGGTTTGTGTTCTTGATACTCGGCTGACATGAGGCAATATCTCCTCTTTAGTGACAACAAATGTTTTGATGATGTTCATGAATGCCCCACTGTCAATCATCAGGTAATGAGTGAAGGCACATCTGTGTGGGAGGTGAGGCAGTGTGGGGGTGAAAGGGAAATGCAGGGATAGAATAGAATAGAATATTCTTTATTGGCATGTTACATAAGTTGCACACAAGGTAATTGGAATGTGTCTTTTCGCATATCTCTCCTAAGAGAGGTCTGAGCGCACGGTCAGCCATAGTACGGCGCCCCTGGAGCAGTTAGGGGTTCAGTGCCTTGCTCAAGGTCACTTTGGCAGTGCCCCAGGAAACATGTGGAAACGCCTGTGTGTGTGTGTGTGTGTGTGTGTGCGCGCGCATATACATGTGTGCATTTTTGTTTTGATGTGATGGCTCGTGATGGTGACATTTTGACATGATGGCTCATTCAGGCACCAGCACATCTTCATGCAGCCCTTCAGGAATCATTTATTAGAAGAAGCTGCCAAAAAGACATCTCTCGTTCAAGTGTCATTGAATTTGGGTGTCATTCCCACAAAGGAAAAGGATCAGCCCCAGGTATGGGGACACATTACCAGAATTCCCAGAACATTCCATATGTTCAACACTCCCAAATCTGGGTGTAGGTTGAAGCTGCCCATGATCTGGTCATAACCCTGTTTTGCATTTTTCTTCATAACGCTTAAGGTTAGGATTTGTTAGTTGGTCCTGTGTCAGTGCTTAAGGGCAACTTGTGCCTCAAGTCATTTTAAAACAACAAAGAGTTAAAATGTACAAGCTAAAATTGATAGGATCAAAAAAACAGATTGCAGACTTCTGTTAACAAATTGAGCCATTGGAGTTGTGAGATTAGTTTTTTATTTTTCCAGTTAAACAGCATTGTTTGCAACAATTGCAACATTGTTTGCCACTGCAACAGATAAGAGTAGAAATTGTGTGTGCTGTTGGGATGAAAGGTTCAATGTTGGTAAGTTGCCAAATTAATCAAACTGAGGCAGAGAGAGGGATGTCTTGTTCTTGGATTTGAGGAAGTTTGGTTGTAACATTGCACAGAAATAGTTGTCTGGGTTGTGGTTGAAGCTTTGGGTACATAATTCCGTTTTTTGTATTGTGGCTGTTTTTTGACGTGAGAAAAGGTCCCTTGACACATCGGTAAGCCCAGTAAGATCCAGGACACAGTAGATCTGATCCACAGTAAGATCCAGGACAGATAAGCGGTTAAAGAGAGGGGCCCCCAGGTGGTGTAACAGTAAAGACACTCGTTCGGAGTGCAGGTTGCCCTGCGGCCAGGGTTCAAGCCGGCGATCAGCTGTCCGCCCCAGAGGGAGGGAGGGAGGGAAGCCGACAGGAGCTCGCCGTATGCACAGTGGCTCTGTGTGTACCAGAGTTCGACAGCTTGGTGAGTTCCGTCTCGGAGGAGGCAGTTTGGTGCTTTTGTCACTGCCGGTCCCAGGGTTGCAGCGGAGAGCTCGTAGTACAAGGGAGACATAGGGTACAATTGGGAGAAAAATGGGAAAAAGTCCTAAACTAAAAATAAAGAAAAGGTTATTTTTTCAGATATTGAAAGCTGTGATGAAGGTGAGTGGATAGAGAGGCTTTGAAGGTGGCAGTGTCAGCGTGAGCTCCCGTGGGCCAGGAGTGGAGCGGGGGGAGATCACAAGTGTTTCATCACATTTCCCAAACTCGACATACTCCTCTCTGCTAAAAGCCTGCTCTTTCCTTCGGTTTTTAATTGCCCTTTCCAGTGAAAACAGCTCTTGACTTTGTGAGCAGAGAGGATTCTGGGAGTCTGCACCTCTGAGGTGTGTAAAATCATACAGCACATCCAGTTAGGGGGCAGATTGCTCTCGATTATGGTAACAGAGATTATTACACTTAGCCTGTGATGAAGTGAAGGTTTAAAACGGAGAGCGCGCTCTCGACGCTGTAATAAGTAGAATAGTAATGACGACCTTCTCTTTTGAGCTGGGCACGGGTCACCCTTCTCGGTGAAAGGTCTGTGATAATCTTTCATCAGACACCATCCCTTGGGTTCAGCAGATTCACTAGTGCTGTTAATGCTGGAGGGATAATTACAAAAAGTTCATTTTCATTTCAGTTTCTCCTCCAGATTAAATTAAGATAAAATAAAATTTAAGAGACCATGAGACTTTACAAAGCCTTCAATGGTGTTATCCCATAGGCTAATAATATATACGATCATTAGCTACTGAAACTACACAAGAAATGTCGTGCTGAGGCACTGAGGCATTGTAAGCAAATCAAATAAATATAACGATGCTGTTTTTAATAAAGAAGCGGAATAATATTTTATTAATGTCTGAAATACAATTGTCTAAGTAAATTATGATTATTTTCCAAGTCAGAGCTCTGATTACATGGCGTTATGCATTATTGATTATTTTTCATCCACAAAAGCGCCAATTAATTTCTGCGCTCCACTTGTTTGTTGCCTGAAAATGATGATGATGATGATGATTAAGCTTCTTCGAAAGCAGACATTTTGTAGCCAGCTCTTTCAGCGCAGCAAGGGAACAATGAAATTATTTTAGGCTACAGCTCAGCAAGTGTCGCTCCATGAGTGTTAACGAAGACCATATTGACCTTGTATTGAACATTTATTGGCAGGAACGGAGGTTTATTGATTTAAAATAGGTATGAAAGTCAGAGGCTACCCGCTCTGGTGTGGCTCTTCCACATCCCAGGATGCATGTATAAAACTGCTGGACAGTTCCGGTTACCTGTAATTATGGATTGCACGAGACCTTGGTGGCTTGATGGGACAGACGGGTGAAAGTGTTTGTGTATTCATCCCAATTACAAGGCAAAACAGGTGAGCAACTGCAGACCAGGTGACCACAAATTCCAACCAGGGGCAAGAGCAGCCAGTTCCAAAACAGTGGTGGCCCAATATTGTATAAAGTGCCTTTACATGAGTGTTTCCACCTTTTTGTTCACTACCTGTATGTAATAAAATGGGGAAAAAACCGACAAATTAAATGTATATGCTAGTTCTCGTTCTGAGTGCAGGTTGCAGGGGGAAAGTCTGAAACAAACAAAAAAAATTATACACTAAAAACGCACATACATTTTAATGTCAAAGACACATGGATATGGGCTGGGATGACATAAAAACAAAATGGGGGCGTGTAGGCCACCCTGTGATAGAAATCTGTATCCAGGGTCACCCCCTTCTAACCATGGCAACTAAAACATAAAACACTAACACGACAAACATGAAAGAAACCTGCCGCCTGAATGCTGGCCATTAATAATGAATTTAAGGAAACGAATGAAAGGGAGTGGGGGTCGGGGGACGTGTGCCTGTAATCAGAGTGCGGAGCGCAACTGGATGGTTACCCTTTGTATCAGCTCTGGAAGCTCCGCTCACGTGCGTCACTCCCCGTAATTAGAGGGAGGTTGAGAAATGCAGGCCAGAAGAGCGCAGTGCATGGTCTCCCCAGCAGATGCAAATTAGTGACAGTCACTCGAATATGATGGGTGCAACTTAATAAGAATAAGAAGATACTTCATACTCAGAGGGGAGCATTTAAGAAGCAAGTTTATGGTTTACTGTACAGTATGGGTGTCAAACTCATTCCATCCAGTGGCAGTTTTTGTTGGGCAGGTGATTTCAATTAGTTCCCCTCCTTGGTTGAAGAAGGAAGATAGTGAAATCACCTGGTGTAGCACTTTAGTTTAGTTTTGACACCCCTGTCTTTTGACTACCAGTGGCAGTTGGTGGGCTACTTCTTAAAGATTTAGTTAGTTTAGTTTAGTTTGTGTCTTTTGATCTAAGCCGTATATATTAAAATGTGTTTATTATCTGTATTATGTTTTGTTGATGCACTTGTGATGCTCTGTGGTCCCTCCTCTCCCAGCTCTGCAATCGCTCATGGTATCGCTGCATGATACGCCATCCAAATATGTACTCCATTTTATTCTACTGAACGTTTAATATTTTACATAACAAAAACCAATGCACATATATACATATACAGTACCAGTCAAACGTTTGAGTACACCTTCCATCTGGATTACGGGTAATTGGGCACTCCTTCATTCTTCAGCAAGATAACGACCCGAAACACACCTTGAAGTTGTGCGAGAACTACTGTATCTGGTGAAGGAGGACAACTCAAACTAATGACCTGGCCTTCCCAGTGTCCAGACCTCAATCCCATAGGACTTGTATGGGACGAACTTGACAGAACAGTCAAAGCAAAGCAACCCTCAAGTTTCTCTGGGAATTGCTGCAGGAGAGCTGGGAAGACATGTCGGGTGACTTCCTGCTGAAACGTATTAACCGAATGGCCCATGTTTGTGAGGCTGTTATCACGGCAAAGGGTGGCTATTTTGAGGAATCCAAGATAAAATTCTCAATTCAATTTTCTTTAGCATTGCTTTGATGTTCCTTTTGTTTATGGTTACATGTGTTTTTTGTCATTTTCAAGTATGTACGGAAACGTATACGGTGTAAAACATTGTCAATTATGAGATAAACCTAGTTTCCAGAAGGTGTACTCAAACTTTTGACTGGTAGTACATATATTTCTATTTTACTTTTTGGTTGAATCCAGATTGCATTTCAAATAGTTGTTTACTGAAGGATTTGCCTCAGAGTGAGGTGAAATACAGAACATCCACAAAGCAGTCCTTTGAGATGGTGGATTTCCCACATTTTCCTCCCGGTACAGTGATCAGGAGGACAGATGAACCTAGCGGGTGAACTCATGGTTTCAGGACACATGTGTCCTTTTAGATAAGCTTATATTACTGGCTGAAGCCTGTGTGTCAGATTCTGCATCAAAATTGAACCCTGCAAGGCCATAAAACATCAAAATATAAAAGTAAAAATGTGTGCTTTGTGTTTAGTTTTTTTCCCACCAGAAATTAAAAAGGCGATCGCACATTTGTAGTTTGCACGTTGCTCCCATATCCCCTCTAAACACGAACACGAAATCTGAAATGAAGAACCGTAACGCACCACAGGGCAAGACGAGCATTCACGCATCATTACTTATGCATGATTACTGAAGTTAGAGGCGGTTTCTTATTGCGCTCTCTTGCAGGATTGCTGTAAAGAGGTTATCCTGAGTACCACATACCACATTTATACCAGACTGTGCCAGAGGGAGTCAGACTGACACTCATGTCTTTCAAAGACACAGTAGAATCGATTCAGGTTATGGCTTCACACATGAATGTACAACATTCGGTATAAAGAACTGTATGGCTTTGTGTTTGTTTAACAACTGAGTGCAACCATCATACAGAGTGTTATAGTTGACGTATCAGCTATAGGTCAACTGTATAATTTATTTTGTAGTGTCATGGATGTCAGTTTATTTGGCAGCCATCATCTGTAGTGTTCCGCTCTGTTCGGCCCCTGGGGCCTGTGGTCGGGGGACATGGGCTGAGGGTTTGGAGGTCGTGTAAAGTTCATTCCCTGCTAGCAAAAAAACATTATTCCAACATTTTACAATGTTGTGATGAATTTTAGTAACATTTAACATCCCCGAACCACAATTTACTAGCTATGTTTTAAATAGGCTCTGATGACATGTATGCATGCATTTTTGTAAAAAAAAAACAACAACACTGTTTTAGGGCATATTTGCGACCGGACAGAAACTGCGACTCTTCCAATCCGAATAAAAAAACTTGGCTGTCAACACTTGCGTCTACTCCAAGTCCAGCAGGAAGGGACCAGGGAGAGAGTGTGAGGATGGGAGCAGAGACGAGGGAGAGATTATCAGGAATAATCCGGTTTTCCATGACTTTTCCCACATTTAAAAAAACTTTTAGAGCGTTGGTTTCATCCACTATTTGCAGAAATATGATACAAAACTCCTTCACCACTCAAATCCTCAGGGCTGGTGACTGCTCTCTATCACTGCACCATACAATCAAGTATCCAATTCATTTAATTCCAGGGCAGGTTTGATGTAAATGCAATAGTTGTTACATGTAGTTACATGTGTTTAAAGGGCGATAACCCACACAAAAAGGCAGAATTTCATCAACATTCGTCCTTGCATCAATATTCATCCTCCTTTGAGTCAGACTGCCATTCACGCCATTTCAAAGGCACAGTAGAATCGATTCAGGTTATGGCTTCACACATGAATGTACAACATTCATTATAAAGAACTGTATGGCTTTGTGTTTGTTTAACAACTGAGTGCTATCAGCTATAGGTCAACTGTATAATTTATTTTGTCGTGTCATGGATGTCAGTTTATTTGGCAGCCATTACCTGCAGTGTTCCGCTCTGTTCGGCCCTCAGGCCTGTGGTCGGGGGACATGGCCTGAGGGTTTGGAGGTCGTGTAAAGTTCATTCCCTGCTAGCAGAAAAACGTTATTCCAACATTTTACACCATTAAACTGAGGTTGTGATGAATAACAGCATTGTAGTAACATTTTTATATCCCCCGAACCACAATTTACCAGCTGTTTTAAATAGGTTCTGATGAAACTTTAAAAAAATTAAAATAATAAGTAGTACTCTCATGAGTTTAAATTCAGCTGATTTCTCTTGTAAATAATGTTTTTGTATTAATAAAACCACTGTCTTTTTGTAATGCTTAGTAAAGGGTGTTACTGTTGATTTTCTTAGCAGTGCAAAATAGCCCATATAGCATTACGCTTCTAAAACGCAGGTGCACCATACAATCAAGTATCCAATTAATTTAATTCCAGAGAAGGTTTGATGTAAATGCAATATTAGTTGTTTTTTTACATTGTTTAAAGGCCGATAATCCACACAAAAAGCCTGCATTCCATTGGCATCCGTCCTTAACTTTAAGTTACGAATAGATGCAAGAAAACAAATGAACACCGCAATGCCTCAGTCTGGGCTCAATCCTGCCTCCTCCTCAGTACACACACTCCCGTGAGTCATGAAGTCTATTTGATTGAAAGCCAGGTTGTGTGTCACTCAGCCTAAAATAGTAGTGCATTGTTATATTTCACTGGAAATGTAATATCCAGATTATTTGGTCGAGGCAAACTTGTAATGAAAGTTCGCAGAGCTTTTTGACTCCAAGATCAACACTATTTATTTTCAAGCGTCTGACAGTGTTATAACCCTTTCCCCACATTCAAAGTGGAAAAAAATCTAATAAATGTTCAGCCAAACCAGGTAGTAAAACATTACATGTAAATATATGAAGGAAGGGGCGGCGGATAGCGTAGTGGTCTAATGCACCCGTATCTTGCCCGGTTCAAAACCTGTCTCTACCAGACCGGCCCTGGTCATCAGCCCCGATCGGGGGCGGCATTTGGCTGTCCGCAGGGGGAGGGGGAGGGTGAGCTGGCTCGGGTCCACCGTAAAGCACGTAAGGGAGTCTCCAGAATGTGGGTGGACGTATTCCATCTCAAAGGAAGCGGAGTTCGCTGCCCTCAGATAATTAGCTTGCCTCGTAGAGACAAGCAGTGGACCCATGTGGGGAGGGCAAATCGAAATAAATAAGGGTGTAATTGTCTACTAAATTGGGAGAAAAAACGGAAAAAATCTGAAACAAATTAAATAATATATATATATATATATATGAAGAGCGATGTGATCATTGTGAAAATGTCCTGCTCTTCCTCCTTTGCTGCTCGTCCTCCTCCATCTCAGTGTTCCGATTCTTTGCGTTCATTCAGGTGGAGTGGCTCAAGAACGAGGAGATCATTGACCCAGCGGACGATCGTAATTTTTACATCACGATCGATCACAACCTGATCATCAAGCAGGCGCGCCTGTCTGACACCGCCAACTATACCTGTGTGGCCAAGAACATCGTCGCCAAGAGGAGAAGCACCACGGCCACCGTCATCGTCTACGGTAAGGATGGCCACGACAGCGCTCTCCAAACATGACCGTCACCTGGCATTCACCGTAATGACGTTTCCATAACTCATTTCCTCATCACACTAGCCAGTGCATCTGTGTGGCTCAGTAGGTAGAGTATGGCGACAGACAAAGTATGACCACATATACTGGAAAAAATGTATGCATTCACTACTGTAAGTTACTTTGGATAAAAGAATTACATTACATGCATTTAGCAGATGCTCTTATCCAGAGCGACTTACAGTTTACATTTCTTTACAATCCATTTATACAGCTGGATATTAACTGAAGCAATTCAGGTTAAGTACCTTGCTCAAGGGTACAACAGCAGTGTCCCACCTGGGGATTGAACCTGCAACCTTAACGTTACAAGCCCAGTTCCCTAACCATTATACCACACTGCCGTCATATATATAATATATATATATATCTTTCCTCCAATGGACTCTGGCATCCTAATTATAATTTTTATTTATTTTATTTATATAGCACCTTTCCAGAAATACAGCACAAAGTACTTCACAAAAAAAAGGGATTAAAATAAAAGACAAAACAAATCCCAGCTACCACACCTCTATATTACCGGCAAGGACAAGAAAGAACATATGGTTGAAATAGTAAGTAAATATCCACACTTCATGAAATATAAACCACAACCAAAACCAATATTTCCTGTAACCCTTCCATCTTCCTGACAGCTTGGCATCAGCGGGTTCAGCTCACAAACCCCGCCCCTGTCCTCATAGGAGACAGCATGAGAGTTTCTTCTGTGGTTCTTGCTGAACAGAAAATGTTTTAGAAAAGACAGATCGAGCTGCTCCTGAGCCAATGAGCCTTGTTATTACAAGGGGAAAGGGTAATGATGGGTGATTGAGGTATAATGACACCAAAGATTGGTGGAGCTACCATATGCTACCAGTAACCCACTGATTTGAACCAGTCATTATGATTTGTTGTGAAGAGCAAAACCCTTTTGATTGGTTCAAAGTGATTCTTAGTGATTTACAGATAATTGTAGCTCCACCCACATTTGGTGTGATGATAGCTCTCCTGTGACCTGCAGGGATGCCTGGTGAAAGTGAGTGAGTCATTGAATTATTTTTATTTTTTTTCGAGTTCAAAAGCTCAACCTGTGATAACATCTATCCGAAAGCTCCTATAGGGCAGCAGTGTAGCATAATGCGGAGGGATCTGGGCGTGTAACGCAGAGGTTGCAGGTTTGATTCCCAGCCAGTGCACAGCTGTTGTACCCTGTTGTGTCAATTTATTGCATGTTAAGTAATGTGAAATAAGTTGCTCAGGATAAGAGTGTCTGGTAAACGGCTGTGATGTAATGCTCCTGGTGGACTCATCGGCCATCTTCACAAAAAACATCTGTTTTGCTGTCATCAGTCAAATATGGCAGTTTACTCTTTATCTTTCCATTAAAGACGGAACAGGAACCAACGATACTGCTGGAGAAATGTTGAGGCAAAGCCCCTGCTGTTTTCAGGGAGTTTTAAACGCTTGATAGGAATACATTTGGAAGCCACTTCTGCTGAATCTCAATGATGGTCATATTTTGGCAGGAAACTGAACTTGAACACCTGCTTCATTGCAATAATGAGGTAATAATTAACACCAGCAGAAGCACTTTATTGTTACTGGGGTTTTTCTTTTTTCTTTGTCTTTTAGTTTTTTTGCTGCTTTGAAAATGATATGGCCAGTTTCACCCGTTTAGATTAAATGAAGGATTAACATTTGACAAAGTGTACTATGTTATGTATGTTCCAGCTTGGGAGCATACATGCCAGACATGAGAAAGCTTTTTACTTTTATTTTACACACATAACTTTTAACAAGACTGCCTGATTTTAACGACGATTTAGTAGTCATAAGCTGTCAGTGTTCTTAAAATGCTTTTCGTTGTTGAAGGTCACAGGCCTAATTGTTCAGGAAGAGGACCATCTGTCTGTGTGCACAACGACTGTGGTCTGGATTCAATCAACATTTAGTGATTCACTAAATCCTTTTTGCTCTTCATGGACAGTTTGGCAAATATAATCAGCAAAATTAGCTCTAAACTGGCCACTGCGGCCGGGGTTCGATTCCACCAGCCGCGCCAGTATCGGCTCTGGCCGGGAGTGCCACTAGGGGGCGGCAATTGGCTGTCCGCCCCAGGGAGGGGGGAGGGAAGCCGACATGAGTTCGCTGCATATAGGAGTGGCTCTGGAGTACCGGAGTTACGGTCGACAGGCTTGGCTAGTGCCGTCTCGGAGGAGACGATACTTCGCCTCTGTCACTGCCGGTCACAGGGCTACGGCAGCGAACTCACAATACGAGGGGGTTTGACATGACAAATAGAGGGTGTAATTGGCTACTAAATTGGGAGAAAATGGGATAAAATCTGAAAACAATTCTTTAAAAAAGATATTTAAAAAACTGAAATAAACTAAACTGTGAAAAAGGGAACGCCTGCATTTATTTGCAATTCGACGGAATTCGGGCGGATATCGATTCAGTCAGCACTTGCCCATGTGTGTTAGTGGGCGCTGACGTGTGAAGCCCTCACCTTTGCACTCGTCCCCACTGAGATGCGACACTGTCCCCACGAGCCTCTCCTGAAAGAATTGTTCATGTCGCAGGACAGCTCCCTGCAGGAACAGGGCCAGCTGTGGCCACAAAGGCAGTCCATCTCCTCACGATAATTGGGCAGGAAGAGAAGTGCAGGATGTCGCTCGGCTCTCCTCATAGCTGCCCGGTGGAGCGTGGCTGTTCCGGGAGCAGGCAATCAGAAGGAAAATGATAAAAATACACTACCCTGAACCCTCGCCATCGCCCCAACTCCCTCCTCCCCAGGGGGACCAGACACTGCTCTCAGCTGCTCCTCCGTGTGTAGCTAATCTCCACTCATTGAACTGGTACCTCACAGTGTGTCTGCCCCAGGGGAGAGAATGAGGAGGGCCCAGAAGCCTCGAGCAATCGATGATGTCACCCGGGTAAAGCTTCTCATCTTGTCTCCCTGACAACGCAACGTCAAAGACAGAGAAATGCGCCAAATCATCCTTGCCGGAACGTGAATGGATTGTGAGGACGACGTTGCATATTTAATTGATTGTTCTCTTTTGGCAGTTTTGTCCCCGGAAGAGGGGGAATGTTTGGGAAGTAACATGTGGCACAATCAGGAGTTTCAGGTAAACGATGCGAAGCAGCAGCGTCGGGTCGGTAATGAGTTTGCGATTCGGGTTGCAATCTCGCTCACGCTTAGGCAGTCATCAATGCTGCCACATGGCACAGGGAGGGCTTTGATGTCGGCTTATCCTCTGAAGAACGCGTCGAATCTGTCCTCCATTTAAACTGCCAAACGAGGAGAGGAGAGGCCTTCGTTGAACCCTGACAGTGTGGTACGAGAGAGCCTCTCACGCTGAATCAAAACAGAGCAGAAACAAATCTTTATCAGAGATTTTCAGAGCCCTCGTAATCAAGTCAGTCGGACCCTGCCCAGGACAGAAGGACCAGATCACACTCCAGAGCAAAACTATGAAATACGCCGATTTCATTACTTCCACAGTCACTATGATAAAGGTTTACTTGCAAACACTTATTTTAAAGGCTATTGCAGAGTCTTGGGACTTTCACATTGTCAAATCAACAATCTTGTGCTCAACCACAACTGTTTGGCAGTAGTTTGAGGCTCACAGAGAGGCAGTAAACTGGAGATAGGAAAGGACAATAACCTGTACTCAAGGCACAGAAATGGGCAATGCCTGGAGGAAATGAGAGAAGGACCTCGGCAAACACAGCAAAATGGAGGAATAAAAAGAAAAGCACAACTACTCCCTGACTGTCATTTCTCAAGCCAGGACTCTGGCTTCTCCTAACGCAGGTTCATGTCCTCCCTCTCCTTTCAGAAGGACAGTCGTCATGACAGCCGTGTGCTGCTAAATGAAAGGATGAATTGGAATGGAACTGTGTAAACAAGAGAGCAGAGAATATGAGTGTGGAATGATTCCTTATCTCTGTTGGCAGTTCGTGCAAAAATATACACGAGTAAAATATAATATATGTCATTTAGCCGATGCTGTTATCCTACTTACAGTAGTGAATTCATTTTTTTTTCTCCTGTATATGTGCTCCCAGTGGGAATCGAACCCACAACCTAAGCATTGCCAATGCCATACTCTACCTACTGTGCCACATAGAACCACTGAATCACTGAACCACGTGGTCAGGGTGCAGTACAATGATTCGTTCTCTCTGTTGACAGTGAACGGCGGCTGGTCGACGTGGACCGAGTGGTCAGTGTGCAGCAGCCGCTGTGGGAGAGGGTACCAGAAGAGATCCCGCAGCTGCACCAACCCGGCGCCCCTGAACGGGGGCACCATCTGCGACGGGCAGGGCATCCAGAAGCTTGCCTGCACCTCGCTCTGTCCAGGTACGGGACTGTGTGAGCACTGTGTGAGATGCACTGCAGTGTGTCAGTACTGTGTGAGATGCACTGCACTGTGTCAGTACTGTGTGAGATGCACTGCAGTGTGTCAGTACTGTGTGAGATGCACTGCAGTGTGTCAGTACTGTGTGAGATGCACTGCAGTGTGTCAGTACTGTGTGAGCACTGTCTGAGACACACTGCGGTGTGTCAGCACTGTGTGAGCACTGTGTCAAACTCACTGCAGTGTGTCAGTACTGTATGAGCACTGTCTGAGATGCACTGCGGTGTGTCAGTACTGTCTGAGATGCACTGCGGTGTGTCAGCACTGTGTGAGCACTGTGTCAAACTCACTGCAGTGTGTCAGTACTGTGTGAGCACTGTCTGAGACGCACTGCGGTGTGTCAGTACTGTGTGAGCACTGTGTGAGACACACTGCAGCGGAGGCCTCCCGGGTGGTCTAGCGGTTACAACATTCGATGCTGGCCACTGCAACCGGGGTTCGATTCCACCGGCTGCACCAGTATTGAAATCTGAAACAAAAAAATATTTAAAACACACTGCAGTGCGTCGGTACTGTGTGCACACTGTGTCAGACACTCAAAAGCTAAAAAAGATGGGAAATTCAAATGAGCACCTTGACCATTATCTGGATCTATGTACTGACAATTCTTCCAACGCACAATGCTCTGATACCTGCTACCAGGGCCGGCTCTACACATTTTGGTGCCCTAGGCGAGATTGGCATTTGGGTGCCCCCCAACAAACATCAATCAGACATCACCATGGAAGCTAGCCACATTATTATCACTGATATAATGTATAATGATATGATATAATAATAAAGCTTGAGACTCAAGGCAATCATGAGGGTTTTGCAACTCTGCAATTCAGGTGTAGTAGCCTAGTTTTGGGAATAACTAAAGGTGGGTACTAATAAGCTTCAAGCCAAAACGTGAGGGTTGGGTAACTCAGCATCACCATGCATTCATCCTTCAATCTGTATGAGTCTAGCAGTAACTCTTAGCATCACATTATCTAGCTAGCATTAGCTTGTTTATTACTTAGCTAGTTAGCTCCCTAGCCTCCTAAAATAACACAGAAACACAACAAAATGGCATTTTGATGACATAGCCTACCTCTTAATTGGGCTCTCTTTTCCTCCTCCTCCTTCCTCCGTTTTCTCCCCTGCGCACCTGAAGGCTTGTGCCTTTTCAAAGTCATTGTGCAAATATAAAATCTGTCATCGATCTGATATCTATCTTGCGTCGCGCTGATGTTGGCTCTCTGCCTGACTGCATCAGTAGTGCGTGCCTCTCTGACCCCGTCACCTGCGCTTGACCCGACAGGTGACAGCACGTCTCTTGGGTTGCCTGTGATGCGCACACGTAACCCCCACTTTCAGCAAGCAGCCAGGCATCGTATCCCCCACCTCAGTAACAGCATCCCTGTCAAAGATAGTGGCGTAACGGAACGCAGTTGATCCGTGATCCGTACGGATCACCCCCCACGGTTCGGCATGCATATGAACCGCGGATTAATTGCTAAATTGAACCATCATAGAGAAATACCGTTTTTCTGCCGCTGTTACGTTTTAAAGTAACAATTCCCTAAATCTCGATGCAGAGTTACAGTGAAGAGATAGACAATACAGGTGCGTGCTGTGTTTTGCTCTGAAACGCAATGATTGGTTAATTATGCAATCAATCAGAGATTATCGCGTTGCAAAAAGCAGACAAGTCATGGCTAGCGGAGGAGCGGAGGAACTTGAAAAGCCTCCCGCATCATTTAAATCGCATGTATGGGAGCACTTTGGCTTCCCTGTAAATTATATTGGCTGGTTACCTGTAGCCTAATCTATCCAACATTAGATACATTTAAAACACTCTAGACATTCGTAGTCAGCTGTTCAAAAAAGTAGTAACGTTAGGCATTTGCATGCAGTGACCCTAGCCAACTCTTAGGGATGCAGTGAACTTGTTAGTTAATTTAGTTTAATAATCTCTTAGTATACAGTATATGCGCAATGTTAGTTAGCCAGCTCATGGTGTCAACCAACTAAACGTTTCTACAGTTTGTAGAACAGATTATGGCAGTTTTCAAGTTCAATAGCTAGCTCAATTGAGCAATAGATAACATGAATGTTTTCTGAATTGGCTAGCTACATACCAAGTGGATACACGCTAGCTAGCTAGCTAAGACTAGGTCTATGCTACCGTTAGCTAACTCCGTATAAGAAATGTTAGCGATAGCTAGCGAGCTTACTAACCGCTAGCTTATTTACCCTACAACTCAGACTCTGGAAAACATCAGTCAGCCAACTAGCTAGTACTTGGCTACTTTAGGACTAAGATAACTCCATAGACGCTAGTTAGCTAACGGTAGCTTACTAACATAACGTTTTAAAAAGCGGTCAATGGGCAAAAATGTTCACTGCTTTAAGTGTTTTACAGAATCAATGGAAATCAAAGTTATATTTGTCCCCCTTTTTTTTTGCTGATCCGAAAAATGATCCGATCCGTGACTCAAAACCGTGATACGATCCGAACCGTGAGTTTTGTGATCCGTTGCACCCCTAGTCAAAGTGCAGGCCAGATGAAACATTGTGTGAGGAACAGAACAGGGGTGCAAAGTGTATTTCTTTTTGTTTATTTGTTCATTGGGAGGAAAGGAGAGGGCGCACACCAGCCACCAGCGATTCTTTTTTTTTTTTTTGTGAGGGCGACCTGGCGCCCCTAGCTGACATGGCGCCCCAGGCAGCTGCCTGTATTGCCTGTGCCTTGAGCCGGCCCTGCCTGCTACGGTGCTGCAACTATGTCGGTCTGCTTCAAACAATGTACTCACCACTGGGCACACATTGTGTCCACATTGTGATGTGCTCCTGTGAATTTCCCATATTTCAGTCTCTTGCCAACCATTATCTCTCACATAAAGGTAATTTTTTGGGTTATATGTACTATATTTTATTGAATAAATATCTCCATATACAACATACGTATTTGTATTAAACATACAGTAGGCTACGTTTGCAATTTTATACTAGAACATTTTGAACATTTCAAGCTTTCTAATTAGCAACTAATTTGCAAATGAGCCTAATCCCTTCAATACTCACGTAGAAATCAGAAGCCAATTTGTTCCTGAACAACAGCATGCTGCATCAGTCAGCTATAATTTACAACTCTGCGTAGGTACCTTAATACCGCATGCAGAAACGAGTATACGCAATTTAAATTAATTTAGCGAATGTAAACCACAAAAACAAACGAGTCACAGCCTAAGTAAATAAAGTCACGACATTAATTAGGTCAGAAATTAGCCAGCTAGGTTACTTAATGAGCAAATTTGATGTATATTTAGTTTGAACTGTGATAGACTGCTGAGACTATGAAAATGTATTCTGTATTATACACATTTCCAGAGGCTTGCTGCACTCACTGGCGTTCTGAAAGCAGGGCAGAGAGACAGACAGACCTGTACAGTGTGGGAGTGTCATACTCCGTTCCAGAAACATTCGTTAGATAACAAGGGTTTAGTTGGCAGTACGATTAGGATTGGTCCAATTGTTATCTTCTTATCTTTTTTTCCATCGCAACCTGGTTTTAACAATAATATTGAGCTTTTTCCGTTTTAGTTTTAATGTTGACGCTAATTTGAAGACGGACCATTATGCGTTAAATCTATTCTCAGTTCGTTTAATCCCTGAGGTGCCATTATTCTACACGTGGACAGCTCATTCCATTGAAAACCCAGATATACCGTTGTTAATTAGTGGTTTATGCCCATGTCTAATCTCGAGGCATCGCTGACGAATGTTGTAACGATAGTTCAGTCAGGCGGTTACAAGACAGATTCCATCAATGAGTAAGTAGGGTTTGATTCAACTGTAAGAGCGAAATGAACCCTAATAACGCAAAAGAAAGCTGTATGGAGGTGATACGTATCGTTTTAACATAGTAAATGTCTGCTGATGTTACAATCAGACAGTTTCTTGTCTTCTTAGGGCCCTATTTTTGCCCTAGCGCAGGCGAATTGCCAGTTTTGTCTGTCGCAAACGGAATATTTCCCGTTTCCGCCGAGTTTGGCAATTTCGTGGTTACTGTGGGCTGGGCAGCGCAATAGGGGGTGTGACTATGAAAACAGTCAGCGCTATGCAAGTTTGGTGTCAAATAATGCGTTAACGTACAACTAGAAAACCTCTTAGCGCAAACGCTGGCGCTCTGTGCAATTTGGTGACTTTATTGATGCGCACATATGAACATAAGGTTATCTGAAATCACATGAGAATGTTTTGTGAATATTGTTAATTTCCCCCCACGTTGAGGCAAATCGTCTATTCCATGGGTAACTTGCAAGCGTAATCAATTAAGCTAAAAACTATTTAACCACAGCTTGTGGTTATTCAATGCACGGGCATGAAAGACTGAAGCCAGCAGGCCATCCATCGCTACCGTTCAGTAAGATACACCTGTTAAATAAATATATGTTTGTATGCACATTGTTTTTCTTATTTGAAAGGGTTTTATTCTTTCCATTTGCACTACAGAAAATGCGATAGGCAATATGCGAAGGCGATACTGTGAGCGATACCCTGGGTTTGGTAGCCGGTGTTTACCAGACGGCTATCAGTTCGACTGTACATGCCGTTTCTTCCAGTCTTGTCCAACATCCAAATTCGTTTATTACTTTTCCTATACCCGACAGCCAGCAGAGAACTAAACAGGATTATTATACGCAATGTGGATTCCCTGGGTTCTGCACACATGTGCAGTTGCGCGCACCATCTGATCACGGTATCATTTATGAGAAACGGAAGGGGGTCCATTCCATTAATATCCAGGTGGTTTGTGATGCACATTCCAGGGTGACACATGTAGGCCTCCTGCATGACGAACATAAATGAAACAGGCCTAGTTGCAGTTGTGAGTTTGTTATTTATTGCTTTCCATTTAACAATTACATTAAGTTAGAAACGTTTTTTTTTAATTGGAAAGCCTACAAATAAGGAAAAAAAGAGATGGTAAAATAAAACACTTTCTTTAACAATGTAGGTCTCAAAATATAAACTCAAATCATGAAAATAACAAATTAATGTGCGCCTTGTTTTCCACCAACTTTTCCGCACCTCCTCGCTCTGACTTTGCATTTGCGTTACCGACACCATCCCAATTCACCAAAATCAGGCCCTTAGTCTTTTTAAAACTCCATGTGTGTCCAACACGGCCATACTTTTTATGCGATGCTTATCCTTATTCCTGACTTGGTAGGTAGCCTTCCCTGAGGGACAGGATAGCAAGGCGTGGTCATATTTTAACCAAGTTGTAAATCTTAATGCTAATAATAACCTGTACATCGTATAATACCAGAGCCTCTATTATTCATTTATTTATTAACGGGAGTATTTTTTTATAGGTAGCCCATTCTGTAATGTACCAGGAAAACTTTCACACAGAGTTGAGTTAGGTAGGCTGGTCACTCACTGGACACTAACTCACAGGTTCTTTCTGTCATAGTCGATGGTCTGTGGACGGAGTGGAGTAAGTGGTCCACCTGTGGGACGGAGTGCACCCACTGGCGGAGGAGGGAGTGCAATGCGCCGGCACCCAAAAATGGGGGCAGGGACTGTGAAGGCGCGGTGCTGCAGTCCAAGAACTGTACAGATGGGCTGTGTATGCAGAGTGAGTATCTCAACCCTCTTCTCCACTGTCCTCTTTAATAATGCAGCAATGCCATCTCCCTACAAACACTGTGCATTTACAAACAAATGCTCACACACAGACACACACCTACACACACATACACACACATACACACACACACACACAAACACACATATACAGGCACACTGACACCCACACACCACACAAGCATGCACACACACGCACACACACATACACACATACACAAACATACTGACGCTCACACACACACACACTCACACACACACACACACTCACACACAGGCACACTGACGCTCACACACGCACACACACACACGCCCATGTGTACAAACAATCACACAAACAAACAAATAGATTATTGTGTACATGGGAGTTTGCATTTGAGAAGGATGGATATTGTGTGTGTGAATACCTGGGTTCATGTGTGTGTTTGCGTGTATGTGTGTGTGTGTATGTGCACGTACGATAGTGGGAAGAGGCAAGCTTGTCAGCAAGAGTTTGTTACTTTGTTAAATGAAAATTAAACGTGGCAGAAGAGAGAAAACAAAGTGCTCCTACCAGCCACGAGATACAAATATAGAATATACTCTACCGGCTTTAAAAATACCGCACCACAACGTGAGTTACTGAAAGTAATTACCCAAGTCATGGGCTATGCATTCAGGACCTATATATAAAGTAATGATGAATGGTTATAATGTGCTTTCACAATGTGTAATAGTTTCCAAGCTTTTGTGATTTTTAGCCCAGATTTAAAAGCAGAGGATTCAGGTTTTTTTTTTGCAGAAAGTTGCAGAAAGGCAGCCACGCTACTTTTTTATTTTCAAACGGCTATTGTACGCGCTGTGTTACTTCACTTCTACCGTACAAGCTTTTCCAAAGACTATTCAACGAGGAAAGAGGAAAAAAGGGAAAACAACTTCTCTGCATTCTGTGTTAGTCCATCGGTTGTCAGTTCATTAATCTTAAGTTTTTCCCCCTCAAATATTATGCAATATCCAGAGGAATTGTGGTAAGGCTGCAGAATGATTTTCTCTAGTCAGAGAGCAGCTCTTTAAGACGTGTTTGCCTGTTGTTTTGAAAAGAGGGGGGTTGTTATTTAGTGCCAACAATATATTCTGCCTTGCGTTCATCATACATTCAGGACTTAGAGGCCCGGAAGAAATTTGAAACATTGCCGGCTTAGCCTCTCCCTAGCTGAATAAACTTTTCCTGCTCTGAAATTGTGTTTACTGCATATCTGTTACCCCCCCCTTGAGCTCAATTGCCAAGACCATTAGTACAAAGTTATTATTCCTACTGCCAACTGCAAATAAACATGCAAAATGCAGAAAATGAGAACAGCTTAAACTAAATCGTCCTTTCCAAACAGTCGTACGCGATCCATAGTTGCCGTCGCCGTCTACATGTTATGATTGATGGAGATGTTTGCCCATTTTTATATGTATGGTTACAGACAGTAGTAATTATTTTCTGATGGTAAACTATAATTGCTGGTACACTTCTTCTGATAAAATTAGGAAAACCGGAACCCTGACACATCATGCTAAAGGTTGGGTGGAGTTATGTTTAAAAATGTAAGCTGCTATATGAAGGGAAATATAGGACATGTTATATGTTTATATTAGCGTAACAGAAATCTGTGTATAATTGGCTGAACAATGACTCTAATAGGAATCTTATGACTGCTGATCTTTAAGAACATTAATCGAATGAATGATGAAGGAGTAGGCACATTTTAACATGTTTAAACACTGGGATACCTTTCTCTTCTGATATATGCTATAAAATAGAAAGCTGATACAAGATTTTCACCCCTTAGTAAAATATATTATAGAAACCCAATACAATGTCCATAATAAAAATCTATTTCAAATATACGTAATATTGCAAAAAGACCTGCAAGAGGATTGCTTAATTATCAGCAATATGAATGCAGGGTGGGAAGAAATGTGCCTAAACTGTCAGTACTGAAGAGAATTCCTTTTGAATTAGTACACAGATATGATTTTTAATACTCCTCTGGTGGAGAACACTTAGATCTGTATCTCTGAGGAAGGTGGAGAAATTGTATTCTTCGCCAATAGCATTCATACTAAAGATTTACACCTCTTGGAAAAATCAGAATTTAAATCAGAAGCATGTAAATGCTGTTGATTACTTCATCTGAATTCATTTTTAAATTTATTTATTTTTTATTCAAATGTTTTTTTCCCTCAAGTATCAATGTCAAAATGAAAAAAAAAAATCAGATGCTAAGAAAAACAAATATTGTGTATAAATATAAACCATATGCTGAATTTGACACTGATGTAATAAAAACATGCGTAAAAGCTTCCCGTCGGTTTGAGAAATCTATAGCAGAAGTATTAGTTCTCCATTAGATTGATGGGTCGCTTACCGTGAATATAAACCCCATAATGATTCTGTATGTAGATTTAGTTTCATTTCTCGTGATTGATTATCAGGTAGATAAAAGGGAGTTATGTCCTCACCAGTGACACATTCAGGAGAAATGCACCTTCTCTCAAAGCTCATATTATTGCATGTGTGATTCTAAATATAATGTTTGAACTTATATCACCTAGGAGGGGATTCATCTCAAAGTCCTGCTGGGTTGACATTTATATTACATATTGTCATGTAGCTTGTCACAGCTCCTCTTGGCATTGTTCCATATTAATATATTTACCCTGAGTTCTGCCTGAACCTCATGCGATTTAAGATCAGTTGTACACATTTTTGCTGTTAATTTTCTTAAACAAACATTTCACGTAAAGGTAAATGCCACTGTTCCGCTTTAGCCGTCACTCGGACCTTGACGCCTGGCTTCTCCACGAACGCTGAGACGTTTGTTTGTTATTTGTTTATTTGTTTGGCTTAATGGGATCTGCCCGAACGCAGGTTTAACGTGGATGTTACTCAAAGCTGACTGCTGTGCTTGGGTAAACCCCATTATTCTAATCCAGAATCCATTTCAAAATCGGGATACGGTTGAACACGAGCATTACGGAAGCAAACCGTCTTGGAAAAAGACATATTTTATTCATAACTTCATTTTTCATATGTATTCAATTCCATTACAAGCTGGGCATTGATATTATCCAGGAACAACTTGCTCGCAATCACCAAATGTAATGTTTTGTTGACATTTGTCAGGGAAAGATAGAGCTTTTAGCTTCTCTAGCTGTCAATAAAAAAAGGTTTTTTTCCTGCAAATGAGTTGTTGGAATCCGTCTGACCTCTGCTGCCTTTTCTGTTTGTGTGTTCCTGGTCGTCTCTTTGGTCTTTGTGTTGTCATTGTGTAAGAGCTTTAGAAACTCAACTCTCAGACAGACTGCAGGGGGGGGGCAGGCAGACACAGATAAAGTACAAGGACAAAGACTACTCTTTACTTATGTGCCTATTAATTGTTTGTTTCTATTGTGAAAGTAATGGAAATACTTATATATCTTTGTTCTCTACAATCTATTTTATTGATAGTTTAAAAATGTGCTTTTTAAAGTGCTCGTAACAGAAGGCTCTTCAGTCTAAAGCTGGGTGATGTCATGTGTAAGGCATATGCCCTGCGCATTGGACATTAAGCCCTTGGTTTCATTTACTCTGAGATGAATTGTTTTACCATTTTACCCACCGACCTCCCGTGTTGCATATTCATTGTCCCTTGAAGTATTGGTTTACTACGGTGAGGGGTCAGCTCACACGAGACCGGGATTAAACGATAAGTAATGTTGCAAATTTTCCCCATGGCCTCCGCAGCTGTCGTTTTCCTCTCTCTGTCTCCTCCATCTCTCCATTTCACACTTAATTAAATGCGCACAATCCCTTCATCTATCAAATAGATTTTTCTGTCCATCAATATATATCTGCTGACCCATCCCACTGTGTGACTTCGCTGTAAAGAGCTCGCTTTGTGTTTAACGTACGTCCCCCTGTTCAGAGTGCATCGTTTGTGATATAAGGATGTTTAGTCAACGTTAAGTGTCCGCTCCATTCTTATTAAAAAATTGTGGCCTGCGAGTGCCTGTTGTGTAATCCTTTTTTCCCCATGTGCTCACCCTCGGAAGGGTGGGTGGTCTTTGACGTGTTCGTTTCTGAGGACGCAGTCTGGAGCTTTTCGCCCGGAGGGTAGTGACCTGTTAGGTCTAGATTTGTACAAAAAAATTTAAAAGACAGGATTGTACACCAGAGTCAGAGAGGACCCAGTTTAACATCGCAATGTTCACCTCCCACCTGCCCAATTTTCTATGTGTAAAGCACTATGAGTTGCACTGGTATGAAATGTGCTATACAAGTAAAATTTGATTGAATGAGTGAAGGGGACATTGTTCATGGCTCAGGGCCAAATGCTAGGCTAAGTACTCAGTACTTGCTTTGCTAATGCTAAGTACTTTTAGGTCTCTGACTTGAAAGCGATCAGATTTTCTCAGTCATTAGTGATGAAGAACAAAATAGAATCTTCCTCTTCCTATCTTTTTTTTATCCTCTTTTTTTTGACATTTTTATCTTTTAAGTCAAAGCAGGAGAAAATTATGTAAAATCATATCATTTGTCATGCCTTTGTTGCTTAGATTTGTTTGTTTGTTTGTTTGTTTGTTTGTTTGTTGTGTGTGTGTGTGTGTGTGTGTGTGTGTGTGTGTCTGTGTGTCTGTGTGTGTCTGTGTATGCGCATGTGCGTGTGTGTGCAAGTTTTATTTGATTTTCACCTCACCCTTCCCTCTCTTCCCCAAGGTTCTTTATATCAGATGTCTACTGAGCCTAAAGCCAAGAGTGATTTTGGATTTCCATGTGAGTTGTCATCATTTTATTTTGATTCATTTACTTTTCCATTGTTGTGTCTCTGTCTCAACTTTCTTTTTCTCTGTTCATTGTTTTCTTTCCTTCCTCCGTGTCTGTTCTTTCTGAGGCGATCTCTTCATTTCTCCCCTCAACCTGCGACTACTCTTCCCCTCTTTAGCGCTCCCCTTCAGCGCGTGTCTGTGCTGCAGAGTTTGCTCTAATATAAACACGGCGCTGTACTTTTCTACTTTCCCTCTCTGGCAAACCATTTCACTGGAGCACAAGTCATATATCTTTCAGGCCATGAGTAACCGTTTCACACAAAACACATTATTGTCCTTCAGTTTTCATTTCTCATGTTGCCCCCATCCATTCCTGTTCAACCAAACGACTGTGCCTTTGTGTATTTAACTTTGCGTGTGTATGTGGGGAAATGTTATTTGTAAGACTCCAGGACATGGCTGAAACAGACTTAAAAACCAGAAGAAATTGTAATAATGGTCCGGCCAACAGCTGGCACAAAAACACTGCCTACAAGAGTCCTTGACAAGGCATGTCCTAAAATCGACGCACTTCAGTGTAGGTGGCGTAGGTGCACAAATAGTGCACACTCTCCTCTAATTGGTCTAGATGCCCTGTTTGAGTCATTTAAGTCTGGGCCAATCACAGACAAGCATGCACAGTGTGTGAAGAGAAGAATGCCGTTCCCCGAATCCCTTCTCTTGAGAAACACTTGTGATGCAGGGCGGCTCACCACTCGGGCTTTCTCTGACTCGAGCTGCCCAGTGGATAAAACTCCAGGAATCAATAGATAGAGATCCAGGGTTGGAGATACCTCTTTTGTGTTCCTCCCGAGGCAATAGCGCTGGCAGGTAATCAAACCACGCTACCTGCTCCCCCTCACCCCTGGGCTCCTCTGCTTAAAGCCCAGCCGGCTTAATTAGAACACAGGGTAATCAATGGGATCAATCAGTCGCTCGCTCGCGATCTTGTCTCCTTCTAAACACAATCGCTAATATACCTATCCACAGCATTCCACCTTCTCTCTCTCTAAAACCTTACATTGGATGCTGCTGTGGCAAATGTTGAGCATTTAAAACCAGCGTGTAAACCAGTATTTTATTGTTATCTGTGCCATCAGACACTTCCCCTGAGAACGATGGTTAACGATAGAAGGTGATGTTCATTTGTCATGCCTCAGATGTCTGCGCACTAGGACAGGACAGGAGGGTCAGGCTGTAGGTCAGACGTCCTCTGTTCGAGGTCAGTGAGCGCTCCATGGGAGATTGATTCCTGGGCCACGGCGACTGACTCCACAAGATGAATCGCCGGCTGATTCTGACATTGATTAGTGCTGCCTTCTAAAGAAGCAGGGGCGCAAGCCAGGTGACCAGAGAGAGAGCCCACACCCCCGCCCCCAGAAAGAAACCCCCAAAGATAAGCCCACCCCCGGAGAGAGGCCCCCCCACTAGTCTCGGAGATAATATATAATATATATATGCCATTTAGCAGACACTTTTATCCAAAGCGACTTACAGTACTGAATGCATACATCTTTCAGTGTATGTGGTTCCAATAGGAATTCAACCCACAACCTAAGCGTTGCCAATGCCATGCTCTACCTACTGAGCCACACAGAACCATTAGAGAAAACCCTGCCTTCTCCCAGACACGCTCCTCCTCCCGTGTCCTGTGGGAAAATAAGAGAGACACGCAGCTGCCCATCATGATGGCGACAGACAGCCTCACCACCTGAAATCTCCATCGTGGTTGTGAATGGCAGAACAATGCATACCTCTGGGTAACACTGCCCTCGAGTGGCAGAGGAATATTCCTTTTCACATCTACATAACCCCAGCTATGACTCAGTGGCTTTGGTATCACCAATACTGTTATAGAACTACGCCTGTGTTTTTTATTTATTTATTTGGGGCTCTATTGATGACCCACATTCCAGTCTTATGTTTGTGTAATTGTTTCCAGGTACGTACACACCTTTTCGTCGTGTTTAACGACAAGCAACCTGTGTAAAGTAGCTGAACTTTATGTGCCAAGGTAATTATGGATTCGGTACGATGATTGAAGGGAATGTCCTCTGGACTAAAGCAGATGGATTGCATGTAAAATGTATTTGACTCCTGTTTAATGACTGGGTGGAGGTAACGTCTACACTGTGTGATGTTGTCTTTGGCAGCTATTCTCCTTTGAGCTCTCGTTGGAGAGCAATTTAGCTGTGTCTATTGTGATATACCCTCCCTAAATGTTTTGTTCCATCAGAATAAATGCAAATATTATGTTATTATTTATAATATTTTCAAGCATAGGACAGAGTTTCATAAAACTGTTGTAAATTACCTGCTCTGTTTTTAATTAGTGGGGTAATTGAACTTGAACATATCCCACAAATGGGGCGGCACGGTGGTGCAGTGGATACACTGTCGCCGCACAGCAAGAAGGTCCCGGGTTCGAATCCTGCCTTTCTGTGTGGAGTTTGCATGTTCTCCCCGTGTCTGCGTGGGTTTCCTCTGGGTACTCCGGTTTCCTCCCACAGTCCAAAGACATGCACGTTAGGCTAATTGGAGAGTCTAAATTGCCTGTAGGTATGAGTGTGTGAGTGAATGGTGTATGTGTATGAATGGTACGGGAGATGCCAGCTCCGTTGTACTCAAATGAGTCATGAGCCAGAAGCTAGGTTACACTACCGTGGAGACACTTTCAGTGCTGCAGGAATTTTGTGTGTAGTTCCATGTAAACTTTTATCTCATCAACACTACAGTATTGTGTAATAAGTTCACTTCTAAGAGGGCCGGCATATAGCAGATACTCTCTTCATTCCAGTTTGTAATCCTAGATGTCAGTGATATTTCCTTCTAGCAACAATCACAGCAGACATGTCAATATGTGGCTCTCTGTGGCTCAGTAGGTAGAGCACAGCGTTGGCAACGCTTAGGTTGTGGGTTCAATCCCCACTGGGGGCCACATATACTGAAAATGTATGCATTCACTACTGTAAGTCGCTTTGGATAAAAGTGTCTGCTAAATGGCGTATATTATATTATTATAATACTCTCATGTCTGATCGAAAGGTAAGACCTGGGGCCATATGTACGAAGATTCTCACAGTAGGAGTGCTGATCTATGATCAGTTTAGCCTTTTAGCTCATAATGGATATGATTAGGATATGGACAGGGGAAACCTGATCCTAGATCAGCACTCTTAGAATCTTTGTCCATACAGCCCCTGGTTTATAATATAACATATGCCATTTAGCATAGAACCGCTATTAATATACAGATTACCCAATTACAGCCAGCGTTGATAAATTACACGAAGCAGTGCCCATGAATTTATCTTCATGCGCTCCTCTTAATTTTTACAGTCTTACATTAGAAGTCCCCAAAATAGATACGCATTAAGGCTAACCAGCAGGGCCCCATATTATTACCCCAATGACCACATATTATCAAAGGAAAGTTCCCCCGCTCTGCCTGTCACACACGTCCCCTTAAAGAATCGTTACGTTTTCCGTCCGTTGAGAGCGCGGGGAATGAATTGCTGTCATTAACGTGACAGGCGATTGGGCAGCAGCCTTGTGTTCCCAACGCGTTCGGCGCGAGGCTTAATGAAGGCCTGTCAGAGCCTCGATCGCACACCACAGATCTCTCAGAATATTCCAACGGGACTCTTACATTTAAAAGTCGTGCAGAAAAGCAATGAGGACATAATCTAACCCATGAAGCACGAGCAGACAGACACACAGACGGAGCGTGGGAGGAGGACAAGCAAACATGTGCTCCTTCAAGCGATATAACATCACACAGCATGCATCTTAATTCTATACATGTCTTTTTTTCTTTCCAAACAGGCCCAAGCCTAATAATTCATTTTGTTTTATGGAAAAATGAGCAGCATGTGTTTGAGCACGTATCGGCTTGTCTGCGACATTCAAGCTTTATTAGCTACATTATTCCAGAGATCAATATATGGCACTAACTGACCTTTATCTTTCAGCTCTAATCAAAGCTATAATTAAATATTTTTTTTACTCTAATCAAACGTTAATGAAAATGTACGATTTGCCTGTAGTGGAAAGCAGAACTGGGTCAAATATGTATTTCAGTTATTTTCAAATACATTTTCATACAATTATTTTGAAAGACATTGTTTACAAAAACAAGGTATTTGAATATTTGAATGTATTTGGAAATATGTTTAGAAATTATTTGAATGTATTTGAAAGTATTGAGAAAATATTTGTATTTCCAATTACAAAGTATTTCATTTCGTGGATATATACAGGGGGCAGACAAAATCATGGAAACACCAAATAATATATGAATGTTTATGAATTATTAAGGAGTTGGGCAACCCTTTTAAGGCTTTTTAACAATCTTATAAATTGATAAACACATTGTTCTCATTAGTTTTATGGAGAGAGGGGAGGGTGAGCCAGCACGAGTTCGCTGAGAAGCGCGTGAGGGTGACTCCAGGTGGGCGAGTTCCTTCTCGAAGGAAGAGGAGTTTGTTGCCCTCTGAGAATTAGCTTGCCTCGTAGAGGCGAAGTCATGTGGGAAGGGCAAATCGAAATAAACAGGGTATAATTGGCCACTAAATTGGCCAGAAAAACGGGAAAAGATTTGAAGACAAAAAGAAGCCGTTTGGAGTTCTGTGAAAGAGCGGTCCCACACCAGCACTCCTGACGCTAGCGATAGCACGGTGCACAGCAGTGCTTCTCTGCGGTAGGACTCCCAGCAGCATTGGCGTGTTGATCCTGACGTGGTCCTTCCCTCACACTCTCTGTGACCTCTCATCCCCAGCTGCGCCCAGCACGGACGACGTGGCGCTGTACGTGGGCATCGTCATCGCCGTCATCATGTGCCTGGTCATCTCCGTGATCGTGGCGCTCTTCGTGTACCGCAAAAATCACCGCGACTACGACTCCGACATCGTGGACACCTCCGCCCTCAACGGGGGCTTCCAGCCAGTCAGCATTAAGACTGCTCGGACGGGTGAGTGACCAAGCGAACGCACGACGGACACAGTGTTCATATGTGGTATGATATAAAACCGAAAATGTAAATTGCATACCCGATGCCTGATTTGGTGTAATTCTGATGTCGTTACCTACGTTTTCCCATTCAATTTTCACAGGGAATTTGGCACTTTGGAGTGCAACAAACAATTGCTTCTATTTGTGAAAAACCAGTCATCAAGATTACCTTTGTGAGGGAAAAGGGTATCACCTCATTTGACCAAGTCCTGTGTCGTGTGGTCAGCAACACCATAATGAATCATTTGCACCTTTGAATTGTTGATTTGTTTTTGTAATGCAGCCACGAATGGAAAAGCAAGTACTTTGAGAATGCTCCAGCCAGAACGCCACCTTGTGAGCGCAGAATTCAACATGCAAAGACCAAAGACCCAGGGCCTACAAAGATCATTTAAATTCATTAAGACCGTTCACATTCATTAGTTTTTCTCATTTTCTTTGGCCTTTGCGACATAAAGCCGTCAGACAAAGGAGGCAGTCTCACTGCAGCACTGTCAATTAGAACTTATCTCTGCTTTTGAGTGCATATTGAACAGACATCTAACAGTGCAAGGTGGGTACTTTGGCACCGAAGCTTGGAGCTTAAACAGGAGCTCTGTGGGTATCAGGGCTTTTCCCCTGACAGTCGTATCGGGCAGAAGCACCACTTCAGCTCCGGCGGGGGTGATGGTCTCTCAGATTGACCCGTGTCTGGTTTGCCAGCAGGTGACCTCAACCAGAAATTAGGTCATCTCTAAAAGAAGAATTTACCGCCACTGTGTCTAAAGGCATCGCACTCACACCTCGGCCGATTACCGTTGCACTTGTCTGAAGTTTCTGTGATTGCGTTTGAAATGGAAATGAATTGAGGCCAAGCGACTCGTCATGCACTTACAGTTTCAGAGGAGAAAACGAACAGAGAAAACCTCAAAATTAATCAGCACTCACATTGTGTCTCCGTAATTAATGTGCAGTTACTGACTGAATGCAGCATCCAGTCCGGCCCGTGTTGGAGTACTTACATTGACAAAAACGTTAGAAATGTACCACCACTACCGTCTTACTGTGGAAGACCTGTTGACAGTAAATGCCACATTAACATTTTTGCATTTCCATTGATCCATTTAGTGGATTATCTTTATTCGAGCCACTTATAAGTAAGCGCGTCTAACAAGGCTAGGAGGAAAGTGCTAGACTTGATTAAGTCACAGACAATTCCCAGTGAATTGTAGAGACAAACGCAAGAACAAGTGCCAAAAGTTTATATTTTTTAAATGTTTGATAACCCATAGAGCTAAGGTAGTAGTTATATCTAGACTCAATCTAGCGGATTACATTTGAAATGTAACCAGAAAGACAAAATGGCTGGTAAGCCCTACCACAGTCCATCCTGTGTCCGCGTAATGCAACATCAGAGTGGTTTCCTGCACTATCAATAATTTCTGCTCAAATCCATGTGGAGCAGAGCAGAGATTTCAGGCCTACCCTAAGCCCCCTTATTCCATGTCGGACACACCAGCTCGACAGAGATATTTGCTCGATCACTTCTTTCATCTGCTCAGCACAGACACATGCTATCACCTCAGAGGGCGAGTGAAACGCAGTACTCAGAAACCGGTTTTAATTGCTTGCAAAAACGAGTGTTATAGACCCAGCGCAATGACCTACACGGTATGTGAACTCAACCTCAAATATCCTCTGTTACAGGGATTGTCTTAGTTTAGTATATCGCGAGAGAAATAGATTGGGAGAGAGCTAATGACAGTCCTGGAATACTAATGTTTCCCCGTTTAGCGCGGGTTCACTATCGAGCTGTTTCAACAACACAAAAAAGCACATCTTATGGACACTGTATTGTCTGTAATCTTGGTGAGTGAGATTTCCAGTAACGTGCACACATTCTTTGTTGGCAGAGATAGATACCAGACATGAGGACATGAATGAAAATTAAGTTTCGTTTGTATTGTAGAATGTGTACAATGCACCGTCAGTTGTTTCGACCATGTTTCTCCATGTAAACGAGACAGCCATCTTTCAAGTAAAACAAATTCAGGAATTGGGCACACAATATTATTAGCTAGCTAACTAACTCCAGTTACTAGCTAGTAACCTTTTGCTTTAAAAGCAGATTTACGCAGTGCCACAGTTGAAAGTTCAGTGTTGCCGTTTCTTGCTGTACCGTTGAGTCTCACTCAGAGCAAGGAGAGACTGGCCCTTTTCTTCACTGTCTTAACCGTTACTGTGGCAACAATACAAAGAAAGAGCATGAAATATGCCCACATCGTATTCTTATTCCGCCTCTTTCGTGTTTATGTTTATTAAATGTGCAATGATGAATTAAGTTATTACATCTCTCTTGTGTATATAGTGTGTGGATTGTAGTTTACTATAGACATCAAGTATATTTAGTTGGTTTGAAAAGGCAATACATTATTTGATATGGGACACATCTACAGAGTACACCTGTACTGAAGATTTCATAATATAAACACACCCTCCTTCTCCCAGCCGACCTCCTGACCGCATCCCCCGATCTGACCTCCGCTGCTGCCATGTACCGCGGTCCCCGTCTACGCCCTCCACGACGTATCAGACAAGATCCCCATGACCAACTCCCCTCTGCTCGACCCCCTGCCCAACCTGAAGATCAAGGTGTACAACTCCTCCGGCCTGGTCACGCCCCAGGAGGACCCGTCCGACCTCACCTCCAAACTGTCCCCCAAGGTCACGCACTCGCTACTGGACAGCGAGACGGTGAACCTGCGCAGCCAGAGCCTGGCTCGAACCCGGGAGCCCTCCTGCACTGCGTTCGGATCCTTCAACTCGCTGGGAGGACATCTCATCGTGCCCAACTCAGGTGGGTATCGGTGTGGGGGCATCGGAGGGATGGGGAGGGAGGGGAAGGGGGGTTCGTTGCTTTAAAATGTTTTTGCAGTTATTCCATCCGTTCCCCGTCTGCATGACTCGTGTACTCTGCGTGGAAGGAAAATTTGACTCAAAATTCAACGTCATTTTGAACCTTGCCAAAACCGTGTTTGTGAAGGAAAAAAACAAGACCTTCCATTTATTTATTCTGTCCTTCATAAGTCGAAATCAAGGACAAAATGTTGATTGCATCCAGGCCGAAGCATCACGTCTAATCTGATTTAAAGGAACATCCTTTTCGAGCAATCCCATTCTCAGCAGCAGGTTTGGGACACATTCTGCTGCTACAATTGGAAGTCAAAGCTAAAGAGCTGTAACCCCGGGGGTGTAATTATCTATGCACTCAGACTGAACTGTTTAGTACGAGCCACTAGTTCACTGTTTGCAGTTTTGTGTGTTCTACACCGCGGTCCTGCATAATCGCCTATTCTCACTGATGTCACTGGGAAGAACATTTATAAAATAAAGATTTAAAAACCTGTCATATAACCAGCCCATAAATTATAGCCTACTGTAATGCTAGGCCTACCCACACTACACACATGTGGTGGCACAACAGTAATCTTATATTTTGTATACGATCATGACATCACATTTCTTTGAAAAGGGTTTAGCAGAAATCATGTCCCTTGAGACAGATCCACTTTGATTTATTTAACTTAATTGTTAACTTATTTTAAATCCCGATTAAGCATGATATTGCATACCAAACCAAACGGGTGACCCTTGAAGTAACACTGCATTGTAGCATTGTAACTGTAGCTCGCACGATCACTTCCACGTGAGAAATTCATGTTAGCTTGATGAAACATAATCTTTGAAAGCACATGATAATGAAGTACACAGTGAACATAGGAGTGTTCACTGAGGGATTCAGATGTATTCAGCAAGATGTGGAACACAACAGGGTGTGGATTCACAGCTGTTATGAGGAATCTTGACATGGTGGTTGTGCGTGTTCACACACACACACATAGACACATACGTGCACACATACGCACACACACACACACACACACGCACGCACACACACACACACACACACATAGACACATACGTGCACACATACGCACACACACGCACACACACACAGACACACATGCACACGCATGCAGACACACACACACAGATACACACACACACTCCATCCAACAACACTGGCCTGACTATCTATTTTATACATTCCCAGCATGCTCTGAGCAGCCACTCATTAATGGGTAAACATGTGGGATTTGCTTGTTTTTCTGGGCCGAACCCACTGAGTTCCACTGAATATAATCAGCCAGAGCTCTGCTCATGCTCTGTATCGGGGAGAACTTGTTTTGAACTCCTCCATTAGCTTCTAGGGAAATCTAGCAGGGTTGGGGGTGAATTGTGTCTCTGCCTATGATCTCATTTTGACTTACGCTAGATATATGAAAGATATGCATGAATTCTCTTAATTCCCAGGGAATGACATTTTGCTGGTGCTGTGTGCCCTGAACGGTAAACATTGGTATGGAGAACAGAATATAAACAGAAAAATGCATAGTGTATTCAACAAATGTGTATTAGCTATTATAGTGTATCATAATAATAAAGTATTAAAATGACTGAAATACAAAACATTTTATTGAGCACTTTACTTAAAAATACTGAAATGCGGCCTCCCGGGTGGTGTAGTGGTAAGAATGTCCAAGTTGCCTACTGCAGGGTTTGATTCCAGCAGGTTGCGCCAGTTTCGGCTCTAGTCAAGAGTGCCACTAGGAGGCGGCAATTGGCTGTCCGCCCCATCGCTGCATATATGAGTAGTTCTGTGTGTTACGGTGTAGTTCTAGGCGGGTGCTGGCTCGGAGGAGGCGGTGCATCGCTCACTACCGATCTCAGGACTATGGCAGCGAATTCTCATATGAGGGAGGGGATAATTGACATGAAAATGAGAGGGTATAATTGGATACTAAATTTGGAGAAAAAATGGGAATAAACAGCAAAAATAAAAAGGAATCAGGTTTATAATGATTCTGAAATGTCTGCTCCTCCAGTGTAGTGTGAGGTGCCCTGTGTATTGCCTGCTCCTGCAGTTTAGTGTGTGGTGCCCTGTGTATTGCCTGCTCCTGCAGTGTAGTGTGTGGTGCCCTGTGTGCTCTCGGCTGTTAGGGTTGTGACAACAGCATTTTCTCTTTGTCATTTCTTGCAGGCGTGAGCTTGTTGGTGCCAGCGGGAGCCATCCCTCAGGGCAGAGTGTATGAGATGTACGTGACACTACACAGGAAGGACAACATGAGGTACAGCCACTGGGACACAGACACAACACAGACTCATTTCTACAGACCCAGGGACACAGACACAACACAGACTCTCATTTCTACAGACCAGAGGACACAGACACAACACCGACTTTCATTTCCAGTCTCCTCGTTCAGGATGGTCTGTAAACAATTATACAAGGACAAGAAAAAACTGTCTATACATGGAAATAACTCCCCCATCAGTCTTCACCCTCTGTCCACAAGCATGCCGCAGATTTGGTGCCTACAGAATTTCCTCATTCTGCAGTAAATAATACATTAGTATCAAATACTTTTTTTTTTTTTTACAATTTTTGTTATACTTTTTTGTTATTGTCTGTAAAACCATGTGTTCTTTCTAAAACTACTATTCATTTACCAAAAACAGGAAAATTCACATGAAGTATATGTTCATACTAACCATGTCCTGTGTGGCCCCAGGCCCCCTGTGGAGGATGTGCAGACGGTTCTGAGTCCAGTAGTGAGCTGCGGACCCCCAGGGGCCCTTCTGACCCGCCCTGTTATCATCACCATGCACCACTGCGCAGAGGCGGACAGCCAAGACTGGCACATCCAGCTGAAGAGCCAATCACAGCAGGGCCAATGGGAGGTGAGCGATCATAGCAGGGCCAATGGGAGGTGAGGGATCAGGATGAGCCAGCCATTGTAGCTATACATTGTTTACCTACTGTATAGCTACAATGCCACCTCACATACACCCAGCATCAGAAGCAGGAATGGTCAGTGAAAAAGGGCTTTCTGGCACAGCGGGAAGTAAAAAAAGTGTGTGTGTGTGTGTGTGTGTGTGTGTGTGTGTGTGTGTGTGTGAGAGAGAGAGAGTGTGAGAGTGTGTGTGTGTGTATATCCACTGTAGATAACAGCATGGCCTCCTATTGACTACTTGGATCACTGGGCATGTGTTACAGACCCAGATAGGGAAGTAGGTAAAAGTATAGAAAAGGTATGGTATAGAGAGAGAAAGAGAGAGACAGAGACAGAGAGAGAGAGCGAGGTTCAGAAAACAGAGCACTAAACTCAATTAGAGAAGGAGGATCACTCACTGTTATCAGAAGGAATTTTATAACTTCCCCTCTCCGTCTCTGTGTCTCTGTGTCTCTGCGTCTCTGCGTCTCTGTGTCTCTGCGTCTCTGTGTCTCTCTGTCTCTGTGTCTCTGTGTCTCTGTGTCTCTGTGTCTCTGCGTCTCTGTGTCTCTGCGTCTCTGCGTCTCTGTGTCTCTGCGTGAGCGCCTTTCCTTCAGAGGTTCCTGGCTCTGTGTGTGTGATACCGGGCCATGCCCGGGGTCCTGTTATTAACTGAGTGTGAACGGTGTCAGTGATGAGTTTGGCTGGAGGCGTGGCGGGGAACAAACCCCCGGGACAGCCCCCGCGCGATGCCCTTCATCATTATCTCACTCAGACACTATGTCTGCTGAAGCAGGATGGTGTGAGGCTCACAAAGCCTCGTCGGTCTTCAAACACTCTCCTGTAATAGAGCTCCCTCTCCTCAAAAGCATCGGACTTCGGAAAATAACTCCGGACAAAGTTAATCCGGTTGCTTTAAAAGCGTCTTTTAAAGAACCATACAAATGTAAGGTTGTGATGACATCTTGAGATGGACGGAACCACAGTCAGCAGTTCCCCAGACTGTAGTGTTGTGGGAATGAAAGGGGAAATTGCCCTCATGTTGCACCGTCACTTTGCTCTCACACATTCAATGGACTCATGCTTTTTATTTTAATGGCTTAACTAGCGTTTTACCTTGTTCTGTAATATAAGACATACAGTAAAACATTTATTTATTTTGATAAACATTTACAATAAAAGTGTATTTGAGCTGATTGAAAGGGCTGTACATGAGCCCCACCCCCCTGCCTTGGACTTGCTTGTATCCTCAGTATGTTTTATGGAAATGTTTTCCAAACGCAGCTTTGAAGCGATGGTGAAAACAGTTTTTGCAGCTTCATACCGCATCTGGAGAAAATGGTTTCTTTTATTTCTTAGGGGGAATGATTCACCCTCCATAAAAGACGAACCAGAGAATACCACCTGACCCTAGCCGAGTGGTTCATATTAGTAATTCTGTAGTGATTTCCTGCTGCTGAATCCATTCTGTATGATTGACAGTCAGTGCTATGATTCAGAAAGCAATATATGTCTCCTATATGTCAAATAATGTCTGAATCGAATCAGTGCCGAGGAGATGAAGCAGACACAATCAGCAGATGTTGTTCTTGTTTCACCACGTACTCTGCGTGAGATTAAGTGCAAACACAAACTTCAGGATGATTGAGAGGTCAGAATGTCAGTGGAAACATCTACATTTCTTTCCATCCATACATCCATTATCTAACCCGCTTATTCCTGGTGAGGGTCGGGGGGGGCTGGAGCCTATACCATACCTACAGGGCAATTTAGACTGTCCAATTAGCCTAACGTGCATGTCTTTGGACTGTGGGAGGAAGCCGGAGTACCCAGAGGAAACCCACGCAGACACGGGGAGAACATAAAAACTCCACACAGAAAGGCCCTGGCCGGGATCTACAGTTCTTTGTGCCAAATTAAACATTGACCTCTCACATATATGATAATATGCAATCTTCGATGCAATCTTACCTGCATGATTGACAATCTGGTTGAGTTTGTTATTGTTCTGGTTCTGACAGTGCCCCCGCCCCCCAGGTTTGCATACAAATGGTTAAAATGCTCTACACAACTCTTATTAGAAGAGAGATCACAAGTGTTGCAAAAAGAACATGTTGTCAGCATCTTGTAAAAGATCCCAATTTACAAAGGTGTAGCCTTTGCCCTGTCTGTAGGTAATATTAGTGTTGGCATTCCTGTTGGGTTTGTGTCACGGTATTTACACTCTTCTACGATCTCAATATATTTTCTGTACATTAACTTTACATGAACACACCAGTACATCAGAACATTAGAACAAGGACACACTAGAACATCGGAACATGAACACACCGAAACATTAGAACAAGGAATCCCATTCGGGGTGGAGATTGGCTGTCTGCCCCGTGGGAGACGGGGAGGAAAGCCGGCATGAGATCGCTGCGTATAAGAATGTCTCTGTGTACCAGAGTTACGGTCGATGGCTTGGTGAGTTCCATCTCAGAAGAGGCGCTTCATCGCCTTTGTCACTGCCGGTCCCAGAGCTACGGCAGCGAGCTCACAGTATGATGGGGGATAGCTGTCATGAAGAGATGGTACAATTGACTACTAAATTGGGGGATAATACGGAAACACGTTTTAAATAAAAATGTGAAGTCCAAGTGAAAAGGACAAATATTCCACTGATTTCTGCTTGGATAGAATTGAATGAATCCAGGTGTGGACTCAGGGCATATATAGAAGTGCACATTCACACTAAGCTGCTTAAATCTTTTGAAAAGGATATCTTCAAAATGTAGGTCTCCTTCTGTAAAAAAAAAAAAAAAAAAAAAAAAATGACAAAACCCATCAAGATGACAAGGGGAGAGTGAGAGAAAGAGCGAGAGAGAGGAGGAAGATAAATGGATATAGGATGGTGAAATGTCCAGTAATATCCCGTCTTATTGTGTGTCTGACTTTGACGGATGCCTTAGTGCCGATCACTGAAAAAGGGTATGGCTTAATACCGTTTAAACAAGAAATAACTATTGATTATATATCACGGCTGTCATAGCATGTGCGGTGTAATATCCGCAGGAGAGGGGAGGTGAGTTTGTGTTATTTCCGAAGATGGGTATTTCTTTTCAGCCTCGCTGGTGTTGGTCGATCGCACGTGCATATTGCCTTTCCTGTCTCCCTGCCCACATCTGCCGCAGAAACGCGTACAGCAGAGTTCAATATTCATTTCAGAAAAAAAGGTCCCGCTTCCCTCTAAATATCTCTTGTTGATTTGCTCGGGTCTTCAGTAAACATAGTTGGCCGTTTGATTTGACGTCCGGTGTTCGGAAAGGGCAATCTGATAGATCGCGTTTCAAACGGGTTTTTAAAAATAGCCGGCCTGCCGGATGCGATAACGAACTATTTCCTGCAACACTTCACACAGACGCGCTTGCATCCAGGTTACTCTTGACAAGCGGCCTGGGACGCGAGCGGTGTTGACATGATCGCGGATATTATGTTATTTATGACAGATAACACTACGTTCAGAAATACGGTGAAGCGAGTGAGGAATTACAAAACTCTATGACTAAAAGTTTCATTGAATCAGTTCTCTGCCCTGTTTTCACAGCGGCTCACACATGTCCTAATTGGAGCTTTTGATGGGCACATGTTAGCTGTGTCAATGACCAGTCCTAAGAATGCCTGCTGTGCAGGGATGCCATCCGTCCTGTGGCGTGTGTGCGAACGTCGGGATGATAAATAATGAAGGAGAGCACAGTGTGAGTGTCCTCCGGCTCTGACGGCAGCTGAGACAGGAAGAGGCTCTGGGCCCAGTATAATGAAGAGGGTCAGCCTGGGGTGATCCACACTCTCGTCATCATCTACCAGACACAACCTCACACACACACTCACACACAATCAGACACAATCTCTCTCTCACACACACACACACACAACCAGACACAACCTAACACACACACACACACAATCAGACACAATCTCTCTCTCACACACACATACACACACACAACCAGCCACAACCTAACACACACACACACACACACAGAACAGAATCATCCACACTATTGTTATCACACAACCAGACACAACATCACACACATACACACACACACACACAACCTCACACACACATAACAGAGTTGCTTCTGCGGGCACAGAATTTTGAACCGCGACAAGAGACACGTTTAGCCCACTGAGCTAAAGACCCGAGCCCCCAGCCAAGGGAACTAATTGTACTCTTATCGACGTCACTTTCTGCAGCGGATGCTCACGTCTTCCAAGCTCCGCTACACACACACACACACACAACCCCACATGCACACACACACAACAGAATGATCCACTCTCTCGTCATCACACAACCAGACACAACCTCACATACACACACACAAGCTCTCTCTCACACACACATACACACACAGAACAGAATTCAGCTCTGAGTTTCACATCAGAGCCTGCACACAGCTGCAGGTGTTTGTGCGTGATCAGGGCCTGATTGGTGGAAGGCTCACAGCGTGGTGCATGGCTGTGTTGTGTGGCGTCTCTGCAGGACGTGGTCGTGGTGGGGGAGGAGAACTTCACCACGCCCTGCTACATCCAGATGGACGATGAGGCATGTCACATCCTGACCGAGACCCTGGGGACGTACTGCCTGGTGGGCCAGTCGGTGAGCAAGGCCGCCACCAAGCGGCTGAAGCTGGCAATCTTCGGCCCGGTCACCAGCACCGCCCTGGAGTACCACATCCGCGTGTACTGCCTGGACGACACGCAGGATGCTCTCAAGGTGAGTGTAGTCCGGGCTCGTAAACACGTGCCACCCCTACCTACTGTTGCCATGCAAACAGGTGCCACCCCTCCAGTTTGTTATGGAGAATGCAGAGAAGCCTCCCAGGTGGTCTAGCGGGTACAATGTTCGACGCTGGCCACTGCAGCCAGGGTTTGATTCCACCGACCGCATCAGAGGTCATAGGGCTACGGCAGTGAACTCACAATATGAGGGGGGATTGACATGAAAAAGAGAGGGTGTAATTGGCTACTAAATTGGGAGAAAATTTGATAAAATCTGTTCATAAAAGTTCATAAAAATAAAAACAAATTAAAAAAAGAGAATGCAGAGAAGAGATGGAAGAGATAATTTTATTGTATCCCCTGACTCAGCAGTTGGCTTAGCAGAGGAGTTGGAAGTGACATACTGACATGGGAGTTTCCACTCGACTGACATACATGGGAGTTTCCACTAGACAAGGGATGGGAGACCAGGCTGGCTTCAACACTTTTCACATGTAGCTTCACTTATAACTTTGACGGACAAGAACGAGCTGGAGCTTTTTGGTATTCAGAAATCCTGAATACGATTGAATGCCCCTTTTAGTATTAAATGTGTATCCGTTCCTCAGTCTTTTTGTTCTTTTGTATTCAAATAAACATCTTATACAAAACAGAAGAGAGAACTTTTACAGAACAACTTTAAATTAGCATTTTTAAGTTGGTGAACATTTTCTGTCTCTTTCTGTTGTAACAATAAGAGAGGATCCCTGACACAGGACATGTCTTTCCCTCAGAATGTGCTGCACTTCAGTTATGGAAATGTGTCAGTTATTTCTTCAAATGTATTGGGGGGGGGGGGGTAGCCAGTAACACAGTTTTGGAGATACACACACACACACACACACACATACATATTTAGACCAAGGCAGCCCTCATGCTTCAGAAGTTGAGTTTTACAGTGTTACCATCTTTCCAGTTTAATTGTACCAGTGCTTCTGTGTTATTGTGACTCGTGCAGGAAGTTCTACAGATGGAGAAACAGATGGGAGGAAAGCTGCTGGATGAACCAAAGACTCTGAACTTCAAGGACAGCACCCATAACCTCCGGCTGTCCGTCCACGATGTCCCTCACGCGCTCTGGAAGAGCAAGCTGCTGGCCAAGTACCAGGTGTGGCTGCGGGAGAACCAGCATGCACTGGGGCAGATTAGATAACATCCCAGCATGGACCAGGGGCAGAGTAGATAACAACCCAGCATGCACCAAGGCAGAGTAGATAACAACACAACATGCGACAGAGCAGAGTAGATAACATCCCAGCATGCACCAGGGCAGAGTAGATCCCAGCATGCATCAGGGCAGATCAACCACTGTCAGGGCAGCTTGCAGGCCGATTTCACTTTCTCTTTGTTCAGTTTTGTTTTTAAAAATCTATAACACACAAAAACAAAATACAAAACATCCACCTCTCCCAAAGTTATGAAGCACACATTTGTAAGGCAGGCTGCAAAACAAAAACAAATTCTTTACCTGAGGCATCTCTCAATACCCAGGTGGCAGGACCGGGTACTGCATCCAAAGAGCTCATGAGCAGACAAGGTGTATGGCAGGACCTCCGTGTGTACAACACAAAATTAAACTCATTAATTAAAAATGTATCTGCCACAGGCTTGAGGTCAATGCCAAGTATCTTCAAAACAAATCAAAACACAAACATTTCCCAAATGATCAAATCAACATTCTGCATGAGTAACCACTGATAACACCATGTCCGCCATCCAAACTTTAAGCCAAAAAGCCTTCATGGCGGTTTCCTCACCTCCTCTTTCATCCCCTCCACTGCGTCCAGCTGCATAACTAACTGAGAAGCGTTCCTAGAGTGTGAAACAGAAGGTGATTCCTAACTGTATTCACGTGTATTAAACATCAGTGTCCATGCATGTAGGATTATCGGCATTCTGACAGAGAAGGCAATATTGCTGTGGATTTAGCAAATAATAATACAATTAATAAGACTGAATAAGATTGGTCAAACCTGGAGATAACTGCGGGAAGTATGGCTGTGCTCTTTTTAAGACGTTTGTAGCACCAGGTTGGCACTTGTGTGTGGGAAAGAGGGCTTACTCACAGGGCTGAAAGATATGATGGATAACACTGAATATGGTGGGCGGTTAGGTGAGCAACACTAAGCAGTAATTTTAAACTGGTGCATTCTTGCTGCTTTTAGTAATAGATTTAGCAACTATTTTCTTTCCCTAAATGGTTAAACATTCATTTGGTACACTTTTTTTTTTTTACCACAAACAATGTTAAAGATAGAAACTGGTAACCCCTTCAAAAGAGCGATCTTTTTTCCACTTTAAAGGGGGTGCTCAGTTTACTATACAGCATAGGCTATTCAGTTCCTGCAAGTTTATGCTCTGGACTCCATCTCCCATGGGCCCCTTATGATCTAGACTCCATGTCCCATCAGCCCCTTATGCTCTGGACTCCATCTCCCATGAGCCCCTTATGCTCTGGACTCCATATCCCATGAGCACCTTGTGTGGCGCTCTGCCTTTTGAATGCACTCCACCTGCATAGTGAACAGCTCCTTCAGTGAGGTTTTCTAGTGACATCATGTTAACAAAGCTAATGGTTGTCAGCAGGCGGTGAGTATGCCTGCTCTGACTCATATCTTTTGACTGGTATTATGGATTTACTTTGTTCTTTCCAGAGGAACAGTGTTATAGCCATACCTCTGTTTTAATGAGAATAAAGTTGCATCATTTCTTGAATCAGCTACACACAACACCACCCAAGGAACTACTTGTATTCCATATGGAACTTTCATATGGAACTGTTATCGTTTATGAACTGTTAAAAAGTACTGTTATCAAGTACAGGACACAAGCAATTATACAATCATATACGCTACACCGGACGTACTATTACATGTGAGGGGTGAGTATGGATCTGGATTACAGTTCCGATTGCCTTATTAACTGTAGTAATTGTTATTCAGTAAGGCAGCGCTGGATGCTGTGCGTGACCTTTGAGCACGGTTGGTCTTCTGCAGGGGCGTTCTGAACCTGCGGCCCGGGGGCAGCAGTGGGTAGCGTCCCTGCTGGGGGTTACACGGGGTCATCCATTATTATTGGTCAAACTTTTTCTGAGCGCCTGGATGCTTGCTACGGTCTGCGCTGTAGTTTCTCCTCATAACTCACTCCAGATAGAATTCCCCTGCGTCTGGCTGCTGACTCCACTGACCTGAGAAACTCTCTCGCTCTTTATGCAAATGAGTCAGACTATCTTCACACTGATATGAATGTTCCTTGACAGGTTTCCTTGGTCTGCTGGTCATGTGTTGAAATAGTTTTTAGTGTCCAGATCAATCACAGCAGTGTGATGTACCGTGGGCAGATACCAGCTCTAGGCATTCGACCGGTGATCCAGGGTTCACTCAGCTTTGATGGCTCAGAGTGCCTTCCGGGCGATGTGTGTAGCTCTCGTATTTGAGAGCATTGAATCCCACTGGAACAAAGCTACCCTCCCCTGCCCCCTGCCCTGCCCCTGCCCCCTGCCCTGCCCCCTGCCCCTGCCCCGGTCTAACCCAGTCTCCCCCTCTTCAGGAGATGCCCTTCTATTTGGTGTGGAGTGGCTCCCAGCGCACCCTGCACTGCTGCTTCACCCTGGAGCGCTTCAGCACCGCCACCATCGAGCTCACCTGCAAACTGTGCGTCCGTCAGGTGGAGGGAGAGGGACAGATATTCCAGCTGCACATCGCTCTGTCAGAGGTGAGCACCAAGTCCACCACACCCTCACCTTTACCTGCCAGGGTTATAACACCTCACCTTTACCTGCCAGGATTATAACACCCTCACCTTTACCTGCCAGGATTATAACACTCTCACCTTTACCTGCCAGGATTATAACACCCTCACCTTTACCTGCCAGGGTTATAACACCCTCACCTTTACCTGCCAGGATTATAACACCCTCACCTTTACCTGCCAGGGTTATAACACTCTCACCTTTACCTGGGCCAGGGTTTATAACACACCTTTACCTTTACCTCACCTTTACCTGCCAGGTTATAACACTGCCACCTAACACCCTCACCTTTACCTGCCAGGGTTATAACAACCTTTACCTGCCAGGGTTATAACACTCACCTTTACCTGCCAGGATTATAACACTCACCTTTACCTGCCAGGTTATAACACCCTCACCTTTACCTGCCAGGATTATAACACCAGGATTATCTCACCTTTACCTGCCAGGGTTATAACACAGGATTATAACACTCTCACCTTTACCTGCCAGGGTTATAACACTCTCACCTTTACCTGCCTTATAACACCTGCCTTTACCTGCCAGGGTTATAACACCCTACCTTTACCTGCCAGGTTTATAACACTCTCTCACCTTTACCTGCCAGGCCAGCCAGGTTATAACCTCACCTTTACCTGCCAGGATTATAACACTCTCACCTTTACCTGCCAGGGTTATAACACTCTCACCTTTACCTGCCAGGGTTATAACACTCTCACCTTTACCTGCCAGGTTTATAACACTCTCACCTTTACCTGCCAGGGTTATAACACCTCTCACCTTTACCTGCCAGGGTTATAACACCTCACCTTTACCTGCCAGGATTATAACACTCTCACCTTTACCTGCCAGGATTATAACACTCTCACCTTTACCTGCCAGGGTTATAACACTCTCACCTTTACCTGCCAGGTTTAGGCCATATGATAATATGAGCCTGACCAGGCTGAAACTCTGACGTTTATAACACTCTCACCTTTACCTGCCAGGTAAGTCTGCCCAACCTTACCTGGGGATGGGCTTTTGTGAATAAGCCAATGGCCAGGGTTATCATTACCTTTTGACCTGAATCGTGGATCTTTACCTGTGTCAGGTTTGGGGCTGACCAGGCTGACACTCTGACGTGAGGTAAGTCTGCCCAACTTCTGGGGATGGGCTTTGTGAATAAGCCAATGGCCAGTCATTACTTTTGATGAATTGTGGATCTTGTGTAGGTGGGGCTCCAACTGGAGTCAGGGATTCGAGCCAACTCGAATTCTAAAAATTAGAAAGAAATAAAAAAAATATATTGTATGTGTCATAATAATCACAATAATAATGGGTTATTGATTTGCTTAGTAGATGCCCTTATGCACAGTGCCTCAGATACGATAACTTAATTGCATATTAACATTTATGACACAGTTTATTGACTTCATAATTCACCCACAGTAATAATGTAAATATTCAACCCCTGCCTCGCTCTGCATCTCTGACACCCACTCACCTCACCCCTGGAAATAATATCTCTAGGTAGACTGTATGACTAAATCTTGTGAACGTGTTTCATGTTGTAGTTTACTGTGGACAAATCTATATATGGAGGCAACAATAATAATAATAATAATAATAATAATAACCCCTCATTTATATAGCACCTTTCATTGCAAAGCGGTCTCAAAGTGCTTAACAGAAAAGCAAAAGAAAAGAAAAACTGAAAACAAACCAAAACAAAAATGTATTCAAATTAATATAATTTTAAAAACTGTGTATGTATGTGTGTGCGTGCGCATATGCACGCCAAACTCATCCATAACATTTTGGGAATAAGTATGTTTTGAGTCTGGATTTAAAAACATTAGTGGAATCAGCCTCCCTAATAGAAATGGGGAGGCTATTCCATAGAAAAGGAGCTCTAAAATTAAAAGCCCTACCTCCAACAGTTTTTTTGGCCACGGGCGGGACAACTAATAACCCTGCATCCTGCGACTGGAGGGCACGCGCCGGAATATATGACCGAAGCGCATCGGACAAATACCCCGGCGCCACTCCATGTAGGGCTTTAAAAGTTAAAAATAAAATTTGAAAATCAATTCTAGCCTCAATAGGAAGCCAATGCAGAGTAAATAAAATAGGGGTAATGTGCTCGGTGCGTCTCGTTCTAGTGAGGATTCTGGCTGCCGCATTTTGAACGAGCTGGAGGCTCCTTAAAGCGTTTTTTGGGCAACCAGAATAGACAGAGTTACAATAGTCCAACCTTGACGAAACAAAGGCGTGAATCAATTTTTCAGCATCTTGTTGTTTAATAAATTGTCGAATTTTTGCTATATTTTTAAGATGGAAAAATGATGTTTTCGTCACCTTGTTGATTTGGGACTTGAAACTTAAATCTGAGTCTAGGACAACACCAAGACTTGTGACTTCAGGTTTGATCCAAGAAGTCAATTTCCCCAGAGAACTAGACAGCGTATTGCTACGCAAGTTATTAAAAACTACTTCCATTTTGTCTTTTGGGCCAAGTAATAAAACTTCCGTTTTATTCCATTAAGTTTTTAAAAGTTTTTGCTCATCCATTGTAGAATAATAATGTAATTTCTTTAATGGCACATACAGTGCATCCGGAAAGTATTCACAGCCCTGACTTTTTCCACATTTTGTTCTGTTACAGCCTTATTCCAGAATGGATTAAATTCATTTTTTTTCTCAGAATTCTACACACAATACCCCATAATGACAAGTTGAAAAACGTTTTTTAGAAATTTTTGCAAATGTATTAAAAATAAAAAAATAAAATATCACATGTACATAAGTATTCACACCGTTTGCTATGACACTCAAAATTGAGCTCAGGTGCATCCTGTTTCCACTGATCATCCTTGAGATGTTTCTAGAACTTCATTGGAGTCCACTTGCGGTAAATTCAATTGATTGGACATGATTTGGGGGCCTCAGATAGCGTAAAGCGAGTGCGAGCTGCCTATTGCGATCGCGGTTTGAAAATAGACTGCATCAGTCCAGCCCTGGTTTGGAGCCTTGATCGGGCCTTGACAGCGTTTGGCTGTCCGCCCCAGGGGGAGGGAGAGCCGGCACGTGCTCGCTGAGAAGCATGAAAGGTGTCTCCAGAGAGTAGGTGGGCGAGTTCCGTCTCGCCGGCCTCAGGGAATTAGCTTGACCCAGAGGACGGGCGAGTTCGTGGGGGAGGGCGAATCGAATTAAATAGGGTAAAATTGGCCACTAAATTGGCCAAAAAACTGAAAGAATCAGAAACAAAAATACAATTCTTGTTTTTTTGGTTGGGGGCATTTTGAGGGTCAGGGGTAAAGGGAGTGGGTGAGTTTACAGTGGGTGAGTTTACGGTGGGTGAGTTTGGTGAGTTTACAGTGGGTGAGTTTACGGTGGGTGAGTTTACAGTGGGTGAGTTTACGGTGGGTGAGTTTACGGTGGGTGAGTTTACGGTGGGTGAGTTTACAGTGGGTGAGTTTACGGTGGGTGAGTTTACAGTGGGTGAGTTTACAGTGGGTGAGTGAGTTTGGAGTGCGTGGCTTTCATGCGCTGCTGTTCTGTGAGGCTGCTGGCCTCAGAGGGGTCAGTCTCTCTGTGCCCCAGGCTGGGTGCGGACAAAGGGAGGGAGTAATCACCTCAGACACCGGCTGACCTTTATAAAGAACAGGGCGCTCCAGGATAACGGCGTGCCTTCTCAGCAGCAGGAGCGCCGGTGAACGGGGCTGTGTGTGCCATGCTCCGGTGTGCTGTGGTGAACGGGCTGTGTGTGCCATGCTCCGGTGTGCTGTGGTGAACGGGCTGTGTGTGCCATGCTCCGGTGTGCTGTGGTGGACGGGCTGTGTGTGCCATGCTCCGGTGTGCTGTGGTGAACGGGGCTGTGTGTGCCATACTCCGATGTGCTGTGGTGAACGGGCTGTGTGTGCCATACTCCGATGTGCTGTGGTGAACGGGGCTGTGTGTGCCATGCTCCGGTGTGCTGTGGTGAATGGGCTGTGTGTGCCATACTCCGATGTGCTGTGGTAAACGGGCTGTGTGTGCCATACTCCGATGTGCTGTGGTGAACGGGCTGTGTGTGCCATACTCCGATGTGCTGTGGTGAACGGGGCTGTGTGTGCCATGCTCCGGTGTGCTGTGGTGAACGGGCTGTGTGTGCCATGCTCTGGTGTGCTGTGGTGGATGGGCTGTGTGTGCCATGCTCCGGTGTGCTGTGGTGTGTGCCATGCTCCGGTGTGCTGTGGTGTGTGCCATGCTCCGGTGTGCTGTGGTGTGTGCCATGCTCTGGTGTGCTGTGGTGAACGGGGCTGTGTGTGCCATACTCCGTTGTGCTGTGGTGAATGGGCTGTGTGTTGTGATTTGTGAGCTGTGATGGCCGTGGACCCTGCCACCTTAGGGTCTCTACATGCTTCTATGTAACCTGTGCGACTTCTTCACGGTTCCCGCAATGCAACAATGTCACAAGCACTCTGCAATTTATACCTCTGCAAAGGCTATGCGCAGCCTATGCAACATGGTGTTTTGTACACTAGTAGGTGTCATTGTATTGAACAAGGTCGATAAAGTTTTCATGAAAGCAGGGAAACTCCTGTACCTTCGAACTTCTTCAGCCAATCTTTCCACAAGGTGGTTCATTTTATACCGTGTCGAACAAATGATACTAGCTATCTATATGGTTAGGTACTAGCTCGATGAACTGTGACCTATGAACTATGACAGGTCTGCCTCCATTCGCTAACCAACCAATCAATGATGCGCAACATCTACGTGAACGGTTGCGCTGCTGTCGCGAGTTTAATTTTTGTGCTAGGTACGCGACACCCTCTGAAACCCCCTCTGCGTAGGTCGCGAAGGTTGCGTTGATGTTGCAGAGCCCTGGTTGTGTTGCTGTCGTGTTGTTGTCCTTCGAGCATGTAGAGGCCTTTATGCCCTTCCGTCTTTCACCCGGGCGCTTAACGCCAAATGTCTGCCCCTTCGGTGGAACTGTTTACAAAAGCAGGCACACTCGAAGTGAATTGTTATAAAACCCTGACCCAGTTTTCAGCGGTTGGAAAAGTGCAGTGCTGTTTGTTTTGGCTTGTCTGGCTTCTTCACTGAAAAAGTCCATTACGACTTACAGGAGCCTTCACACAAAGGCCCTTTCTCTGCCACATGGGTAATATTTCACCTGTGCTTTACAGAAGAACAAGCTAAATGATTAGATTTGTAGGGGAAAATATGATCTGTAATGTGTATCTATAAATATATAGATATACATTTGTATTTTTTGCCTTTAAAGACAGCAGTTACACAATAATGTAACATTCTATATGTTAAAATCAAGTACTGTATCTTTTATAAAGTAGAAGCAACTTGGCTAAGGAAAACACCAGCATCCCATTTTATGTCTTATATACAGAGTTAAGCCTTGTGGCTTTTTTAAGTGGTGTTCCAGGGGGTTGAAGGCTACCAAATCATGCTTTTTTCAACATCAACACTGCAAATTCTTAGTTTGCACTGCAAATTCTATGTACACAGTTCAGTCACTTTATGCATTGTACATCATCCATTTTGAAATATGTTTAAGCATTTTCTTATTTATATATTTTTGTGAGATGTCAGTGAGTAAACACAAGGGGGAAATACAATATAAAAAAGAAAATCAATCATAATAAAATAGTAATACTACTACAATTGATATTAAAAAACTAAGAAAACCAAAAGTCCACACAATTTTTAAAAAGTATGTTTCACACAAATTTTACCATAGGTTCTATACTGTGCAGTGTCCCATTTTACCCTTTTTTATCATAATTTGAAAGCTGATTCCTCATCTTATATGTCAATCTCCCCATTAAAGATATTTAATTTACTAAATCTTTCCATTTTTTTATTGATGGGGAGTCGGGTTTTAACCAGTTTCAAGTAATTTGCTTCATGGCAAAAATTCAGGATTCTAAATAGATACCTGTCCAATTCTAGATTCTAACTTCTGGTGGTGTAATACCTAAAATGATATGCTCTGGTTCAATTTCACAAATAACTGTACACCCATGGCCAAAAGTTTTGAGAATGACACAAATATTAATTTTCACAAAGTCTGCTGCCTCAGTTTTTATGATGGCAATTTGCATATACTCCAGAATGTTATGAAGAGTGATCAGATGAATTGCAATTAATTGCAAAGTCCCTCTTTGCCATGAAAATGAACTTAATCCCCCCAAAAACATTTACACTGCATTTCAGCCCTGCCACAAAAGGAATAGCTGACATCATGTCAGTGATTCTCTCGTTAACACAGGTGAGAGTGTTGATGAGGACAAGGCTGGAGATCACTCTGTCATGCTGATTGAGTTAGAATAACAGACTGGAAGCTTTAAAAGGAGGGTGGTGCTTGAAATCATTGTTCTTCCTCTGTTAACCATGGTTACCTGCAAGGAAACACGTGCAGTCATCATTGCTTTGCACAAAAGGGCTTCACAGGCAAGGATATTGCTGCTAGTAAGATTGCACCTAAATCAACCATTTATCGGATCATCAAGAACTTCAAGGAGAGAGGTTCAATTGTTGTGAAGAAGGCTTCAGGACGCCCAAGAAAGTCCAGCAAGCGCCAGGACCGTCTCCTAAAGTTGATTCAGCTGTGGGATCGGGCACCACCAGTGCAGAGCTTGCTCAGGAATGGCAGCAGGCAGGTGTGAGTGCATCTGCACGCACAGTGAGGCGAAGACTTTTGGAGGATGGCCTGGTGTCAAGAAGGGCAGCAAAGAAGCCACTTCTCTCCAGGAAAAACATCAGGGACAGACTGATATTCTGCAAAAGGTACAGGGATTGGACTGCTGAGGACTGGGGTAAAGTCATTTTCTCTGATGAATCCCCTTTCCGATTATTTGGGGCATCCGGAAAAAAGCTTGTCCAAAGAAGAAAAGGTCAGGGCTACCATCAGTCCTGTGTCATGCCAACAGTAAAGCATCCTGAGACCATTCATGTGTGGGGGGGTCAAGGGAGTGGGCTCACTCACAATTTTGCCTAAGAACACAGCCATGAATAAAGAATGGTACCAAAACATCCTCCGAGAGCAACTTCTCCCAACCATCCAAGAACAGTTTGGTGATGAACAATGCCTTTTCCAGCATGATGGAGCACCTTGCCATAAGGCAAAAGTGATAACTAAGTGGCTCGGGGAACAAAACATCAAAATTTTGGATCCATGGCCAGGAATTGACATTGACATAATTGACAGCATGCCAGGGCGAATTGCAGAGGTCTTAAAAAAGAAGGGTCAACACTGCAAATATTGACTCTTTGCATAAACTTAATGTAATTGTCAATAAAAGCCTTTGACACTTGTGAAATGCTTGTAATTATACTTCAGTATACCATAGTAACATCTGACAAAAAGATCTAAAAACACTGAAGCAGCAAACTTTGTGAAAACCAATGCTTGGTCATTCTCAAAACTTTTGGCCACGGCTGTATATTCCTTCCCAGAAAGTTTTCAGAATTGGACATACATACAGAATATGAGAGTGCTGTGCTTGTGTTTTTCCAACAGTATGTTTTTCCATATTTACCCAGTATTTTTGGAGTCATGAAGAATCTTACAAGTATTTTCCATGAATATTCAGTCCGCAAGAATTTGTGGGGTTTTTTAGCACTAGTACTCTGTCTCTTCCCATTCCTCATTTGAGATGAATATCCCCAGTCCAGTTTCCCACTTAGATTTAATGTTAATATCCTCCTTTTCCAACCCACTTTCCAACATTTTCCAACACTTTGACATTTGACAGTTGAAATGTATTAATTTCATGATTTCGATTTTTTCATCATGTATTTAATTAAAGGGTGGATTTTAATCGTCCTTTCATAACATTTTGTAGATAGCTTCTAACTTGAATTTATTTTGTAAAGTTTGATGGTTGTAGTCCACATTTTGATTAAATTGAAAAAAGGAAAAAGAAATGATACTTTATAATGGAAAATAAACCACATATTCGGCACATAAAGATATTGGCTCATGCTGTGAGTTTACCTGTGTATCAGACATGTTTGGGTTTCTCAAAGTGTGTGACTATTAGAATCAACACACTTTGAGAAACCCAAACATGTCTGATGTCTGTCGAAATCACGCTGAACACACTGAACACAGGCCAGGCCATCACACGGAACACAGGCCTTCACTAAAACATAAACCTTCCTGCTGAGCAGCACAAATACACAAGAAAGGCTCATTTACCTCGCATTGGCAAGAGAAGTACATTCTCAAAAGTATTCTCAATTTTATTCAACGTGTACCGCTACAAAGTTCTGCACGACGGAGCTGCAGCCATTCCCATATGCGATGTCCATCGCCAGAGAGATAACGAGCTGATCGCACGGACGCGCTCTTTCCCAACAAAGGAGAGATTACTTTCATTGACTCCATGGAGTCAACGCCCGCTGTGCACAATGCTAAGTAAATGGAAAATGCCGATATACAATTACATGTACATCACTGAACGGCTCAGATAACGCAGCTTTTCTCCAGGCTAATTGAATCCACAGCGATGTAGGCTATCTGAGGTAAATTTCAACATTGGAGACGCCGACGACGTCCCTTATCCCGCGAGATGAGGCAATTAGTCAGTAGAATGCAATCGTTATGCCCAGGAACACAGACATTCAGATTCAGAAAGGGTTTAATTACTGTACAGTCGCTGGGACAACAATGAAACATTGAGACTAATGCTTAACATTTCCCGGCCAATGCATGATACCTTCTAGGGACGGTGTGGTGTGCGCTGCCTGTCAGGGACGCGGTTCGAAACCCGCGTCTCTACCAGACTGGCCCTGGTCGTCAGCCCCGATCGGGGGCGGCATTTGCCTGTCCGCCCCGGGGGGAGGGTGAGCCGGCTCGGGTCCGCCGCGAAGCGCGTAAGAGAGTCTCCAGAACGTGGGTGGGCAAATTCCGTCTCGAAGGAAGTGGAGTTCGCTGCCCTGGGAGAATTAGCTTGCCTCGTAGAAACGAGCGGCGGACCCGTGTGGGGAGGGTAGAATTGAAATAAAATAGAGGGTGTAATTGCCTACTAAACTGGGAGAAAAACAGGAAAAAATTAAAAAAAATAAAAAAAAATAAAAGAAAGGCTGGTGCTTAAGACAATGACAGATTATCGCAAGAGGAAAGCTGGTAGCAGTATCGCTGTATGCTGTGGCCCACTGCGCTGTGTTGTTTCAGCAGAGCTGAAGTTGTCTCTCCGATGTGTCTCTGCAGGACACCCAGAACATTGACACATCGCTGCTGGACCCAGCCAGCAACATCACCGCCCTGGTGGGACCCAATGCCTTCCGCATCCCCCTGTCTGTCCGGCAGAAGCTGTGTGGCAGCCTGGATGCCCCCCAGACTCGTGGGAATGACTGGAGGATGCTGGCGCACAAGCTCAACCTGGACAGGTGAGTGCTCCTCTCTCACTCACTTATACAGGGGCAGTGTGTGTGAGTGAGTGTTTGCGTGTGTCTGTGTGTGTTTGTGTTTATGTGTGTGTGTGTGTGCGTGTAAGTGCGTGTGTGTGTGTGCCCCTCCTCCCAATATAGGGTTTCCAGGTGTGGCAGATAGTGTAAATAAAAGAGTTTGTAAGTAAAGCCTTAGTATGAACAGTGAGTACAGTGCCAGCTTCAGACACTCACTCATGTGACAGTGACACACAGCCAGTTCACAGTGATACACAGCCAGTTCACAGTGACACACAGCCAGTTCACAGTGACACACAGCCAGTTCACAGTGACACACAGCCAGTTCACAGTGACACACAGCCAGTTCAGCTCAGTGATACAGCACAGCCAGTTCACAGTGACAGTGGTACACAGCCAGTTCACAGTGACACACAGTCAGTTCACAGTGATATACAGCCAGTTCACAGTGATACACAGTCAGTACACAGCCAGTTCACAGTGACACACAGCCAGTGACACAGCCAGTTCACAGTGATACACAGCCAGTTCACAGTGGTACACAGCCAGTTCACAGTGACACACAGCCAGTTCACAGTGATACACAGCCAGTTCACAGTGATACACAGCCAGTTCACAGTGACACACAGCCAGTTCACAGTGACACACAGTCAGTTCACAGTGATATACAGCCAGTTCACAGTGATACACAGTCAGTTCACAGTGACACACAGCCAGTTCACAGTGATACACAGCCAGTTCACAGTGACACACAGCCAGTTCACAGTGATACACAGTCAGTTCACAGTGACACACAGCCAGTTCACAGTGACACACAGCCAGTTCACAGTGACACACAGCCAGTTCACAGTGATACACAGCCAGTTCACAGTGACACACAGCCAGTTCACAGTTCTTCTTCTTCGTGTCCGGCCATCTTCTATATCTCGTCCTTCCAGTGATTGGCACAGGCGAGCGCGGCAGCAGTTGGTTCGGCCAGGTCATCTCCGGTACATTGTGGGGCCTGGGTACAGTTCGTGAGGTGTTCCATTGTTTGGGGTTCCCACACGCACATGCATCGGAGGTTGTTATATTCCATTTCTTCATGGATGCCTTGCACCGTCCTTCACCAACCCGTAGTCGGTTAAGAGTCTTCCAGACAGCCCAAGGTTGGTCGTGACCAGTGGCGAGGCATTCGTCTGGGGTGATGCCCTCTCCTTCCACTGGGCTGCCTGGCTGCCGAGGCTGTTCCATTGCTTTTGCCATTCTGTAGTCCTGGCATCAGTTGGAGTGGTCTCCAGAGCTTCACTAGTGTCCAGAAAACTGCTCCTGGAGCCGAGTCGTTTCCGGACAGCAGAGTGTTCGTGGAGTAGATGCCGGTTGTCGATGGCCTGCTTTGTGCGTTCAGCTTCGGATAACTGTTCTGCGGATGTCAGGGGGCGATGCCAGAGAGGGCATAAAGGCATTGTACAGGGGTTGTTTTGATGCACCCGGTCACTATCCTACAGGTCTCATTGAGGATAGGATCTAGTTTGCATGCATGGCATGATCTGCTCCATGCTGGGCAGGCATATTCAGCTGTGGAAAAGCAAAGGGCTAATGCCGATGTGCGCAGTGTACTTGGGTGGGCCCCCACTTTGAGTTTGTTAGTTGTCGTAGGAGGCTGTTCCTGGTGGAAACCTTGGCTCTCGTCTTCTGGATGTGTGCCTTGTAGCTCAGGGTACGGTCTAAAGTTACTCCCAGATAGACTGGGTGCTGGTGGTTTTCAAGCTTTATCCGGCCCAGGTTACATCAAGCTCCCGTTTAGCCTCTCTGTTCTTAAGATGGAAGCTGCAGATTTGAGTTTTCCCAGGGTTTGGGCGCAGGTGGTTTTCCAGATAGTACGCTGACATATCTGTGAGGCCTTGTTCCAGGGTTGACTCAACTTCTGGGAAGGTGTGCTGCTGCGTTGTCATGGCTAGGTCATCCGCGTAGATAAACCTGCTGCATCCTTCCGGGAGGGGCTGGTCGTTGGTGTAGACGTTGAAGAGGAGAGGGGCCAAGACACTGCCCTGCGGCAGACCATTGGTCTGATGGAACCATCTGCTTTTCCTGTTGTTGAGGGTGACGTAGAACATCCGGTTGCTCAGAAGACATCTTATGATGTTACAGAGTTTCGCATCCGCTGTCATGTCGTAGAGCTTTTTCATCAGCAGCCTGTGCTGGACGGTGTCATAAGCTGCTGACAGATCTACAAAGGCAGTGCCCGTTATCAGCTTCTTCTGGTATCCGTCTTCGATGTGCTGGGTGAGGTTCAGCAGTTGGCCTGTGCATGACTTCCCGGATCTGAATCCGGCTTGATCTTTGATAAGCTCAGCGTCTATCTGAGGGGATAATCGGCTGAGGAGCAGTCTCTCGAACAGCTTGTAGGTGGTACATAGCAGGAGATGGGCCGGTAGCTTTTGGAGAGATTGGGGTCTTTTCCAGGCTTTAGCAGAGCGGTAATGATGGCTTTCCTCCAGATAGAAGGAATTCGCTGGGTCAGGAGGCATGTGTTATACATGTTTAGAGACCATTGTTTGGCAGCTGGGCCTAGGTGAGTAATCATTTCCGTCAGTATGTCATCGGGGCCTGCAGCTTTTCCCAGCTTCATGGTGTTAAGTCCTGCTTCAAACTCCTCCGATGTGAAGGGCTTGGTTAGTATGGACATGTTCTGCTGATTGCCCGGGATGACTGTGGAATGATGTTCTCCTTTGGCCCTGCGCGTCTCTGCTCGTCTCCCGTTGGCCACCAGTTGGCTCCCGACCTGGTTTGGTGTTATGTCGGATACAGAGGGTGGTGTGATCTTATCACCATTTAGTTTCCGAATGGTAGACCAGGCTTTCTTGCTGTTCTGAGTCATGTTGATGTTCTCTATAAGGTCTTGCCAGGCTTTCCGCCTCTCCCTGCCCAGGGATTCTGTGAGTGCATCACCAAGCTCGCTGGTGGTGTCCGAAAAGGGGTCGTTTCCGAACTCTGTCTCGTAGGACTCCAGCAGCTGCAGTGATTCCTCAGTGAGGCCAGCGATGTACTCCTTTTTCGACATCCCGCGAGGATGCAGGCGCAAGCAGTCTTCTTTACAGCCTGTACGAACATGGTGTAATTGTCCGGTGTAGGTTCCACGTCCAGGAGTGCTCTTTCCATCCCTTCACTGTACTCAGTCCATTTGGCCTTCTTGAGGTTGAAGCGGCGGCGAAAGGGAACTTCAGTCTTTGTGATGGCAGGCTTGATAGTGATTGAGATTGGTCGATGTTGTGACTTGGGAGCGGGTTCAGCACCGCTTTCTCACTAAGATGCGCTAGTCTCTTGCTGATGAAGCACAGGTCAGGGTTGTAGCCCTTCCTCCAGCGGCAGCTGTTGAAGGACTTGGGAGTTTCGCGTTGTGGATCAACTCCAGCTCCATGTTTGTGTTTTCCATCCAGCTTTCGACTAGCTCGCCATCACGGTTGGTGTTATCATAGCCCCACCGTGTGGTGGGAATTGAAGTCCCCAATCACTACGGCGTACTTCTTCCTGCATTTAGTTGGTATATCAGGCCATACGAATGGGCTGGCAGGTGGTTTGTACAGCGAAGTGATGGAAATCTCTGGCAGGCAGACAGTAACAGTCTCTATGTTGGTGTCTGAGCTGTTAGTGTGGATGTCCCTGACATCCAGCAGGGGATTCACGAACACGGCTGATCCGTACTTGGGATGGCGTATCTCCGCTACCAGTTTCATGCCTGGTAGCGTTGGTCGGTTGCTCTTCAGACCCAAGTGGGTCTCCTGCATGCAGATGATGTCGTTTCCGCTGCAGTGGCTAGCTATCACCTCGGCCTTGGTTTTGGTGTAGCCCTCGACGTTAATCGAGGTCACTACCAACGCCGACATTGGAGGACTTGACTGTCGTTGACGGTCGGTGGTTGCAGAATTGGTTGCTTCAGTCAGTCACTGTGATATGCAGTTTCTGTCTTCAGCGTTCCAGGATGGGCCACGAGGAGGCTTCTGCATTCCATCCCAGTGATTCACAGTGATACACAGTCAGTTCACAGTGATACACAGCCAGTTCACAGTGACACACAGCCAGTTCACAGTGACACACAGTCAGTTCACAGTGATATACAGCCAGTTCACAGTGATACACAGCCAGTTCACAGTGATACACAGCCAGTTCACAGTGACACACAGCCAGTTCACAGTGATACACAGTCAGTTCACAGTGATACACAGCCAGTTCACAGTGACACAGCCAGTTCACAGTGATACACAGCCAGTTCACAGTGATACACAGCCAGTTCACAGTGATACACAGCCAGTTCACAGTGATACACAGCCAGATACACAGCCAGTTCACAGTGAGTGACACACAGCCAGTTCACAGTGATACACAGCCAGTTCACAGTGACACACAGCCAGTTCACAGTGATCAGTTCACAGTCAGTTTCACAGTGAGTGACACACAGCCAGTTCACAGTGACACACAGCCAGTTCACAGTGATACACAGCTCAGTTCACAGTGACACACAGCCAGTTCACAGTGATACACAGCCAGTTCACAGTGATACACAGCTCAGTTTATACAGCCAGACAGTGACACACAGCCAGTTCACAGTGATACACAGCCAGTTCACAGTGATACACAGCTCAGTTCACAGTGACACACAGCCAGTTCACAGTGATACACAGCCAGTTCACAGTGACACACAGCCAGTTCACAGTGATACACAGCCAGTTCACAGTGACACACAGCCAGTTCACAGTGATACACAGCCAGTTCACAGTGATACACAGCCAGTTCACAGTGACACACAGCCAGTTCACAGTGATACACAGCTCAGTTCACAGTGACACACAGCCAGTTCACAGTGATACACAGCCAGTTCACAAGTGGAATGAGAAGGTGAGCTGCATGGTCCCACGGTGTGGTTTTTCAGCCTTTGCTTCCTTTCTGACAGCTTGTTTTGAGAGCTAACCGTGTTTGTTTGTACCCACCGAGTTCACATCCCAGAAGGGGCTGTGCTATCTGAGGCAGCAGAACGAGGGGAAGGGGAGTTTGGGGTTCACGCCCTTCCTCTTTCTTCTCTTCTCTCTGTTCTTGCTTTTTACTCTGACAATGTTTAGGCGCAGACGATGGTAGAAGCTAACAGGAGATTAAAATAATGAAGCGTGTGAACTTCAGTGCGTTGTGAGAAAGGTTCATTAAAAGGCGGCTGGGCTCCCGGGTGTGAAGAAGGACTCTATTGATCTGCTGGATCCCTTGTGTATTCCCCTGGGCTTGTCCATTGATCCGCTCTGTTGTTTCCATAGTCCCCAGCCTCAGCTCATTTCCCTTCATCCCTCTTTCCCTCTTTGGTTCATTTGAGTTCACATATCATTTATTGCAGGGTTACTCAAATCACGTTTCTTGTGGGCCGAGCACTGCTGTTTCTCCACACTCCCTTTACCTGGGAGTCAGGTGTGAAAACACTCTGGCCAATCGATTACATTAAATTGTTCAATTAACTACCTGAGAGAAAGGAAAACCAGGACCGGATTTGGATTTGTGGGCCGGAATTGAGCGACCCTGATTTATTGGCATGACTACGTTGCAAAGCAGGGTTCCTCAAATCTGGCCGACGAATCCAAATCCGGTCCTGGTTTTTTTCTTTCTGGATTCACACCTGACTCCCAGGTAAAGGGAGGGTGGGAAAACAGCAGCGCTTGGCCACGAGGACCGTGATTTAAAGCAACTTCTTTCTTAAAATGATAAACAGATCATTGTTATAAGAAATCAGAAAACAGAAAAATCATCATTTATTAACGTGAGTGGTAACAGCAACAATAGTCTGAGCAATAACACAACATGGTAGATTAATAAATTGATGAGGAATGAATAAATTATTAGTGACTGAATCAAATATTTTTCCTCTTATGGTAGTATCATATACACCACCCAGAATAATAATAGCAAATACAAAATGTGCCAAATTGATCGTTCTAACAAAAAAAATGTGGGCCCTTATTGGGGCTAACGGCCAGGGCCGGTCTGGCAGAGATGGGTTTCAAACCACATCCCTGACAGGCAGCCACGCTCGTATAGGACCAGCCAAATATGGGTGCGTTATACCGCTACGCTATCCGCCAGCCCCTACGCATCACTATTTTTTTGTGTGTAGGACCATGTGGTCGGTAGAGTTTGTCCTCCCAGTGTCCCTCAGGCTATGGCAAGCTGCCACACGCCGGAAAGTCATTGCCATCTTTCCCCCCTCTAATAAAAACGGACAGATTTTGTTGCCCATCCATCACTTCCTCGAAGTGATGAATGAACAACGGGCTGGGATGTTTTCAGGGAAAGCATGTTTCAGTCTTAAATATTTTATATGTTTTTGACAGTGTGGGAGAGAGTATATCTCCTTCTCAGCCTCACCTGTCTTGCAGTGACCAGAACCTTTTCCTCTTCTGGGAGTTTTCCTCACAACATGTCCTCATGTCCATCTGCCCACTGACGGCCTGCCACAGTCTGTCTCTACTTTGTATCCCTGAGAGTGCAGACTTAGCCGGTGTGGTCTCGTTTCAGGATCTGATAGCAATCAAGCTTTGTTAGCTTGGTTTTGTTTTCAGTGTCCTAATGTTCCAAAATAAGAATTTTGCTCTGCTTTGCTTTGTTTATTATTGCTTGAAAAAGTATGTTTCAAGACTGTAGTGCTCTTTTTGGGATATTTATTATTAATAGATATTTCTGCTCTATGTATTAATGCATTATTAGGCATTCTTTTACACTGCAATATTTTGGGGGGGTAGAATTCTGCATGTAGGTTTTCGATTGGATGTGTGTCAATTGGCGTTCTTCTCATGAATTTATTTTCATTTTTATCTCATACAGTCCTCAGCGAGGCTTTTCTTTTCATGCATTTATTTCTATGTTAAAACTCCCCGATCGGCTGATTGTCAGACTAAGGTAAGCATGATTAAGGTGCGTTTTAGGGTGGTCATTTTTAAAAGTGCTGACAGGATTGGCCGTGTTGCTCTAACACAGTGGTTCCCAAACCTCTCATCCCGGACCCCGTAGTCTGGTCCACGTGTTTGTTCAATTCCACCACCAGCACACCTGGTTCAACTCATCAACGCTGATTAAGTAGTTGTATAGTGGTGCATAGTGGTGCAATTTCACAAATACATGGGGCTGTACTCAATGAGAGGTTTGGGAACCACCACTATTGTCCATGTTCTGTAGTAGACACCAGAATCAGGCAATCTGCATATAGTGGGAATATGACTTCCATGTCAAGTAGAATGATGTACTACAGTACTCATAGGAGGATGTAGTAGGATGCTGTGGAGTGATGTTGTAGGATAATGTAGTAGGATGTTGTATTGTATCATAACCTTTAACCCCTACACCACTTTTAAGAGGTTTGTAGTGTATCATTCCAAGTCAAATGTTTTTATATGTTATTGTGTGTAGATCATTTCTACTTTCTACATAGTTTTTATATGTTATTGTGTGTAGATCCAACCTTTCACCACGTGTATAGTTTGTGGACAGTTTGTAGGTTCAGTTCAGTCAATTCAGTCCTCTCCCTGCCTCCATGTCCTTGTTTTGTTTTAGGTATCTGAACTACTTTGCCACAAAGTCCAGTCCGACGGGAGTGATCCTGGATCTGTGGGAGGCCCAGCACTTCCCCGACGGCAGTCTGGCACGCCTGGCTGCTGTGCTGGAGGAGATGGGTCGCCAGGACAACCTCGTGCCCATGGCAACGGAGCACTGACGCCCGGCCTAGAACGCGGAGCCAAACATACTCGTGGAGGGAACTGACCGACGTACTCACGCCGACACACGAGATGATGAAAAATGTAGTCCAGAGAAGATGCAGACGGGTGTGAGGAAAAAAACCAAGCTTGTATGACCTGAGCTTACATGTGAACTAACGGAAGAGTCGTACAATTTCTGCATTTCATTTCTATGAAACGCAACAAAATGACATTACTAATAATTTTGAAAAAGACACAAAACTTAAACCAGACGGTTCTTGTTTAGCCTTGGCTGTACGATCCTTGGTACAGTTTTCCTGTTGATACAGTTTCCTAGGAAACGCTTTATTCTGCTGTCCATATATGTGGATGATAACCCGCTCCAGACGCAGCGGGGCGCTCGGTGACTGACAGGGCTTCTGAGGAGGGAGGGGGAGACCAGGGGGCGTGTGCAGGTGAATTATGGAGAACCAAATAAAACATTTCTCGCCTGCTTCTACATTCCCGCCTGCCTGCACTGCAAATCATTTCTCATATTTTTTGTGTCATTTATGTTTAGGGTTTCAAGTGCTCATCTAATAACACATGAGGACATATATACATGTGTGTGAGATAAGAGATAATACATTTATTATGTGCAACATATTATGCCTGTATCATTTTTGTCTTCATTTTGCTATTTTATTTGAGTAATTTCCTTATTTCGCAGTGCCACCTTGTGGCCATACAGAAGGATGTGTGCGGTTAAAACGACCCCTTCTTTAGTGATATGAAGGCAACTACGCAAACCTGTAAATATTCATTGTGATTTCTGGTAAAATTGTGATTGGTCGTATAATTTTTTCTATTGTTAGTGGTACTGAATTTTAAACGCAATTAGGAGAAAGGAAGAACACCATTCTGGCTCATTGTGTTAAGTCACAGTTTTGTTGATCGTCTACAACAGTGCATTTGAGCGCTCGCCTCTTTGTTAAGTCATCCTTCCTCAAGGCTGTTTACGGCGGTAGGCAGGTGAACCAGGCTTGGGTGTCTAGACACGCTGTTGTACAGAGAGCCAACAGCAGCAAACCCTGCAGTGGCCAGCGCTGAAGAGAAATACTATTTTGCCTAAATATTCTTTGGAGAATTAGAATCCGGCTACACCCTTATATTTTATATAATGAATGAATCAGTATTAACACAGCGTAATCAGTAGAACAAAATGATCTGTACCCTAAAGCAGTGGCTCGCAAACTCGGTCCTGGGGACCCACTGTGTATGTGGTTTATACTGTGTGTGCTGGGGACCCACTGTGTATGCTGGTTTTTGTTCCAACCATAATTGCAACTTCTGAATTTTAACTAGCTGTTAATTGTTGTTAATTAGATCATTAACAATTGCCTAATTAACAATTACTTTAAATTTCTGTTAAAACACAATTTACTCTCTTAAAGCCAAATTATGTCAGAAGTAGCTATGCATGCCACGAACAATAAATGTCCCATATTCACACCCTCAGTCAGATCAACTAATGCTCTCATTTTCTCTAATTTGCCATATGTCACATGAGTCCTTTAGAAAGACATTACCTTTTTTAACTGATTCAATTATAGACTGGCAGGTGAAATCAGTGGGGCCTAATTGTTAAAAGTGTGGACACCTGCTCACTGAAACTAAACCATTTGTGTAAAATGAAGGGTTCAATGACAGAGCAAATGGCATTGAGCCAAACTTGCATTGTGTTAAAGTAAGTTTAAGTAAAAAAGTGATGCTAGAACTTAAACACGTTTTCAACAGCTTTATTTGATCAAGAGAAAAAACCAGCGTACACAGTGGTTCCACAGGACCGAGTTTGGGAACGATTGCCCTAAAGCAGGGATGTCAAACTCATTCCATCAAGGGACGAGTATATGCTGCAGGTTTTTGTTGCAACTAATGCACTACACCAGGTGATTTCACTAATTAGCTCACTTCAACCAATTATGAAATCACCTGGTGTAGTGCATTAGTTGCAACAAAAACCTGCAGCATATACTTACCTTGATGGAATGAGTTCAACACCAGTGGCCTAAAGGATGATTGGTCCATATTACTGCAGGATTGTTGAAACAAACTCTTGCTGGAATTAATTTTATATTTTATTACAGCTAATATCATTTTGGACATTTGAGACAATATTAAAATAACAATATTAAAAAAACTTTATTCTAATACAAATTTAGAGCTAAAACAAGAATAATTTAGAACAGAAACAAGAAATTTCTACATACAAATATGTATCTTAAGATTTATTATGTAAATATTGACACCGTATATGATTACCTCAAACCAAGTACTCTGACCCCATAGGTATGGCATTATAAAAATAAAAATAAAATAGTGCAGAGGTGTTCACATTCTCCACAAGTACATCTTACCTCTGGGGCAGAATTTTTGATTTGATGATTTTAAATATTTTCAATGAAAATTGAAAATTTGATGAATATTTAACTTCAACTTTTGATTTGCCTTGTTATTACATGCCAGGCCACATCAAATGTCATGGTTCGGCCAGTGGAAAATTGCACCCTCAGAAGAGTCCTTTAATTGCAGTCTTTGGATTCACGTGGTGATTGTTCAAAAACGTTTTCTATTGATTTGCCTCAAAAAATGTGTCAGACAACAAATTATTCTGCGTGTTCATTTGATTTATGTTTTTCCTCCCCTGTCACTTTGTGTTACTATGGAGATGCAGATGAATCTGCCTCCCGTGTATAGGCCATATTCCGATTGGAGCAGAATGCATGCTGACCTCAACAGGACAAAACATCAGAAACAGAGGAAGAAAAACCCAAAAAAATATTTTTAGATGTATGATAAATGTATTATGTACAGAAGTTTACTCGGTATATATATAGCAGCAGTACGGTCAGTTACTAGGTTTTTGTTTTTTTTCTCTCTTGCGAAAGCTGTCTATGCAAACTCGGCAACCTTTATACACGAAATGTTCTCACGGGAAAGTGCTTGAAGTTGCACATTCTAATTTGTCTGGATTGGGATTGTTGGCACTGTACAGTGACCGTGTGCTTCGCTCTTGCACTTTGAGATGTTACCTGCAAATGCTTGGATTTATTCAGTCAAGTTTCTGTACAAACTGTAAGAAATAATTTTTAAACAGGTAATAAATTATATTTATAAGCAACACTGACCATGAGGGTCGCTTGTCAGACTACTGTGTGTGCATGTGTACATGTACAGTATACATGGGTGTGCATGTATGTGTGGGTGTGCACGAGCATGTGTGTGTGTGTGCATGCTTGTGTGTGTGTGCATCTGAACAAATGCATTTGGAAACATTTATCATGAAAAGTATATTTTGTGTGAAATCACCCACATTTCTCATTTTCGAGCTTAGATAGATGAAGAATCATGTACAATGACCTAATAGGAAGAACTAAATTAGAAAAAAATCTTTTGAAAACAGGTATCATGAAAAGTATATTATTTCATGTGAAATCACCAAATGACGTGTATAGCCGAACCTCCGAAGTGAAAAATTATGAATTTTAAATGTCTTATTTTACAGCTTAAATCGATGAAGAATCATCTAAAATGGCCTAATGTGAAGAAATTGGAAAATGCATTTCATTTATTTGAAAAGTATATTTCATGTGAAATCACCAAATGACATAAGTAAAAAATCATGAAATTTAAATGACTCATTTTCCAGCTCAGATAGATGAAGAATAATCTACAATGACCTAATATGAAGAACTAAATTAGAAAAAATGCATTTGAAAACATTTATCATGAAAAGTATATTTCGTGTGAAATCACCAAATCGCATAACCTTACCTCTGAAGTGAAAAATCATGAATTTTAAATATCTTATTTTACAGCTTAGAGAGACAAAGAATAATCTAAAATGGCCTAATGTGAAGAAATAAACTGGAAAACATGCATTTGAAAGCATTTACATTGAAAAGTCTATTTCATGGGAAATCAGCAAATGACGTGTATAGCATGACTTCCAAAGTGAAAAATCCTGATGTTGAGGGCGTCGGCAACATGGGAGCAGCAGGGCTGCCCGTTTAGTTGCCACAGCATGGCTGTTGGACCTTCCGGGGCCGGGGCTCACAATCTCGTAGGTTTGTGGGATTGCTGACAGGTGACCGAAGAGCTTCTTCCAAGGCTCGTAATTGTTCATTAGTGTTAATATCAAGTCAATTGTGTTGTGTTAATTGTGGTTAGGTGTGTGAACGACAGACGTGTGATTGCCTCACAAGTCCCACCTGAGCCGGGCAGAAAGTAAGCCTATTTAAGAGCTGGTGGGGCAAGTGGCGAATCAGTGTAGTCTTGTTCTTGTCGTTCACGTGTGTGGACGTACCGTGAGTGTTAGTTGTATGTTAGTGTTGGTCTTGTCGTCCATGTGTGCGTGTCGTTTGTGAGTTTTGGGGTTCAATGTGAGTCTGTCGGGCGTGGTGGCACGCGTCTGTAATCCAAGCTTCTGGGAGGCGGAGTCTGTGTGTGGAGTCTGTGTTTGTTTGTTAAAAGTGACAGAGTAGAGTGCTTCCTGTGTGTGTGGGAAGAACGAGAGACATTTCACACTGAAAAGTGGGGAGTCTCTCTCTCTGTGTGATTGTGAAGAGAGAGGGCTCACACTGAAAAGTGGAGAGTCTCTCTCTCTGTGTGATTGTGAAGAGAGAGGGCTCACACTGAAAAGTGGAGAGTCTCTCTCTCTGTGTGATTGTGAAGAGAGAGGGCTCACACTGAAAAGTGGAGAGTCTCTCTCTCTGTGTGATTGTGAAGAGAGAGGGCTCACACTGAAAAGTGGGGAGTCTCTCTCTCTGTGTGATTGTGAAGAGAGAGGGCTCACACTGAAATAGTGGGGAGTCTCTCTGTGTGATGGTTAGGGAACTGGGCTTGTAACTCAAAGGTTGCAGGTTCGATTCCCAGGTAAGGCACTGCCATTGTACCCTTGAGCAAGGTACTTAACCTGAATTGCTTCAGTAAATATCCAGCTGTACAAATGGATTGTATGTAAAAGAAAAAATCTAAAACTGTAAGTCGCTCTGGATAAGATGGCTCACACTGAAAAGTGGGTAGTCTCTTCTCTGTGTGATTGTGAAGAGAACTCAAGACTGAAAAGTTTGAGTGTCTCTGTGTGTATAGGTTTAGGAAGCACTTGGAAAGTCACAAAATATGTGTGTGCCTGTCAAAGTCAAAGTGGAACTCCGGGCGGAGAAGACGCGGTGTCGGTTAAATAATGTTTAAGTGTTTAATGTGGGGGGGGGGGAAACAGCAGAAAAATTGTGACCTTCCGTGTGTGACAGTGTTTGTTAGGATGTACACCTCGGAGTAGGCAGACTTTTAGAGACCGCCAAACTCCACTCCTTGTAACATCAGCTGCTCTGCTCACATCCGGGGATTGTCACATGATGTGCGACACATGAATTTTATAGCCTTACCTCTGAAGTGAAAAATCATGAAATTTAAATGTCTCATTTTCCAGCTTTGACAGACAAAGAATAATCTAAAATGGCCTAATGTGAAGAAATGAACTGGAAAAAAATGCATTTGAAAATATTTATCATGAAAAGTCGATTTTGTTGGAAATCACCAAATGATATAAGTCTTACCTTACTAAAATCAGGCAGACTGAGTAGGAGCCAAGAGACAAACCATTTTATTAGGGGAATGTTAAGTCTGAAACATGATATATAACATATGAATTCACTCTGATTTACAGCTTTGTACAGGTTAAATTAAACACAGGCCCGGGGAGAAGAATGGGGGTATATTTATTCTGTACACAATTTTATTAACAAAGACAACAAAAAAACACATTTTAAATGTTCAAGTTCTTAATTATCAAAATAATTTATCAGCATTATTTTATTGACTAATATAGGAATCATCTTTCCCCGTGTTTGCAACTAGAGCATTACAATAATCTGCCAGACCTAGGGGACTAGGTCTATTAGCTTTAGGTCCAGTGATCTGAAACACAGAGAAACTAAAACCAAACTAAAATCACAGTTATGACAAATAGTTCTGAAGATCAAACAATCGCGGTTTGTACCTCTAAGTCTTCTCTGACAAAACACTTTGCAAGTGCTCCCCCATTTAAACACAGAGACAAATATCAACCACTAGAGGGCTTAAATCCTCAAATGTATCATAACGCTGAAGTGTATTCTTAAATCTTACTGGTGAAATATGCACGTGTCCACACTCGATGCCTTTGTGAATCGTGACTGTGATGGAGTATAATGGTGTCAAAGACTGCACCATACTGAACAGATACATGAATCATTTGATTATATTTGGACTTATTCCCACGGTAATCCGCTGCGATGCAGAGCTCTGTGCAGTACAGTCTGTGTGAGGAGGGGCATCTGGGAAGGCACAGTGTTTCATACATAGCCCTGTGCGTCTGAGAACCTGGGACACCGAAACCTGACTGTTACCTTCCTGCAGCTTGGCTGGAAAGTTTGCAGCTGCACGCTCGCCGTAGCTCAGCTTCAGGAGCCGCTCACGGCAGAGACCCAGAAAGCTCTCCTCCATCTCTGATTTGACGCGCACTTCGAGCTATGTCCGTCTCCTGCGCAGTATTAAACCGAGGGCCACAGAAGCTAAGACAACAAGAGCATTAAAAAAAGGATAATTATCCTGCTCTGTGGCTTTGGATTGTCAGACCTCGTTCTCTCCTCGCGCCCTCTCCTCCTGTTTCTCCTCTCCTCCCGTTCGACTCCTGGAGGGAGGGGGCGCGAGCGCTACGTCAGGGAGGCGCTGTTGCGACCCCCTCCCCCTCCCCCTCCCTGCCCCCTGCCCGCCGGCCTCCCAGCCAAGGACCCTGAAGCTTTCACAAAAAGCAAAACAAGAGCGCCCTCTGCCTGCGGCAGGGAGAACCTGCAGCAGGGAGCGGTGAGGCATTACCAATCTGGGTCATTACTGATCCATTCCCAAAATGGCATCCTCTTCCTCCCCTCACCTCCTGGACCTGCTGTGGGGCCCGAACCAGCCCGTTTTCCCCATCGGACGGGCCCATGGGTGCTGTGTCTCTGCCCGTTTCCCCGATCGGGGGGGCCCATGGGGTGACGTGTCTCTGCGTGCCAGCTGGCGCCTGCACTGACCCCCTCCGCCCCCCCGCCCCCCCCTCACAGCTTGATGTCCTGAGACTCCGACATCTTGGCCAGCGTCTTCTTCACCCTTAGCGCGGTGAGTCGGGAGGCGGGGCTGTGCGCCCAGCACTCTGTCATCAGCTTCCCCATCTGCCTCAGGCACTGTAGGGAGAGGTCACAGGTCACAGGTCAGAGGTAACAGTACCACAGTACTCTGCAACGTGTACGAGCCGAGCATGTGAGAGAGACTAGTGCCCAGATTCAGTCCTTTTAACTGCCATTTTTAAGTCACAATTAAACAATTTATTTTCAAACAGAACTTGAACTGCGAGTTCGGCGTTCGTCAAAGCAAACTCGTCAAACTGTGCTAGCGAAGACAAAAACTAACACGTACATTTATAAGTCAACGTTAAGGACAAAAGTTGATTGAACCCAGACCTACTGTGTGAGTGTGAGAGGAGAGAAGGGGGTGGGGTTTCATGAACCCACTGTATGTAAGACACACTTTTCCCCTCAAAAACTCCCTCTGGATTTACCCTGTGTCCTATAAACGGATAATACGATTAATCACCGTGACGCCTGGCGGACTCAAAAAGCCCACACGCTGAAGGTTACCCCAGTAGTTTGCTGTTTTAAGTGCTGCCCTTGCAGAAAAAGCTGGTCCCAGTTTTGGGGCTCCTGAGGGAAGGGGCGGGTGCCGGCACTGTGGACTGGCAGCGTTCGGCCCAAGCCAGTTTGTTTAGGCGAGCGTACTCTGTGTTCACAGAAATATCTCTATTTTATGGAATGGTGAGACCACACTGTTTATTACATTAAGTGAATTTCATTTTAGGGATGGTCGTTTGTTTCATATAACGGTGAGTTAATCTTTATCTCTGGTAATTCCCTTATACTGCCACTCAAATACATCTCTTCTCTGATCTTCTCGCCATAATGAGAAAAAAAGAGAGAAGTATTTTTGTCAAATTATTTCCTAATAAAATCAGGGTGGGCCTTATGCACTGGTGAATCTTATACCACAGAGAGTCCAGTAAAACATAACAAGGGTTTGAGGTGATGCACGGGGTCAATGAAATGATCTTCTTTATACCTTTATAACTACTTTATAAGTACTTTATAACTACTCATCCATGTAGAAAGGGAGGTGTCGGGCCTCGGATAGCGTAATGGTCAAAGCATTCGCTTGGGAATGCAAGTTGCCTACTGCAGCCGTGGTTCAAAACCCAACTGCGCCAGACCAGCCCTGGCCGCCACAATTGGCTGTCCGTCCCAGAGGGAGTGAGCCGGCACGAGCTCGCTGAGAAGTGCGAAAGGGTGTCTCTACAAACTAGGTGGGCGAGTTCTGTCTCGGAGGAGGCGGATCATCGCCGGCCGAGGGGAATTTGCTTGCCCCAGAGAGATGGGCGACGAGTTTGTGGGGGAGGGCGAATTGAAATAAATATAGGGTTTTACTGGCTACTAAATTGTGAGAAAATCTGAAAAAAATAATTTTTTATTTTTTATTTTTGTTATGAAAAGAAAGGGAGGTGTCCACACGTACCTCATCACCACACCAGCGGTTGGGGAAGGAGGGCCTCAGCCTTTTAATGCAAACCACCTCCCTCATGTCCTCATACGACGGGTCGCTGGGCACCAGCTCATGGTATGGCAGCTGGTACTCTTCCACTATCCCTGCAGATCACACAGAAACACGTCAAGCTGCGGCCACTGCCACACTGTATTTACATATCAACACATATTACAAACACTGTGTTTACATATCAACACATATTACAAACACCGTATTTACATATCAACACGTATTACAAACACTGTATTTACATATCAACACGTATTACAAACACTGTATTTACATATCAACACGTATTACAAACACTGTCTATGCCAAGGCGGATTGAAGCCATTCTGGCCGTACGTGTTGGCCCAACGCCCTACTAAGACACTTTTTTCCTTTATTTTGTTCCTTTATTTTGTATGTGACATAGTGTGGCTCAGACCAGTTCCCCAGTTACCCATTTACATTTAACATTTTATATTTTAAGCATTTAGCAGATGCTCCTATCCAGAGCGACTTACAAGATGTGCATAAATACATGGTAGGAACAATCATAGTTCGCGCAAGAGATCAGTGCAGTAATACAGCGATAGACATCATTGCAGGCAGCTGTGTACCGTACCATTTCTGTGTCTGATCACAGCTTTGACAATGAGGAGAGGAATGGAAGAAAGAAAAAGAGAAAAACGGAGATGGAGGGAGGAACCAGTGGTCCGGAGGAGACGGCTTACCTCCTGAAACACATCTCCCACAGAATCAGGCTTCACACACTCACACTCTCACTCTCACACTCACACTCACTCTCACTCTCACTCACTCACTCTCACTCTCACTCTCACACTCACTCTCACACACACACTCTCACACACACACTCACTCACACACACACACACACACACACACTCACACACAGAATAAGGCCTTACCTCCTGAAACACATCTCCTGGCCATCTCCCACAGAATCAGGCCGAAGCTGTACATGTCAGCCATGATGTAGGACTGGAAGTGGTTCCGGTTCAGACTCTCGTCCAGAACCTCAGGGGGCATGTAGCGTTTGGTACCGACCCGAGTGTTGGGCGGGATGTCCACTTCATTCGTGTCACTGGGGCGGGAAGGAGAGAAAATTCTCATTCAAATTTGCTTTAGTGGCATGAAAAGCACAACGCAATGTATTGCAAAAGCAGGAAAACAACACAATTTATAATAGGAAAAAAAAACAAGTAAATCGCAATAGTTGCATAGAAGTAATACTACTGATCCTCTCTCTCCGTCCCCTCCTCTCTGACCTGATGAACTTGACGGCGAGCCCCAGGTCGGCGATGCAGCACGCCCCGTTCTTCTTCACCAGGATGTTCTTGCTCTTGAGGTCGCGGTGGGCGATGGCGGGCTTGCCCTGCGTGCCAAAGATCTCGGTGTGCAGGTGGCAGAGGCCCGAGATGGAGGAGTAGGCCAGCCGCAGCATGGCCTTGCCGTCCAGCGTGGTGGACTTGAGGTAGTCGTACAGCGAGCCGCTCTCGTGGTAGTCCGTGATCAGGTAGAGCTGCGTCCACGAGCCCGTGCCTTTGATGTCTGCTGCAATGAAGCCTGGGACAGGAGCAGGAGAAACACATGTGAAACAGTGTAGGGTACGGTCACACTCACACGCACGGAAGATACAGGAATACGCACACACACACATGCCAGATACAAGTATATACACACACACACACGTGCGCGCACACACACACACACACACACGTGCACACACACCATAGACACACACACACACAAGTACACACACACACGTGCGTACACACACACACACGCCAGATACAAGCATAAACACAGACATACGCACCGCACACATACACACACACACACACACACACGCACGCACGCATACACACACACACACACACACACACACACGCATACACACATTCACACACATACACACACACACGCACGCATACACGCACGCACGTACGCATACACACACACACACACACATATCAGATACAAGCATACACACACAAACACACGCACGCCTACACACACACACACACACACATGTGCGCACACACAGACATATACACAAGGGCCATATTTGCACTCAGGGCCAGATTTACTAAGGAAATAGCCACAGCGCACAACAGTCTCTATGTTGTGTCTCTTCAGTGGTATTTTTGCGTGTGGTTGAGAGTGCGGTACAGCCGGTTCTTTACCCAGTATGTTCTCGTGCCTCATCAGCACAGTCTGGTAGATCTCCGTCTCTCTGAACCAGCTGGCCTCCTCGGTGGTGAAGAACACCTTGACGGCCACCCTCTCCCCACGCCACCTGCCCATCCACACCTCCCCGTATCGCCCTTTACCGATCTGCTTCACCATCTGGATCTGCTTCGCGATCGTGCGCTGCACCTGGGGACGGGACAAAGTTGTGTCACACAAATGCAAGGGTGCACAGTTGTGTTTCTCATATATATATATAAAATCAAATGTGCAGTTATTACTTCTAAAATAAAATTATTCTGTATTTTATGTGATCGCTTACAGGCATGTGTAATCAGTAATTCTGTGTGGCTCAGTAGGTAGAGCATGGCAATGGCAATGTTTAGGTTGTGGGTTAAATTCCCACTGGAACCACATATACTGAAAAATGTATGCATTCACTACTGTAAGTCGCTTTGGATAAAAGTGTCTGCTAAATGGCATATATTAAGCATATGTGAAGTGGGCAGTCAGACGGATTGGCTGCATTACAGATATCTCACCAGCAGGGGGAGCCCCGAGCCACTGCCAGAGCTCTGGGACTGTTCAATCAGGTCCTTCAGAGATTCTCCGGAGGGGATGAAGGTCTCATCGTGCTCCAGCCCAATGCTGTAGCGCGGCCGCGACTCCTGGCGCTTGTATCTGCCGCAGAGAACATTCGACATGGAGGAATCACCTTTAAATCACCTTTTAACTTCAACTCAACTCTGCTGTGGGAATCACCCATTCACCCAATCATAATGTCATAAAGTGTAATAAAAATAAAAAGGGGCTCACCTTAAGTAACAGAAGATGATGATGAGGGCGAGGATGACACTGCACACAGTGACAGAGATGAACAGAGCCATGTGGTGGATACTGCTGTCCACATAGTCTGAGAAAGACAGGGACAGGGAGAGAGAGAGAGAGAGAGAGAGAAAGAGAGGGAGAGAAAGAGAGAGAGAAAGAGAGGGAGAGGGAGAGAGATGAGAGAGAGAGAGAGAGAGAGAAAGAGAGGGGAGAGAGAACGAGAGATAAAGAGGGAGAGAGGGAGAGAGAGAGCTTTTACTCCTCTTTTCATGTGTCGCTAATCTCACATCTTCAGCACGAAGACTTCCTTTGTGCAGCATAGTGTCCTGAAGAACATAGTGTCTCTTCTTTCTCACTATGTCTCTCTCTCTCTCACTCTCTCTTCCCTCTCTCTCTTTCTCTCTCACACTCTCTCTCCTTTTCTCTCTCTCTCCTCTCTTCACCCATATCAGCAGCCTGGATGTCATACAGGAGGTGGAATAGGAGCCCTGATCGATCACCTCTCTTCCTGAAACGGCGGGGTCGTGTTTCAGTTGACCAAATCCCGCTGCTTTGCGCGGGACTCTTGTCTTACTGTCACAGGCTCTGGGGCAACTCTCTATGAGGGACATGAACAGCCACCCCCTGACCTCAGACCTGACGCCTCAGACTCCCCACTCTGAGCATAATCCTAATGCTCACAAGACATGACAGCACACACAGAACATCCTTACACAGTCATACTCAGTGTCAGTCATATTCAAGAACACACAGAACATCCTTGCCCAATCATACTCAGTCTTGGTCGTGCCAATCACACACAGAATACCCTTACACATCCTTGCACAGTCATACTGTGTGGTTCTGTGTGGCTCAGTAGGTAGAGCACGGCGTTGACAACGCTTAGGTTGTGGGTTCCCACTGGGACCACATATACTGAAAAATGTATGCGTTCATTACTGTAAGTCGCTTTGGATAAAAGCATCTGCTAAATGGCAAATATATACTGTATGTATAAATACTCAGTCTCAGTCATGCCCATCACACATAGAATACCCTGACACAATCATACTCACAGTCACACCCAAATCACTGTGTGGGACATGCACAAGTGGATTTTCTAACATTTCATTTGTCTCCCTGAGATTATGTAACCCAAACTGCGGACGATATTGATAGCAGGCCCCCCTCTCTCTCACACACACACACACACACACCAGGCAGGACAATGGAGGGCTTGGATGTGTGTGTGTGTGTGTGTGTGTGTGTGTGTGTGTGTGTGTGTGTGTGTGTGTGTGTGTGTGGTATGAACTCAAAGTGGAAGATTGACAGATACTTCCAACTTGGGCTGGTGCTGAAACCCAAGCGGCCCCAGAGGAGCGGCTGTCCTTTATGGGAGAGCGGGAGAACACGCCGGAGCCACAGGCTCCATTTCACCTGTTTATCCACAGCCCCGCTGCGACTGGGACTCCACTCAGCACTAAATGTGCGGTTTGTAACACTTCAAACTGTCAGGACACATCAGACAAGAGCTGGGGATGAGCAAGCCTACCCATCAAAAGAGCTGAGGATAACACAGTACTAATGTGTGTGTGTGTGTGTGTGTGTGCATTGTGTGTGTGTGTGTGTGTGTGTGTGTGTGTGTGTGTGTGTGTGTGTGTGTGTGTGTGTGTGTGTGTGTGTGTGTGTGCGCATTGGTGTGTGTGTGTGTGTGTGTCATCCTCCCACTCCCCGCGTGTGTGTTTGTCATTCTCCCACTCCCTGTGTGTGTGTGTGTGTGTGTCTGTGTGTGTGTGTGTGTGTTTGTAAGTGCGTGCGTGCATGCACGCAGAGAGTACACAGAGAGTTGTCAATGCCTGGAACAGTTTGCCAGGTTGGGTAGTAGAGGCAGAAACACTTGGGCTATTCAAGTCCAGGCTAGATGCAGTACTAGATACTCTTTAGATTAGGACATGACGAGCCTAGATGGGCTGAATGGCACGTTATAGGCGTTCTTATCCTGATTCATGCCAGTTATTATGGCCTTTTCTACTAACTAAAGTTTCCATCATAGATATGCGCCTTACTTGGGTTCTTCTGTGGTGGCAGGGTGGGGTGCAGGTCCCGGTTGCAGTAATCCTGATCTGTACAGCATTCCAGCGTTCTCCTCTGGCGAGAGTTTCCTGTGTCCTGTAGAAGTTACACACATTACCCTGCATTCTGTACAGGTATGGAGCACTACACACAGAATGAGCAACCTTCATTGGACTATAATCTCGTGAAAATGGAACAGCTTCCTCTGTGCCTTGTCACTTTAAGAGCTTTACTCAGGCGATGGTCACCACACACACACACACACTCACTCACACACACACACACACACGCTCCCACACTTACACACACACACACACACTCTCTCTCTCTCACACACACACACATTCTCTCTCTCACACACACACACACACCCTCCCACACTCACACACACTCTCACACACACACACTCTCACACACTCACCCTGCACTGGAACTCAAAGCCCACCAGCCCCAGACAGCCAGAGGTGAGGACCGGGACCCCACCATCCTCCTCCTCCACCATAGTGAAGCAATATCCATCAGTCCTGCACAGGATTCAGCTTCATCATCATCACACTGCGTCAGTCCAAAGTTCGGCTCTTTTTTTATTATTAATGACTTTAAAACATATTATTCCCATATTTCTTTATTCCCCAATTTAATGATACATTCCAAATGGTTTAAACTGTTAACAAGTTTTGAATAAATAGTAATGCAGTCGCCATCATAAAAAATAAAAAAATCCATCTGAAAATAGTAAAGCATCTTTTCTACATCAGCATCTTAAAACTTATTTTGTTCCCCCTCAGGTTTGTTTCACTTTTGTCTCAGGTGTGTCTCAGCTACAGTAAGCCTCAGGTGTGTTTTTCTTTTGTTTGTTTCAGATTTTTTCCAGTTTTTCTCCCATTTCGGTAGCCAATTATACCCTCTTATTTATTTCGATTTTGATTTACCCTCCACACAAGAGTCCGCTGCTCATCTCTACGAGGCAAGCTAATTCTCAGAGGGCAGCGAACTCCGCTTCCTTCGAGACGGAATTCTCCCACCCAGGTTCTGGAGACTCCTTTTATGTGCTTCACAGCGAACTCGATCCGGCTCACCCTCCCCTCTTCCTCTGGGTCGGACAGCCAAATTCCGGGGCTGACGACCAGGGCCGGTCTGGTAGAGACGGGTTTTCAAACCGCGTCCCTGACAAGCAGCGCACACCGTATCGGACCAGCAAAAATACCGTGCATTAAATCGATAAGCTATCCGATGCCCTTCAGATGTGTTTTAAGCTCAGTGTGTCTCAGGTGTGTTTTAAGCTCAGTATGTCTCAAGTGTGTCTCAGGCACAGTATGCCTCAGGTGTGTCTCTGGTAAGCCTGCAGCCTCAGGTGTGCAGTACCTGCAGGTGTTGTTGGTGGAGTCCTCAGGGCAGTGGTGGTAGCAGTAGCACCAGAGCGAGCGCTGGGGCAGGGCGGGGGCCGTGCTCCCACTCTCCTCCCTGTGGCTGTCCATCGTCACCTTCCCAGAGTTCCTCAGCAGCATGGCGTCCAGCACGTTGGCTAAGAGGGAGAACACTCCGCAGGTTACACATTACATTTTTAACATGTTAGGCATTTATCAGACGCTCTTATCCAGAGCGACTTACACAGTTTACGTTTCTTTGCATACAATCTATGTATACAGCTGGATATTTTTACTGAAGCAATTCAGGTCAAGTACCTTGCTCAAGGGTACAACGGCAGTGCTCCACCTGGGAATCGAACCAGCAACCTCTGAGTTACAAGCCCAATTCCCTAACCATTACACAACACTGCCTCCCACCAGGAGGCCGAGACCAGGGGATAGGCCAGGTTAGCCCCATCTCTCTGGCAGGGGGGGTTATAACAGTACAGTTGAGCTGAGCCGAAAAGGTTAAGGCTAATACTAATGTATGGCATCAATCAGTGGGACATGCAGGTGGGCACGCAGGTGTGACTCTGTCCCAGACGCCCCTGTCCCCATCACTGGCCTGAGTGCTACCATTTCACAATCATTCATATCACAGACCAGTGTAATGCTCTCCCTCTGATCATAATATAATAATAATAATAATATATTCCATTTAGCAGACGCTTTTATCCAAAGCAACTTACAGTAGTGAATGCATACACTTGCATGCATATACTCAGAATATGTGGTCCCAGTGGGTATCGAACCCACAACCTAAGTGTTGTCAACGCCGTGCTCTACCACAGAGCAACACAGAACCACTATGCTTGATCACTGTGCCAGACTAGTGTAATATCTCTCTCTCTGATCACTGTTCCAGACCAGTGTAATACTCTCTCTCTCTGATTATATAATGCCTTTGTCAGACCTCACTTCGAGTACTGTGTGCAGTTCTGGGCACCGCACTACAAGAAAGATATAGAAGCTCTTGGAAAAGTTTGAAGAAGGGCAACTAAATTGATACCTGGTATGAAAGGTAAAAGTTATGAGGATAGACTTAAGGCACTCAATCTATATAAGCTTAGCAAACAGAGACTTAGAGGGGATTTGATTGAGGTTTTTAAATTTCTAAATGGGATTAACAAAGTGAACTACCAAAGATGTTTTAAGATAAGTGGGGCAGATTCCACACGGATATTAGGAAGTTTTTCTTTACACAGAGTTGTCAATGCCTGGAACAGTTTGCCAGGTTGGGTAGTAGAGGCAGAAACACTTGGGCTATTCAAGTCCAGGCTAGATGCAGTATTAGATACTCTTTAGATGAGGACATGACAAGCCTAGATGGGCTGAACAGCCAGTTCTCGTCATTATGTATTCTTATGTTCTTATGTTCTCCAGACCAGAGTAATGCTCTCTCTCTGATCACTGTGCCAGACCAGTGTAAAGCTCTCTGTGTCAATCTCAGAACAGTGTAAATGACCTTTCACTTCTTTAGCATATAGACTTCTTAGGGTGACATAAAGTGCAGGGTCATATGATAAGACCGATCACCAAGGAAGAGTAAGCAAGAAGACATGAAGGGATAGGCAGCTAGCCATGATAAAATGACAGAAGCGCTGGGCAAGATCGGCTGAATCGGCGGTTTTCATCATTAGACATTCTTATATTCGTATGTTGTTATGATATAAAGAAAAAAAGGCTTCAATTGTGAAATAAATGTATTTGGTTCCCATATATTCCTACACGTTATGCCTGGGTGATAAGACACTCCAACAGAGACTGCTTAAATATGAAGCCATATTCAGGTATCCTTCTTGAAAGTTTTTTTAATTATTATTAAACCAGATGAATTTGTTTCATTATTAATGTCTCTCAATTTGAGGGAAAAATGAGATATAGAAGGAAAATGTCTGACAAACTGGGGTCATTATCATATCTGCTTATGGTGGAATATTTTTTAAAAACAGTTGTCTTGCAAAAAAAGATCTGATAGAAAAGAAATGGCTCTTATCGCTATGGCAACCAGGGCTTTCATCACATGTGATGTGTGCCATACAAAAGGAGGGTCATTCAAGTGACTCTGACTCAGCAAAAGGAAGTTTGTCTATGCAAGAGAAAAGTCATTTTCCAAGGCTTTATCGTCTTTGCTTATAAAACAAGTACTAACTAGCTAATAAATGAAGCTCAATAGCCTATTTCCAATAACCATGTAATTGCAATATGATCCCTGCTATGAGGATATGATATTAAATTGCCAGTGTGGGTGTGTGGAGGGCGTCGGTCTGGACAGGGGAATTGGGGCGATTAATGGCCACGCCTACTAGCAGAGCAGCCAGTGATACACATACCTGATGTACCAGAGAACTAAAATCTGCTCTGCTTTCTCAGTACAGAGAGAGAGAGGGAGAGGGGGAGAGAGAGATAGAGGGAGGGGAGAGGAGAGAGAGAGAGAGAGAGAGAGAGAGGGAGGGAGGGAGGAGAGAGAGAGAGAGAGAGAGAGAGAGAGGGAGGGAGGGAGGAGGGATGGAGAGAGAGAGAGAGAGAGAGGGAGAGAGAAAGAGAGAGGGAGAGGGAGGGAGAGGGAGAGAGAGTGAGTGAGAGAAAGAAAAAGAGAGAGAGAGAGTGATAGAGGGAGAGAGAGAGTGATAGAGGGAGAGAGATAGAGAGAGGGAGAGAGTGAGAGAGAAAGAGAGAGAGAGAGAGAGAGAGAGAGAGAGAGAGAGAGAGAGAGAGAGAGAGAGAGAGAGGAGAGAGAGAGAGGAGAGAGGGAGAGAGAGAGAGAGGGAGAGAGATATAGAGAGGGATAGAGAGTGAGAGAGAAAGAGAGAGAGGAGAGAGAGAGATAGAGAGAGGGAGAGTGGAGAGAGAGAGAAAGGGAGAGAGAGAGAAAGAGAGAAAGAGGGAGAAAGAAAATAAAAAGGAAGGAAATTGGACTGTGTAAATCGGCAGTGTAAATCCGTTCTGTGCTGTGCCGAAAAAAGGGATTTTATTTAGTTTATTACTTCGATTTATTATTCTTGTGTCACAAACATGTGAGAGGGAGATGGCGGAAGATATTTTATTTATTTGATATTTCATGTGTATGCTCTCTCTCTCTCCCTCTCTCTCTCTCTCTCTCCCCTGAGGGATAAAAAATAAATAAAACGCTGGTCTGCCGACCAATTCACTGTCCTGCTGTTCTGCTCCAATCCGGGCTGTGTCACATGGCATGGGTTAAGAGGCACAATGGATCTCTAATAATAAAACATCACACACCGATGAATATGTAGGAGACAGAAACACTTGAAGCACATACGTAGATCTGCGGTGGACCTAACCATGGGCTTGTGAACGCTCAACTATATATTGAGTTAGAGGCAATATCTACTTCTAACTTTTTTATTGCTACTACTGGGTTTTGGTTTTACATTTTCAATGTCAAGAAAATATATCATGATATAAATTATATATGAGCATTCATATGAAATAAGTAGCTGAAATACCAGTCTTATGAGGTAATAAAAAACAGTACAAAAGTACCGTAGTAGCAGTGTAGATTTGTCCGGCCAGTTTCATTACTTTGATCACCAGTAGGTGGAGCAGAGGTTATGTTTTGTGTGTGTGTGTGTGTGTGTGTGTGTGTTGAGTGTGGTATGTGTGTGTGTGTGTGTGCGTGCATATGTGTGAGGTTATATTTCTGTGTGTGTGTGTGTGTGTGTGTCTGTCTGTCTGTGCGCAGGATAGCTGGGAAAGGCATGGATATGTCTTTGGATGAAATCTGTGGAATGACGTCCTTTGGGACACGGAAGAAATGATTGCATTGCAGAGATCAAACGGTAATTGTTAAGGGCATTGGAGTGCTGAGATTAATGTTCACACAGGTTAATGCCTCTCACTGGAGTATGTTAATGCTCAAACAGGTAACTATACATGTTATACAATCACAGCTTACCTAAAACTCTAATATCACAAAGATCACATTACTTTTGTTAGCCAACATCTATAAAGTGAGAGTGAACAGGGAGTAACGGAAAATACGTTTAAAAATCGTTAAATTAAAACATTTAATTACTGACTGATTACTGCCAAAATAAACACACATGGTCCATTTCCCCTTCAGACATTGCCCTATCAGCATCCTACTGCATAGGCAACAAATATGAATTAAAAAAAATAAAAAAAAAATAAAGACAATAAAAAATTAAAAAAGCTAACTTTTCTTTCCCTGTGTCATAGATACGGTCTGCAGCTGTCCACGGCGATGTCTGTTGTACTGTTACATTACTGAGCTCTTGCGCTAGCCGTGCTCACTCTTACCATGTTTAAATGCACCCATTGTAAGTCGCCCTGGATAAGAGCGTCCGCTAAATGCCTTAAATGTAAAATGTAATACAAGCCGGGAGCACGGCGTAAAGTGCTAGAACACACCCCCCTTCCCCGGGACGCTCTGCGGTTTCACGGTTCTGAAAGAACACGACGGCAAATGTTTCACTGGCAAATAAATAAAATCACTAATGCATCAGCCCAACTGTGTAGAGGATTCATTACCACACGACGTTACTCAATAGCCATTACGAATGGGGCCTGACACAGGCGTGGCCACACAGGCCCCCGACAGACACTGAGCCGAGCTGATCACAGCGGAGAGGAGAGGAGAGGAGAGGAGAGGAGAGAAGAGGAGACGGATCACTACCAACGGGGAGAGCCACACAATATGCTCAGCACCAGCGTACGACTCATACAGTTAGCCACGCTCGTTAGTTTCCTCCATTATTCTCTATTGCAAGTTATCACCACAAATAAAGCAGTGTGTAGTCGCACTAGGTAAATTATCTCACGGCCACTGCAATAAATAAATACACAAATAAATACATAAATAGGTGGCACGGTGGTTCAGTGGATAGCACTGTCGCCGCACAGCAAGAAGGTCCTAGGTTTGAATCCCGGCCGGGGCCTTTCTGTGTGGAGTTTGCATGTTCTCCCCATGTCCGCGTGGGTTTCCTCCGGGTTCCCCTGGTTTCCTCCCATAGTCCAAACATTTGCACGTTATGGTAATTGGAGAGTCTAAATTGCCCTGTAGGTATGAGTGTGTGAGTGAATGGTGTATGTGCCCTGTGATGGATTGGCAACCTGTCCAGGGTGTATTCCTGCCTCTCGCCCAATGCATGCTGGGATAGGCTCCAGCCCCCCCGCAACCCTGACCAGGAATAAGCGGCTTAGATAATGAATGAATAAATAAATAAATAAATAAATAAATAAGTGCCCTTGTACATTGGACGACTTCAATGAGCAACAATCAGTCACCTTCTCTGAGGCAAATACCACCCTCGTATATTCCACCAGCACAGCAGCGTCACACCTCACACTCTCTCACACTCTTCGAGTTTGCAATCTTAGATGCCATGTCCTTCTAGCAACAATTACAGCAGCTACACTATATGGCCAAAAGTCAGTGGACACCTGACCATCACACCTATATGAGCTTGTTGGACAGCCCATTCTAAAACCATGGGCATTAATATGGAGTTGGACCCCGCTTTGCAGCTATGACAGCTGCCACTCTTCTGGGAAGGCTTTCCACAAGATTTTGGAGTGTGTCTGTTGGAATTTGTGCCCATTCAGCAAAAAGAGCATCTGTGAGGTCAGGCACTGATGTTGGACGAGAAGGCCTGGCCCGCAATTGGCGTTCTAATTCCTCCCAAAGGTGTTCAATGGGGTTGAGGTCAGGGCTTTGTGCAGGCCAATCGAGTTCCTCCACACCAAACTCGTCTAACCAAGTCTTTATGGACCTCGCTTTGTGCACAGGAACAGCAAAGGGCCTTCCCCAAACTGTTGCCACAAAGTTGGAAGCGCCCAATTGGCTAAGATGTCTTCGTATCCTGTAGAATTAAAAATACCCTTCACTGGAACTAAGGGGCCTATCCCAAACCCTGAGAAACAGCCCTGAACTCAATAATTAGTAGGGCTGTCCACTTTTGGCCATATAGTGTATGACGATGCTCTCGGGTCTGATCGAACAACCTGCTTTCCCCAGATTTGTCTTTTCCACAATTGCAACCAGCTTCGATAAAGATTTGCTTCTCTATGGGAAGAGAAGAACATTCTCTCCTTTCCAAATAGATGCTGTTCTTGTTCTTGGAGAAAAGAAGGGAAGCGCTCTTAAAAATATATATATATATATATATATATATATCTAAGAAGTCAATTGCCAATTATCATACAACAACACCTTTGTCCCTTTTATTCTTCCATTTCCTCCCTCAGTTGCAGAGAGATTTAGAGACCAATAAAACCATCGCATTGGGTGAAAACCTTCCATTCAAGATTGACTTCATTGCTTAAGGCACGATTGATGGTGGAGGTTGCTGTTTGTAGGACAGTCTGTACTGGTCCTCAAAGGGCATGTTGTTCTCACTAAAACAGGTCTTACGGAAAGATCTGGGCCGTTTTCAGCCCTAATTAACCAGAGCCTCCTCCACGAAAAGGCATCTTGCTCAAAAGTGGCGCATTGTTCTGCCTTAGGCACTTCCAGGCTGTTCCGAGCTTTCGAATGTCTGCGCACTCATTAATAACAACACGCATGAACAGCAACACCAGTCGTTTCAAGCAGGCCTTTTTCTGAAGAGCTTACAGATACAAATACAAACTTAGCTCATTCCATGCATATCAAAATAACTCAATTCAACAACTTTGGCAAAATATTACAAGTTCCAAATCGGTCATGCACTCTGTAGAGATCCACCACATGAGAGGAGCAGCCCTGCATGTGACCTGACCCACCTGTGACCTCACTTCCTGGGACCTCACTTCCTGAGACCGTCACACAACTGCTGTTCTCATACCTTCAGTGCTAATGGGTGCTGTACGTAATTCATCGATTTTCCTTACTTAGTATAGCTTTTACTGCTCATTTATGGACACAGCATAAGAGCTTCTGTCAAATAAAGAATAGTGCCAAGGCATGACTATGTGCCTCTCCCAGTTGAATAAATAAACCAACAGCACACAGCAAAGTAGCTAATGGCCAGCTAATTGCCTGATGATTTTTACAGTGTGCACCGTGCAGAGAAAGCTGCAATACTGGCGTGCAAAAATGATGATCTATTATCACTTCAGATGTAGTGGAGTGCCAACGGCACCCAACCGATGTACCGGTGTCCAAAAAAACAAAAACCAATAGCTGACCTCATGGTGACATCACTTGCCACCACCATCACAGTGGAGGCAAAAGACTGGCTTCCAAAACTGTAAATCGATCTGTCAAGCCTCACAAAGGATATGTCAATTTCACAAGTCAAGTTTTTTAATGACAAAATAGTGCCAGGCCGAATGGTGTCTCCGATCAGCGAATGCTAGCTCTCTCTGTTCTCAGCCTTCTCATTGTATATCCCTCACATTTGTAACGCATTGTTGTGTTTGGCACATTTAGGACCGGCAGCGTAATGGGTACGCATTCTTGTGTGTTCAATGTTACTCTTGTAGCAAATGGCTGCTTACATTTGACATTTTAAGCATTTAGCAGACACTCTTATCCAGAGCGACTTACAAGATGTGCATTAACACATGGTATGATCAATCATTGCTCACGCAAGAGATCAGTGCAGCGATAAATATCATTGTTGGCAGCTGGATACCATACCTGTAACACTGGGAAGGAAAAGGTTAGTAATTCTTTTTTTTAATTATGAGAATTTTTTTTGTTTGAGAAAGTTTTAAACAAGGATACATACTACAAAAAGCAGTATTAACATGTAAGCAGTGGTGATAATTAGTCAGATTTCAGTGGTAGTGGAGTCTGAAGAGGTGGGTTTTGAGTCTCTTGCGGACTAAAGACTCTCGGATGGCTAGTGATTCCGTGGTCCTGACTGATTGCGGAAGATCATTCCACCACCGAGGGGTCAGAACAGAGAAGAGGCGAGACCGCGAGGAGTGGCTGCCTGGGGCCCGGAGGGATGGGACAGTCAGTTTGCCAGAGGAGGCGGAGTGGAGGGGTCTGGCTGGGGTGTAGGGTGTGATGTGTGTCTGGAGGTAGGAGGGAGCAGTTCCTCTAGTGGCCTGATAAGCCAGCGCCAGTTATTTAAATTTGATGCGTGCACTTGAACTGGCCTCCATGTTTCTCTGATATTCATAAATACGCCACACACACACTGCCTACAGATGATAGAGGCACACCGTCAGTATAACATTTGTGCTGAAGACAAACCCTTGGGATGATCCTGATTGGTTTTATGGCTGTTCCTATTTTGCTTTTATTTAATTATTTTTGTATTTCTCCATTCTTATTTCCTGTTTTATTAATATATATACTGTTTTAATAAACTGTGCTTTTGGAAACATCAAAGCAATTGAAACCACACATATTTCATATGTACTGTATGAAACAGTACATATTTCATGCATATGCATTTCAAATGATGGATGACGAATCCTTTAACAGAGGTAGCAACAGTAACTATGGTACTGGAGTCTAACGGAAAGGTCAAAAGGCCAGTGGCGAATTCCTTTGAATTTTTCAATCACTCCAAGAAGTACATTCCACACCAATAAAGCCTTTAAGTTCTAAGGTACACTGAGAACAGAATCCCCAGAAACCAGATGTTCTCTTTAAATAATACAGTTCACATTTTGCCATTCCCCGATGTTACTTCGTACGGCTTTCTGCATTAAAAATGGAAAAGTGGGGGCTGGTCTAACGTACCGTATTATAACGCTTATCAGGGACGCAGTTCGAAACCCGTCTCTGCCAGACCGGCCCAGGCTGTTAGCCCCGATCGGGGGTGGCATTTGCCTGTCCGCACCAGGGAGTGGGGGGAGGGTGAGCCAGCACAACTTTGTCGCGGAGCGGAAGGGCGTCCGTGGTCGGGTTCCGTCTCGGAGGAGGTGGATCTACTGGCCTGCGAAAAATTGGCTCGTTACCCGAAGGACGGATGGCAGACTCGTGGGGGAGGGTGAATTTGATAAATAGAGGGTATAATTGGCAACCAAATTGGGAGAAAAACAAAACAGGGAAAAAAATTTGCAACAAAAAATACAAATAACAAAAACAGAAACGGTTTGGCAGGAAGGATCTATGCAATAAAAATGTGGCAACACCCAGTGCTCTCCTTCACTCTTCCATCTTATTTACTGTTCCTGCGTGCAACATGTCCCTCTACAACAAATTGATGTTCCTACCGATGTTGTTTTAAAAATCAAAGTTTTCCGTAACAAAACACAAAAGTTATTTAACGTTTTATTAGCCTTCCCAATGTCTCCTAATGGCATTGTGAACAGATATAAATGTGAGCATCTATTATCATTAGCAAACAACCTCTGGACCTGAACCCAATAAATAGCAGAACAAATGAGCAGTTATTTCATTCTCATTAGCTGTGCGTGCCGACCCGGGGCCCACCACCAGGGGGAGTCCCGCAGGTTCCCTCCCACAGGGAGAAGAGTCAAAGGTGGGGAAGGTAGAGCCAAGTCCGTCTGCTTTGAGACAGAGTTGAGGCGTTCGCTTCATATTGGTGCTATCTCCGCACAGGCCATGGACGAGAGCCGAGTTTACATGTTCACACCCAGGGCACAATACGCACACGTCACGGGAGTCCGAAGACCCAATGAACCGGTCACATGACTGGCAGCGTCTAGAGAAGGTTGCCATGGTAGCAAGAGGCCGAGTGTGCAGGCGTGCCACAACCGGAGAATACGAACAACGGTTGTGGCGAGGGAACGACGATTCACTCAGTACCGACAGACTGCTGAGTTATGTTGAGTTATTCCCTTATTTTATTAACAACTTATTAGTTATTAAGCATAAGTATATATATTCCATCTTAGCAGACGCTTTTATCCAAAGCAACTTACAGTAGTGAATGCATACATTTTTCAGTATATGTGGCCCCAATGGGAATTGAACCCACAACCTAAGTGTTGTCAGTGCCATGGTCTACATACTGAGCTGCACAGAACCGTTCTAAGTAAAAGAATACTCATAAATCTTGGTTTGGCGATGCTTAGTACGGGCAAATTGGCAGCAGCAAGGGAGCAGTTTCGCCACGCAAAATGAAACCAGGGAGAAAACAGTTCAGCTTGCCCGACTGTGACGTGAGGCTGAATCGCCAATCAGGTCAAAAATGCAGGTAGCACGTTTTCATATAAATACACATACAAAATGTGAAAAAATTATATACCTCCTAATTTTATTCTATGCTTTCATTTTCACATGAAAATTGAATGCCCTTATTGAATCACTTTTAATCCCACAGAATAACTTCTTTTTTTTTTTTTACCAAAAACTGTTTTCAGAAACAGTTGCAAGGCATGTAGAAAAGGGTAGAAAAGCCTTGCACTACATCAGGTCATGTAAACACCTTTTAGATGGGTTTTAGCCCTTTTCTATTATTTCAACATAAACGGTACATAATTATAATCTGTGGAAATTGTGTCCGTCGAGCAATGAATTTTCATTCCAAAACTGAGGCCTGGATTCAATCAACATTTGCCCTTAACTTTGACTCACAATTAAATACAAGTATTACGCTTAATTCTTCATAAACACAGTTCGGTGAGTTTAGAAATAACATAATGAACTTGCCAAACTGTGCTTGTGAAGAAAGAGGTAGCATTTAAGTTAATTCATAAGTAAGCTAAGGACGGCGTTGATTGAGTCCAGGCTTGAGTGCGCTCCAGCTGCAGGAACAGATAGCCCAGTTCTTGTTGCAATTCCTCCAGGCTGTTGCAAGTCCAGTCTTCCTGTTTAGCGTGGAAATCCCCCCCCCCCCCATCACTTAATTCCTACACCAGTCCTGCACATTCCTCAAACACAACCAGAGCACAGCCTGCTTCTCCTCATTACCTCCATCTACCCCATACAAAGCCTGACCTCTCTCTCTCTCTCTGTCTGTCTCTCTCTCTCTCTCTCTGTCTCTCGCTCTCTCTCTCTTTCTGTCTCCCTCTCTCTCTCTGTCTCCCTCTCTCTCTTCTTGTCTCTCTCTCTCTCTCTCTCTCTGTCTGTCTCTGCCTCTCTCTCACACACACACACACACACACGCACACACACACAATAAAGTCTGGGGGAGGAGCACACAGGTGTGTCTTGAATCAAAGATCGGGTACTTCCAAGGTCACCCCGACACCTGATTCACCATCCTCACACATTCCAGACAAACACACACACACACACACACATGCATGAGAACGCATTCTGCAAAGCACCTGTAACCTGCCTTTCTCTCTACCATAGAGTATAACGTCACAAATGCACTAATCTCTCCTCCCACGAACACATTCTGTCAGTGCAGCTGCTTCCTGTGTATTTGTACAATGTTTTAAAAACTTTCCACTGTCCAGGCTTGCTGAATGAGGGGTAGCATCACTCTCTGACGCACTGCATGGAAACACTAAATATATGTATCAATTTTCAAGTATGCATCAATTACATAAGGTAATATTCCAGATAAATACCATCTCAAAATGCTCATTTCTTTGCATGAGATTCATTTGAAAGTCATTATTAGCATTACTAACAATACAACTAATTAAATAGAATAAAATGATAGAGTAGAAGAAGAAAATATCACTTTTTGGGAGCTACAGGAGTAACGCTGAACAGTACTCTGCCTGTGTGTGTGTGTGTGTGCGTGTGTGAGTGTACGAGTGTGTGTGTGTGTGTATGTGTGTTTAAAAATAGAGGCCTGAGCTCCTCCACGCAAAGAATGTTCGGCTCCCTCTGGACTCGCCAGCCGCCCCACTGTTCCTGCACGGGACTGTTCACAAAACACAAACTTAGTTTTCCTGTGAATGTCTTTCCCCGCGGACAAACACAGAATACGATTTTACTTCAAGGGGGGGGTAAACTCGTAACCTACGAAGTGTTTGGCAAAACTGCAGAGCAAACAAGAGCACGACTATTTAAATCTTCAGCCAGAGAGCAGGGACGTGTTCCTCCAGGTGGTTAACGTATATCAGGGCAAACAGGCGGCAGAAACCGTCCCCTTGTGAAACGCCTTGACCCCGTCCGGGTCGCCCGGGAGCTCTGACAGCTCCATACATCAACCCCCCCCCCCCCCCCCACCTCCCCCAGCACATGACCACACTTCAAAGACTTCACCACCCTGTCGACAAACAGGGGGTCAAGAGGAGCGGGGAGCTCAACAAAGTGGAATTCGCAGGTCCGGTCGTTTCAGACCCCCCCTCCCCCTCCCCGGCCAACCGTTTAAAAGAAGCTCCTCTTTGAAAGGCATGTGGTGCACTCTCCTGGAACCCTGTCCGGCGTTTGACTGTCACACAGCGTCTGTTTGGACAGAGACGGTCAGCGGTCTGTTTCGCATTTGGCTCCTAAATCCGGCCCAGATGTTGTGGCGGGCCGGGGGCAGAGCGCCCATGAGCTCCCGTAGCCCCTGTGACGAATTCCCAGTGGATTTATGGTGCCCCGGTTCAGAGGTACACCTCCGTCTCCTGCTTCTACAGTCACGCCGACACCCCTGCTCCGTCCAACTCACACGGTTCTGTGTGGCTCAGTAGGTAGAGCATGGAGTTGGCGATGGTTAGGTTGTGGGCTCAATTCCCACTGGGAGCACATATACTGAAAAATGTATGCATTCACTACCGTAAGTCGCTTTGGACAAAAGCGTCTGATAAATGGCATATATACATATATATGTATCAACTCCACACACGGAGTCCTCAACGTTAGGCTGTTAGAAATGTGACACTCATAAACATATACAATGCCCCTTTAAAGTCTACACCCCAGTGTAATTTTTTTTATTTTTAATTAATGTTCAGAAATGTTGAGATTTATTTATTTTTTCTTACACTTGGAAGTTTGTTTTAATTTAATTTAATTTTAATTTCAGGCTGTTAAGGCAACAAAAGGTGCATTTTTTTTTACTTTAAAGGGGCACTGTACTGACTGTCCACTAATATACACCACAGAGGTAGCAAGAATAATGCTGTACAAAAGCTTTTATAGAACAGGGGCAAGTTTCAGGTTTCACCGCTTGAATTCAACTCTCCAGCTAATATGTTTCCATGGAGCAAAAAGGCTTTCTATTCTTGTGAGGTTTTCTTTGTTATACCATGAAATGCACGTTGACCCAAAAATCCCAGTGACTAATATCCCTGTCTTGTCAGTAAACTGAGTAAGGTTATTAATCTGTAATAAGTAAGATGACTCTATGGTCTGACAGTGTTTGGAAGTAAATTATTTAACATACAGGTAGTGGACACATTTTTTTATATTTTTTAATAAGGATTTATTTTTCCTTCAATTGAAGGTTCGATTTCTCTAATATTTTGAGTGTAAGATCAAACTGATGAACAACAAAGACATTTTTTCATAGCCTTTTTTGCTCATCTTTACCAAGGGTGCCAATAATTCTGGGGGGCACTGTATGGATAACATCAGTGTCATTGGACAACTAACCATGAACTCACCAGAACCCTTCACCATGGGAAACAAGCACTTTTTGTACATTTCCTTTGGTTTGCACCACACATGCATTCGTCCACTTGTTGAAAACAGGGTGAAGGATGACTCATCTGACCATGTGACTTTTCCCACTGCTCAGTAGACCACTTCCTATGTTCTTTGCACCATTTTAATCGTAAATGTGCATTTTTAGTGTAATAAGGGGTTTATGCACTGCAATTCAACTATAGTATCCCTCTCTGTGAAGTTCTCAACAGACTGTTCTGAGGGACTATAGGAGCAGGTGATTTTTATTTTGACTGATTAAGAGCTGGGGTGAAAGAGGTCTGCCTAATCAACAGGGGATATAGAATACAGGTAAACAAAAGCGGGCGTCCCGGGTGGTGTAGTGGTTACAGTGTTCGACGCTGGCCACTGCGACTGGGGTCCGATTCCACCGGCCGCACCAGAGTCTGCTCTGGCCGGGAGTGCCACTAGGGGGGGCAATTGGCTGTCTGCCCCAGGGAGGGGGGAGGGAAGCCGATACGAGTTCACTGCGTATAGGAATAGTCCTGTGTGTACCGGAGCTACGGTTGACAGCTTGGCGAGTGCCGGCTCAGAGGAAGCGGTATATCGCCTTTGTCACTGCCGGTCTCAGGGCTACGGCAGCGAACTCACAATACGAGGGGATCGACATGAAAAAGAGAGGATGTAATTGGCTACTAAACTGGGAGAAAAAGGGAAAGAATTTTAAAAAACGACAAAAAAACAAAACAAGAGCGGAGCAGGCCATTCAGGTAGAGACCGGCTCCTCTTACAGCAGGAAGCAACCAAGAGCCAGTGCTGAATTGAAGTGGGTGAGTGAGTTAATAGGGACACTTCTGTTTCTAAGGTTCACTTCCTCCAGAAGCAGATAAAAAAAGACACTTGTAGCAAGGACAGGCAGAAGTGCTGCTTTAGTAGCAGGAAATGAGTGGCCGGGTGGGGCATTCAGCCTTGGAGGAAAAAAAGGTTTCAGATAAATCCAGACTTGTGTTAACCAGAAGAGAGAGCAGTAAGTACTTCTCGGGCGAAGGGGAGGGATGTGTTTTGGTAAATACAGCCCTGGCTGGAGGAGGGAATGTTCTCTGACCGACTCTGATGTCTAGTGTGGAGTCCAGATAAGAGAGATGCTCTGGGCAGTGAAGCTCCGCCACGCTTTCACGTCGAGAATGGGGAATGATAATGACTCACAGGGTGGAGGGGGGCGTCGGGTCAGTGTGGGATCTCTCTATTAGCGGTGTACCGTTAAAGAACCTTAGTCATGCATATTAGCCCTCTGAATCCCTTCATATAACTGCAGGTTCATCCGTATCAGGCATCCTCCTCCCTCCCTAGCAAATACAATCTCAACAAAAACTTTTTCAACATCCTAAATTCAATACTACTTTTCCAAAAACTGTTGTTTCAGATTTGACCCCATTTACTCCCAATTTAGAAGCCAATTACACCCTCTATTTTGTCAATTACCCCCGTGTATTGTGAGTTCACTGCCGTAGCCCTGAGACCGGCAGTGACAGAGACAAAGTATTGTCTCCTCCGACACGGCACTTGCTGAGCCTGTCGACCATAACTCCAGTACTCCAGAGCCACTCCTATACGCAGCAAACTCATGTCACCTTCCCTCCCCCCTCCCTGGGGCGGACAGCCAATCGCCGCCCCCTAGTGGCACTCCCGGCCAGAGCTGACTGGTGCGGCCGGTGAAATCGAACCCGGGCACCGCGGCCAGCATCGAACGTTGTAACCTCTAGACCACCCAGGAGGCCCCATACTACATTTCAGATATCAAAATGATGCCAAGATATGATGAAACTTTCATCAATGTATTTCACAGAAACTATGGGAGATCGTGTTCTGTGGGAGACCCTGAAGTGTCAAACTCTCGGTGCTGTATAGTTACCCCTCAAACCCGGAACTTGACGGCTGGTGTGCCTGCCATCCCAATACCTCAAATTGTGTGCCCTGTGCCTTTCTCCTCTTACACCCCTGACCCCTTTCCTTCCTGCCAGATAACTGTACTCAACTACTACTAAAGAAATCAGGCCAAATCAATATTGGGGTGTATGCACTATAGTGAGAATGAATCCAGACTACATGGTGACACTATAGAAATTATTTTAATGTTTCTAAACATTAAGATAATAAACCAACTAGGGGCTTTCCAAAGGGTGCATGGCCCTGCTGTGTTTGAGATCAAAGCTTTTATGATGTGATATTATGATTATAATGTGTGATGATATCATTATAATGTGTGATGTTATGTATAGACATGTTTTTTTGGTTTTGTTTTTTGGTTTCTTTTATGAATGTTTGTATGTAATGATCAATCAATGGTTATTATTAGGGTCAGGTGTACCCTGTATGCATGCTGGGAAAAGATGGGGGACAGGGAAGGAACTAGGAATAACCCCCCAAATAAAAATAATATTATAAAGAAAATTTGAGCTTTGGCTTTTCTATTCAGCTAACAGTGAACAAAATACCCAAGGGTCTTCTTGTAAGCCACATAAAAATGTCAGAAATGGTTGGGTATGACACTGGCAATATATGCTCTGCAGCTAGTGTAATAGGACCGAGATTCAATGGAGTTAAGTGTTCTTTTAAGTGTAAAAATGTATATTTTTTCAGATGTAGTTGGATAATTATATAACAGTAAAAATGGTAACTGTGGGCCTACTTCAGATTTAGAGCCAGATCAAATAGGATGAGGAGGCACCAGATCACAGAACAGAGGGAGGTACTTGATTAAGAATATAAGAACATAAGAATACATAATGACGAGAATGGGCTGTTCACACTCATATACACGCACACACACACACACACACACACACACACACACACATACATACAGACACGCACGCACGCACGCACACGCACAAGAACATAAGAATACATAATGACGAGAATGGGCTGTTCACACTCATATACATACACGCACACACACACACACACACACACACATACAGACACGCACGCACGCACACGCACAAGAACATAAGAATACATAATGACGAGAATGGGCTGTTCACACTCATATACACGCACACACACACACACACACACACACACACACACACACATACATACACAGACACACGCACGCACGCACACGCACGCACACGCACAAGAACATAAGAATACATAATGACGAGAATGGGCTGTTCACACTCATATACATACACACACACACACACACACACACACACACACACACACAGACACGCCGCACGCACGCACACGCACAAGAACATAAGAATACATAATGACGAGAACAGGCCTTTCAGCCACATCTAGGCTCATCATGTCCTATACACACAGAATTCAAATGTAAAGGCTTTAGGCTTACTTTGAACACTTTGTTGTGATAAACATTCCCCAGTTGAACTGAGTTGAGTCAACACTTGAGTGTTGAGTGACGGGTTGAGTTCTGATTGCTTTTGCCACACCCTCTCCTCACGTGCTAATCCCCTTTCATCACTGCTACTACCAACCCTCCCACCCCCAATCCCTACCTGCCCCCTACGCACTCCTACCTCCACCCCTACCCCTCTATCTTCCCCCCCTTCTAGCCCCCTCTTCTCATATCGCTGTCCTCTTCCCTCTCTCCTCCTCTCCGCTCAGAGGATGAAGGCCCAGCTGGTCTCGCAGAGCGTATCTGTGAGGCGAAAGCTCCTGTAAATCCGGGGGTGTGGGTTACAGGAAGAGGCGGTTATAACACAGCCCCCTCCCTTGTTACAGAGCCACAGGTGCAGCATTAAACCTCCGGGCCTCCTCGCTCCCCCCACTCCCCTCGCTCCCCCTCCCCACTCGGCTGTCATGCCCGGCCCAGCCGGTGGAGCCCCCACCCCCCACCCCAGACCGGAGATCAGGTTCGGTTAGAGGAACATGATCTACATCCTGTCAGGAAGCTACAGAACCCGGCTGTGTTGGAACCAGTTTTGTTTCTGCTCTGATCTTTTTATTTTTCCCTCTTCTCCCTCTTTCCCCTCTTCTCCCTCTTCCTGCTTCACGCACCGAGAGATCGAAGCAGCTCACCAGTAAACCACTACTGCATCATACTTTCAAACCTTTTTTTTTTTTTTCCATTTGTAGGTTTTTATTTTTCATTCCATAGTAATGTGATTCTTCCAATTGTGGCCTGGGAAGGAGTGGAGTCATTCCTGCATCTGTCTTTCAGTACTCTCTTTTATACGCAATACGCTTCCAACCAACCATTCCAGCCGTCAGCCTTAGTCTTTAAAACTGGCAACTATAAGTACCAGCAACTTCCAGCATGTACGCATTATTCACTACTTGCTATCGCTAAGCTTACGCACTGAAACTGAAATATGACTAATTCCTGTTTAATGGAAAAATGTGTTGCGCTGTGTATTCTGGCCGCTTTGTGCTGCTACTAAACTAGTGGACGTGTTTGGATGAATGAACCCTTTGCAGACGTGACTGGGACGTGCAGTAAGGCTTCATTCACTCCCCGAATCACAGAAAGGCTCTGGGTTTAGCCCGCCCCCTGTGATGCTGAGGACCGCGGCAGAGTCAGAGCTGTCTTATGTCTTGGGCATTCAGGTGCCGACAGACTGTACTGTGTCAGAAGATCTGGCCCGTTTAAAACTGTGGTTTTCCATGTTTTCCCCCGCTGGCACACACGGCCACAGATCCATTCCAGCAGCATAAGAACCGTTCCTCACACCTTCCCCACATACCTGCTGTGGACACAAAGCGTAGGACTCTGTCGTGTAGTTTCACAACACCGTTTCACAACATTTCTGGTGGGTCTTAGAAAGTGATTTGTCTTAACTGGTTACTTATTTCTAATTCTAGTTTATTTGGAATGAAGGAAATTGCAGATAATTAGCATTTTGAATGTATCACAATAATAGGTTAGATTGAAATGTGTTTGAAATCTGCAAAAATGTTATCAAAGCTTCAATGCTGAGCACAGTAATGAACGACATTAATTTATGACGTTACCTCAACCACATGAGAACGTCTTCTGTGTGTGTGTGTGTGGAATGGTGCATTAAGTTTCCGGTTGGCGGTGAGCAGTCGTTAACAGTTAAATTTGAGCGTTGTATATGCTTCGCGTTGTCATGTGGCAGTCGATCCAGCTGGGCTTGTGCAAGATAAAAACAAATTAAAACTAGGTAAAAAGTGGGGGGGGGACAAAAACGTCATTTAAAGAAGTGGGGGACATGTCCACCCGTCCCGCCCGCAATTCGCGTCCTGCATTACAATATGGCTGATGGAATAAAACCAGCAGTTACTAGATTATTTTCTATAACTTGTAATGTTTCCTGCAGCAGTGCAATAAAAAATACCTTTCTTTATTAAACTTAAGTTATAGGATTGTGTGTGTGATGAAAATCATTCCATGTCACAATGCACCTCATTTGTGTCAAAGGGTGCCAAGAGACTGATGGGCGGGGGTAGTGCAGGTGTACAGATGAAGAAAACCTCTCCCTGAATCTGAATCTGGGGTAGCGTGAACACCCTGTCACTCGTAAGCCAAAAAAGCACAGCTGTCTGAACGCATAAACTAACATGCATGCCTGAGGAAACTCCTTCCCTGTCACTTCCATATTTCAGGGATTTCAATAAAAATCCAGCAGGGAACATTGTGACCGCAGACTTAATGTGACTACAATCACCACTGAGTAAGAAAGCTCATCAACAGAGGCAGTTCTTAGACGAAACACAGCGTTCTGCACTGCAAGTAATGAAACCCTGCCCCGCTGATAGTTCAATAACAGGAAATCAGACCAGGTGTAAACCCTTTAATAGTCTCACCTAGAAAAAAGCAATGGCAAAAGTCACAATGTGCTCCACCAAATGGTTGAGCAGACCATTCAAGGGTTAGGGAGCAACACCACACTCACATTTGTAGGCGTCTTATAAATAAGATATAGATCAGAAAAATGGCTCACACACTGCTTAACACAGAAGGGGAAACCTCTGCACATAGTAAATATGTTTTTTCTCCATGAATCATGTAAAAGTGTGCCATTGCAAAGTGATTACACATGACGTTTCAGTCATGTGTGACCTTATTCAGCGCTTTTCAGAGTGTGACAAACCCACGCTACTTCAAGACAAAGGAGCCTCGACAGTTCATTCCAAACCGCTGATTATCGAGTCATTTAAGAAATTACGATAACGGACTTGCTTAGCTGTAAGCACTTCCAGTCGCTCTAAGATAGCAATCAAACAAGCAGCCATTAGCGTGGGCGGTTTTATCAACAAGCAGACAACATGAGTTAAGATTAAATATCACCGCGTTGAAAAATTGGACAACAAAGACCGGACAACCTGCATCGCCGTCACTAAGGGAATTGGTAAAGTGTTTTTGGTGATTACGTAATTCTGAAAAGCAGCTTCACTCTCCCCAGGCCAGCAGGGTTTCTGGCCTTGTACCGGGGGAAGAGTTGTTGTTGGCAGAAGGTGAGCTTAGCGCAAGTGGAGAAGGAGAAACATCTGGCTCGGGGCAGGCCCCCGTGCGTCTGTGAGAGAGCACTCCCGTCCTCCCAGGACCAAAGAAACGGCCGCTTCAACGAGGGCTGAATCTGTGAGAAGTGCGCCAACACTCTTAATGATGATCCAATGGACAAAAAGTCTGGAGCGTGTGGCGGTGACATGAGCGCTGTCCCTTTGGGAGCAGGGGCCTGGCCGTTCCCTCGGCTACTGAGGGTGAGGCCACTACAGAAGCAGATGAAAACATCTCAGGGTTCTTGTAAAACAAGTGTCTGACTTCATTCAGCTCGCTTGTTTTGTTCGCGGCAGGACGTTCAGAGTGCAGTCGGTAATTCAGGTCGAATTTGCAGCTGTGAAAATATTTTTGTCAGTTTGATATGTCTTTTTAATAAATGGTTTAAAATGATGTGAGAACCACACAGAAAGTGTGGGGTGTGGGTTTCTAATCCCTTGAAATAATTAAAAATGGACAAAATATTATATATTAAAAGGACAAACTAGTGTTTCTAAAAAAATATTTTGGAGTGCTGGGTTTTTTTTTTTTTTTTTTTTCAGAAAACACATTTCAAACTGTTTTCAAGAATTCAGAGCAAATATTCAAAGCAATGTACAACAATTACAATTTTGTAACAAGAGCATCTCGCCATTCAATTATTCATAATAATTTGCTTTACCACCCAGAAACACATTCAAATGACTAATTTGGTCCATGTTCCAGGTAAAATATTTCCTGTCTAACCTGGGACCCATTTCAGGTCTCCACCATCAAACCCCTGACATACACAGCCAAGCTAGCCAATCAGTAAGTAAGGTCTGATTTATCTGTGAAGGCCCTGATTTCAACAGCTCTGATTTATCTGTGAAGGTCCTGTTTTCAACAAAGTACCCAAGGCACCGATGCGCCAAAACATCTCGAACCAGATGTGTGATGTCTGGGCCTGACTGTTTACTGTCAACTCTGCGGTGACTCTCGAGTGTGGCCTAGACGGTTTCAGAACACACGAGGGAAAAGAGCTTAGCAGGCCCTTTCTTCGTCTGGCAGTATATATCAAAACCATAACCTAAACAGATCATGGCTAATGTGTTAAATAATGTGAGAATATCCCAAGCTGTTCACTAGAAGAGTGTTAGGCCAAGGCCACTGCTTCTGAAACACATTTCCAGTACTCGGTTTATGAACATTTACACCCAAAAAAGAAACAAATATTTTTTCTTCACCCTCAACAACACTGAGAGCTTTTTAAATCAAACTTCTGCCTGGTCCTGCATAGATCTCCTGTGATTTTCGCTGAATGTGATATT